>JASPKZ010010256.1:690000-1290000 GCA_030220185.1 Diploptera punctata
GGCATTCCAAGGAAAAAATCAAATCAGATCGAAAATAGTAATAGGAAACAAAATCATAGAACAGGTGAACCATCTCAATTATCTAGGATGTGACATTTAATTTAATTATGATAATGATATAAATAATACAATAGCAAAATTCCAGGGAATATGTGGTACGATAAAACGAACACTAAATAACAAAACAAGAAGAGAGACCCAGCTGAAATTTTATAAAATGTTGGCAGTACCGGTACTGCTCTATGGTTCAGAAGCCTGGATACATAAAAAAACAAGACCTAAGTAGGATAACGGCGGCAGAAATGAAATTTTTGAGATCTGTTAAAGGGTGCACTAAGGAAGACAGAATCAAGAACACAGAAATAAGACAGGAACTTGAAATATTTGCAATAACTGATAAAATGGATACATATAGACAAAAATGGAAGCAACACATAGACAGAATGAATGAAGATAGATATCCAAACAAATAACAAAATGCAAACCTAAAGGCACCCGAGATGTGGGCAGACCTAGAAAGAGATGGGCTGAAGTCGGAACGGGTCAACAGACCTAATCCATGAATGAAGATGATGATGATGATGATATATATAGTAGCCGGGAATTCATTGCTTGGCGGTGAGATATAAAAGTTATTATGAATTAAATGGAATGCATAGATGTGTGTGTAAGGATCATTTTCTTGGCTCACCTCACGAGAGATATGGATGGATCTCTTCGGATAACATAATAAATACTACTTCACATTCTGACTCATACGGAACTTATTAAAATGTAAATATTTCTTAGAAATTCAGTGATTTTTTTTTTATCTTTCAGCTTTTCGGTTACGAGTAATCTTGTTTATTGAACAATTGATTATTTCTCCAATTATTCTTTGTTAATGAATAATAAACTTCTAATACGAAAATCAGTTGCTAAATCATGTGTTTCTAATTTATTTCGACATACGAAAGCAATATCTGGCAACAGTGGTTTTGAGTGAGGTGGTTTTAGAAATGAAAAGAGAGGAAATAGGGAAACTTGAAAGGTTATACTTTTTCTGGCGGGGTTAGCAAGAGAGGGGGTGAAAAGACTTATTTCAATCTCCACCCCCGACCGTATCTGTTCTGCACTTGTCAGCAGCCAGGTCTGCCAAGGCAGTTGCACGTCAAACTGTGGGGGAGGGGGGAATTCATTATTCAACAGAGATACCAGCTCTTGAAATGCATGCTCAAATAGTCTCTTCAGTATAACTTTCGCTTCCTACAAAGTAATGGTAATTATGCCATTCAAGCAGGAGTAGTAACGTAATTCACTTACTGGCACTATCGAACCCGTAGGTTCATGGGCGCGTGGACATAATCTCTCAAGCCAAGAAGGGACATGGAGGAAATGGACAACATATAGCCTAACTCACTGACATTATCGAACCCGTCTCCATACATCCCTATCCTGAGCTAATGTTTTCCAATCATTCCCTGTATAATCTACTTCCCTCAAATCATAGTTATGTTGTTCTCCCACCTCATTCTTGGTCTATCAACTGGGCGTTTTCCTTCTGGCTTTCCTACAAGAAGTTTCCATGCACGTCTTTCATTCCCCATAACGCGCAACATGTCCTGCCCATCGCAGTCTACGAGACTTAACTGTTCTTATTATATCTGACTTCCTATAAATACCATGTAGTTAATTGTTATGTAGTCTTCTCCATTCACCTGTCTGTTCCATCTCGCTTTGGTCCAAAAATTTTCCTAAGAACTTTATTCTCAAATACTCGTAATCTCCTTTCCTCTCTTAAAGTAAGAGTCCACGTTTCGCACCCATATAATATAACTGGTAGAATAATAACATATAGCCTAACTAACTCACTGGCATTATCGAACCCGTAGGTTCATGGCGCGCGGACATAAACTCTCCATACATCCCTATCCTGAGGTAATGTTTTCCAATCATCCCCTGTATAATCTACTTCCCTGAAATCATAGCTTACATTTAGCTTACTGAGACAAAAGCGCAGGAAAAATAATCCTTGAGAAATGTAAAAATCGCGTTAGAAGATCGAGTGCATCCCAGGGCCAGTCTGGACAGGAAATAACCAAGAATCACCAACTTTCACTGATTTTATAGGAGACTTCTGAGAAAATACAGTAAACATGAAAGCGCCGCGGTTATAGTAAGATTTGTAATGATGCAACTGCCAATGTCAACTTGAGTTGTTCGCCTGCTGACCGTGACCGAATGTAATTTCATCATGGTGTCTCCAAGCAAACAAATGGTAGTCATTTCTCGCTCTGACATCTTACTCCATAGTAATAATAATTTACGTCGCCACTAAATGTGCATAAATGCCAGGACAGGTCAAATTAATACTAATACTAATAATTGTAATAATAATAATAGCAGTGTTTTATTTAAGCTGGTAGAGTTAAGGCCATAAGGCTTTCTCTTCCACTCAAACCAGCGAATAATAAAATTATACAAAAATTACCTACTTATTATAATTTTAAAATATTAAAATATAAACTAAACAAAAGACAGTGGGATGTGGTCAATTTTTTTTAGCTATTACTAACAAAATATGGAATAAAATAATATAAAATAATGTAAGTAAAGCTTCCTAGATAAATATAAACGTATACATAAAATGCTGAATTTAGTTGTTATGCAGTTAAGATTTTCACTGTATGGTACTTAAAACATCTGTTAATTTGGATTCAATAAATATATTTGAGTAGGCGATTAATTAAATAAGTAAAACTTATTTGATAAGCGTACTCATTGTATCCCTCAAATGTTCATTACTGCTATCGGTGTAACTTTATTTGATGCTCTTTAACATCTGAAGTCAATTGCGTCACAAATCTGGATGTAAAAGTTCGTTAAATTTTACTCAAACTCCTCTTAGCCAGGTGAGATTCTTTTAGGTTCCGTAAATCTACGATATGGGACCAACGATTTTAATTTCCTTCCAAAGGAATCCATGGGCCTACTCTATACTTTAACGCCCTAAAAATACATCGGGCAGGCCGGATTTAAACACACGCACCTTGAAACCAGAGGTGATCATGAAAACTAATAACACTGGTCAATATGATTTTTTTTTCTCATGAGTACCAATAGCTGTACTTAATGCAGTTTTTTATCGTGTTTTCAAATATGTATTCGGAATTTCTCCATCACCCACAGTTTTTTTTTATTTCAATTTCAATGGATGGATTTATATAATTATTTTTTATTACATTTTTTGTCCATTGTAAAATAAAACGGGGAACACTTTCACCAGGAGATTTCAGCTATGAAAAAGAGATATCAAGGCAAATGGAATCGTAATATGCTGGCCGATTATGTGTTGAACCATCAAGAAGGATGCTCCACGGGCGAAATATAGCAGAAAATCGTCATTTCTTACTTTCTAGGTCAGTCCGAATGTTCGAATATTGTGTAGTTACGAATGTAGAAAATATTAGTGTTTGAAATTATAAATTACTGTCTCTCGGAAACCTTGCGTGATGGAGAAAAAACCGGTATCATATTTGAATTCAGGAGAGAAAATACTATCAAAAATACTGTCAGAATCACATATTTTTCTTTCTGAGACAAAAAAAAAGTATATTTTTGTTGCTCAGTGTAATCCATCAGAACAGACTTTTGCGCTCCATATAAAAATAATGAAAAGATCAGCTAAGGGACAGTACTGACTAATGTTCGCAAATGTATAAAAAAAAAGGAGTCGAAACCTCAGGAATTCAAATTGAAGGTTCAATTTTGATTGATTTTTTTTTTAACATACGTCTGGATGACTATCATAAAAATAGAGACCCGATGAAATGTGAAAAAAAGAGAGAGAAAATCAAAAGCAGTATCATATCCAAGAAGAGAAATAAAACCTGTATTTACTATTTCATAAAAAATATAATTTAAAAACAATGATTGGCGCGAAACAAGATAGTGGAATTTCAAGTCCTTGTCTATATAAAACCGAAGGGGAATGAACACGTGTGTGTTATATAACCATTAAATGAATGAAAAAGTAGGACGGAGATCATCTGCTCCCTTCCACAATTTGTTCTGAAGAGTACTTTCTTCAACCTTATATTTACCCTCAACCACCTTTCCAGACCCCCCTCCCCCCACAATTAAATAGAGGTATCAAGATTATCAATGACTAACAAAGGAAGGTTCTTAAAACTCGTAACATAGCTCAAAAATATTCATACAACGTATTTTAGTTAACGAATCACTTAAAGTCAGTCATTGCGTTACACTGGTCAACATGATTTTTGTCTCTTGAGTACCAATAGTTGTACTTCATGCATTTTATCGTGTTTTCAAATATGTATTCGAAATTTCTCCATCACCCACAGTTTTTTTTTCAATTTAAATTAATGGATTTAAATAATTATTTTTTAATAAACTTTTTTCGTCCATTTGTCCATTGTAAAATAAAACCCTAACTCAAATGGTTTCAGCTATGGAAAAGAGATATCAAGGCAAATGGAATGCTAATATGCTGGCCGATTATTGTTGGACCATCAAGTGGGATGCTCCACAGGCGAAATATAGCACAATCGTCATTTCTTACTTTCTAGGTGAGTCCGAATGTTAGAATATTGTGTAGTTACGAACGTAGAAAATATTAAAGTGTTTGAAATTATAAATTCCTGTCTCTCGGAAACCTGGCGTGATGGAGAAAACCCGATATCATATTTGAATTCAGGAGAAAAAATACTATCAGAATCACATAATTTTTCTTTCTGAGACAAAAAAAAAAAGTTTATTTTTTGTTGCTCAGTGTTTTCAAAGCTCGCTTCTGGATGCTACAGATGTCAAGCAAATTACAAATATGAAATTCCCGACTATTTCCCGGTTTTTTCATTGCATAAAAGAATAGTCCCCAAGTTTTTAGTGATAAATTGAATTAATTCTAATTTTGCAAATATTTATTGACATGTGTAAGTAATAAAAATATTTATTTTATTTTAATGTAACGTCTTAAAAAAGAATAGGACAATAATTTATTTAAAAAAATATTATTTGAACATGAACTGTTACGATAAAACATTGCACGCAATCTTGACGTTAAAATTACTGTATTCGTACCTTAGTTTTAATCGTTTGATATTTTTGGTCAATGACAGCAATTTCTTTGCCTACTTCATTTTGTAAAGCTTCTTTCTTCTGTTCTAGTTCTTTTATAAAAAACTCAGCTATTCTTTTTTTAACTTTGACTTTTTTAGGAAAATATTTTTTTCGATCCAACACTGCTTCCTTATATCATGGATAAGCATTTTTCTTTGAAAGAACAAATAATTTTGGTTTACTAAATTTTGAAATTTACCAGCACCAACCTTTAGCATGGTCTCTCACATAAACTCGTTTCTCATTCTTTCTTAAGTTTTTGAAGAGGCAATTCATGCCGGAACACCCTGAGTTTGGTACAAGCAAACCAGCCTTCACCTCGAGGGCCCACAACTTGTCAGGCGAGCCGAAACAAACATTTTGCTCGTTAACCGCCGCCCTCATCTGTTAATGACGTGGCCGTGATTTACCATAAGATACATTTTTTATTGCGTCCTTAAAATTTATATTGGTGCAATTTAAGATGCGTTCATATTAACGTACATCAATTAATAGCTTAAATGAACCTCCAGCTAAGGCCGGGATACTTTATTATGTTAGAGGGTACAGCAATTTACCTTCGGCAGAGAATAATAAGTAACGTGTTGGAAGGACGCCTATGTCCAGTTTAATAAAGTTTACTTCATTTCACGGACTAGGCAAATTGCCTGTTCCGCCTCACAGTTATTCTGTCCATCTTTTCACTGGCCTTCTTATATTCCTTGAACTTCTTGGCTTGTAGTTAAATACTGCTTTTGATAATCTTGTTACATTCATTCTTTGTTATTTTTCTGCTCATGTCGTCGTCCATTAATGTCCATCCGGTTGAACACTGTGAGAGAGATGAGTTTGGAAATTTTTACATGGTCGGGTTACCAGCCCAGGCGCACAACCACATTCCCTAGTGGATCGGGGATTTATTTCGGAGTTTCCTTCTTCTAGATGGGTTGCTAACCAAAGCTTTGGAGTCCCATCTACCACTTCACTTTACAGCGCAGAAAATAAAACGTATATTGCTTACACAGTTACAGAGCTATACAGTTATATTCATAATTGTGCACGTTATTTTAACCCTTAAATTCATAATGTATCATTTTGGATACACAAGGTGGTTTAATTAATTTAATATTTTTAATATATCAGAAGAAAACGAACGAAAAGAAACCACTTAAATGTGTCTAATTATACAAAATACCTAATAATAACAGTTATAAAAGATTCCGTTTTCAGTGCGGTCCGCCACATTCAAATAACTGACACAAGACATTTTATATTTTATATACTTCTTCTTGGTTTCTTTTGTTCTTTATGTTATTTTTCCGCCATTTAGCTATTATGTTTATTTTGCTTATCACGAGATAGTGATCAGAGTATATATCGCTGCCTCTATGTACTCTCACATCTTTTACCAAGGCTCCTAGCTTGTTGTTTACGATTAAATAGTCAATTATTGATCTTGAGTTATATCCACTTCTTGTATATTTATGTATGTCCTTTTTTCGGAAATAGGTATTCATTATTTTTAATTGATTATAGGCTGAAAACTGTCTCAAATCCTGTCCATTTTCATTTATTGTTATTTCTCCATTATTTCCTATTACATTAGGTATAGGGACATTGCCTACTCTGGCATTTAAGTCTCCACTTATTATTAAATGATGATCTTTTGTATATTTATCAACTAATGTTTGTAATGTTTTATAAAATGTTTTTGTTTCTTCTTCTTTCTTGCCTTCCTCTGGGGCATACACAGCAATTATCATCATATATCCTCTTTCAATTTTAAATCTGGCTATCAGGATTCTTTCATTTATAAACTCATAGCTATTCAATTTGTTCTTCCATTTTTCATCTATTAAAATTGCTACTCCACACTGCGCTCTTGTTGTCTGTTCTACTCCGCTATACAACATAGTATAGTGTTGTAAGTCCTTTGTTCCTTTTAGTTTCTTTTTTGTTTCTGTTATTGTTGCTATATTTATTTCTTTTTTCTTTAATTCTCTTTCTAATTCTTCTTCTTTTGTATTTATTCCCCTTACGTTCCAATTTCCTAATTTCAAAATGTCCTTTATTCCAAATCGTATCCTTTTATCTTGCTTGGGTCGGTTCCTTTTATGACAATCCGGCTGATTTCCATGAAGCTTCTCAGTAAGATAAATGTCTCCTGGAAGCGTTACGAGCGCTTCGCAGGACAAGGATGGTGGAAGGGCTGCTTCCTCTGAGCCTCCAAACATGCTCCTCTGGGTATCCACCCCCCAAGAGAGGGCTGCTTCTTCCGCTCTTCAAGCCCTACAAGTTTAGCTGTGCTATTCCTTGTCGCCCTGTTGACCGTTGAAGACTTGACTTGACGAAGATGTGGCCGCCCGGAAACCATCCGAAAATAATTCTAAAGTTAACATGAATACAGTTTCAAATAAAGTGAAACCAACCACAAATAAGGCAACTAAGGTCACATCACGACAAAATGAGGAGTCGACTGTGCCAATGCAAAATAAATTTTCAATTTTATCCGAATTACCGGAACCAATGGACACTGTCGACCCTCAGGCTCCTCAACTTGGATCGTCATGGGACAAGCAAACTACAGCAACTACCAGGCGTAGTAGCCAACCGTCCAGGGAGCCTCAAGTAATGCCGCAACCGAAAAGGGAACCACGCCCACCACCCATAACGGTGATTGGACATGGTGACCTTTTCAGAATGAATCGGGAATTAAAAGAAAAATTCGAAAAAGACGTGAAAGTAGTAAAAACCCAGGACGGTTTGAGATACTACGCTACCTCGGAGGCAGACTTTCAGCTACTCAAAGAGTACTTCAAAAAAGCAAAGAAAGAATTTTATACATTTCAACTCAAAAAAGATCTGCCTCTGAGGGCTGTTCTAAAGAGGCTTCCCTCCAGCATCACTGCTGATGAAGTCAAGGAAGAACTTAAAGAACTAGAATATCCAATAATATCGGTAAAGCAAATCACCAAAAAAGAAGGAGAAGTTTATACTCCCTTACCATTATACATCCTGGAACTTCAGAACAATGATGCTGGTAGGGAAATATAGGCCTATAACTTAAACCGCCTCTGTTTGACAGTGGTGGCTGTGGAACCATACAGACCTAGAGCTGGCATGAAGCAGTGCTTCAGATGCCAGAAGTTTTAACCATACTTTCATGGGGTGTTCCTTGACCCCATCTTGCGTAATTTGCGCTGGTACTCATAGTCATCGTGAGTGTCCGGTGAGAACCGAGGCACTCACGGACAAGAGCCTGCTGAAGTGCGCGAACTGTGGGGAAAAGGGACATCCCGCTTCCTACCGGGGTTGTGAAGCCTATAAGAAAGCAAAAGAAATTTATGAAAAAAGAAAACCAAACCAAAGTCCAACAACCCCGGCGTCCCAACCTCGAACTTTCACATCAAAATCTGTTAATCCTACAGTCTCATATAGTTCTATGGTAAATTCTGGCATCACAGTTAAACCTACTACAGGCACTGTCCCATGTCAGCCAGGGTCTGTGGCTGCTATACCAATGACGGATCAGGGACAACAGCTTTTCCATAACATTCAGCCTCTGCTGAATGGTCTGTCGACACCTATGGAAAGGTTTGTGTTCCTGACAAATCTAGTGAACTCATGTTTCATATCATCCATACCTGCTACGGCAATGAACACATAAGCAGCGAGACAGCAAGGCTAAGGAACAAAACCCCATACTGAATGAACACAATGGTGTTTGGCCGCCAAGGGACCTCAACTGGTTCCCAAAAAGCGGCACACTGGGCAATGCTAGTCATTGCCACAAAACAGTCAGTCAGTCAGTCTTTTGCCAATTTAAGGGTTAAATAAATGGGACTATTATTCCAATTTTTTTTAGAGGAAATAGGAATAGGTTGGGGTTATACGTGGAAATCTCTTGTAAAAAAACAGAGGGAAATTGTCCAATAAGTAACCAAAGATGTGGGAGAATTGAATTCAGCCACTTCCTCAAAATTTCCCTCATTTGTCATTAGCTGTCATTAGCTGTCCATTTCCATTATATAATGTATTTCTATGTGTGACCCCCCCCAGGAGCTATCACCTTGACGTGGTGGGGGGGCTTAGTACCCGATGAACCAGACGACTCTACTGGGGAAGATTGACTTAGGTTAATCTTGCTGGTGGGTAAGAGGCGAGGGGAACTAAGTATAGCTCACAACGAAGGAATGGCGTCTGTATCCATATTGGGCGGCCACATCTTCGTCAAGTCAAGTCTTCAACGGTCAACAGGGCGACAAGGGAATAGCACAGCTAAAACTTGTAGGGCTTGAAGAGCGGAAGAAGCAGCCCTCTCTGGGGGGTGGATACCCAGAGGAGCATGTTTGGAGGCTCAGAGGGAAGCAGCCCTTCCACCATCCTTGTCCTGCGAAGCGCTCGTAACGATTTCCAGGAGACATTTATCTTACTGAGAAAGCTTCAT
The DNA here is from genome assembly GCA_030220185.1 of Diploptera punctata. Lineage (NCBI taxonomy): Eukaryota > Metazoa > Arthropoda > Insecta > Blattodea > Blaberidae > Diploptera > Diploptera punctata. Next base: position 699,548 of record JASPKZ010010256.1, read on the forward strand.
GGAAATCAGCCGGATTGTCATAAAAGGAACCGACCCAAGCAAGATAAAAGGATACGATTTGGAATAAAGGAACATTTTGAAATTAGGAAATTGGAACGTAAGGGGAATAAATACAAAAGAAGAAGAATTAGAAAGAGAATTAAAGAAAAAAGAAATAAATATAGCAACAATAACAAGAAACAAAAAAGAAACTAAAAGGAACAAAGGACTTACAACACTATACTATGTTGTATAGCGGAGTAGAACAGACAACAAGAGCGCAGTGTGGAGTAGCAATTTTAATAGATGAAAAATGGAAGAACAAATTGAATAGCTATGAGTTTATAAATGAAAGAATCCTGATAGCCAGATTTAAAATGAAAGAGGATATCTGATGATAATTGCTGTGTATGCCCCAGAGGAAGGCAAGAAAGAAGAAACAAAAAACATTTAATAAAACATTACAAACATTAGTTGATAAATATACAAAAGATCATCATTTAATAATAAGTGGAGACTTAAATGCCAGAGTAGGCAATGTCCCTATACCTAATGTAATAGGAAATAATGGAGAGAAATAACAATAAATGAAAATGGACAGGATTTGAGACAGTTTTCAGCCTATAATCAATTAAAAAATAATGAATACCTATTTCCGAAAAAAGGACATACATAAATATACAAGAAGTGGATATAACTCAAGATCAATAATTGACTATTTAATCGTAAACAACAAGCTAGGAGCCTTGGTAAAAGATGTGAGAGTACATAGAGGCAGCGATATATACTCTGATCACTATCTCGTGATAAGCAAAATAAACATAATAGCTAAATGGCGGAAAAATAACATAAAGAACAAAAGAAACCAAGAAGAAGTATATAAAATATATTTATTACAAGATCAAAGTATTAGACAACATTATGAAAGCAGAATGAATAAATATATATCAGAGATAGCGACGTCAGAAGATATAAATATTGAATGGGAAAAATATATCAAATGTAATACATAAAACAGCAAATGAGATATTAGGAAGAAAAATAGAATAAGGAATAGGAAGGGTTTGAGAACTTGGAATGCGAATATACAAAATGCAGTGAATGAAAAACAAAAAGCATATCATACATACTTACGACTGAAAACAGAAGAATCTTATGAAGAATATAAAATGAAAAGGAGAATTGCTAAAAGCATTATAAGAAAATCCCATCAGGAGTCATGGGATAAATTTATAAGCTCAGTAGAACATGATATGTATGGAAGACAAGAAATAGGTTATAAATTAGTGAAACATCTAAATCAGACTGAGAAAGATTCTGCCAGATTGAATATAATCCCAGAACAAGAATGGATCCAGCATTATGAAAAACTTGGAAAAAGGAGGAAATTGAAGGAAAAGAGAACAATGAGGAAGAAATAAAAGTGGAAAATATTGATGTAATAGACATAAATGAATTAGAAATGGCTTTGAAAACCACTAAGAATAGGAAAGCAACAGGATTAGATAATATAAATATGGAATTAATCAAATATAGTGGAATATTGTGTAAACTACGAATACTTCATCTAATTAATATATGTTGGCAGACCTATGGGATTCCAACCACTTGGAAAACAGCAATTGTCAAGAATATATTCAAAAGAGGAGACCGGAGAAATTGCGAGAATTACAGAGGGATTAGCTTAATGAATACTGGCTACAAAATGTATACGAAAATAATAAATAATAGATTGAGAAACATAACAGAAGTAATAATAAGTGAAAATCAAAGTGGATTCAGAAAGGGAAGGTCATGTATAGACAATGTCTTTACACTGAAACAACTCATAGAAAAGAGAAGAGAACATAACTTAGAAACTCACATAGGATTTATAGATTTGGATAAGGCCTTCGATCGAGTAAACAGACAAAAATTATGGGAAATATTACGAATGAAAGGATACCCGCTGTGCCTTGTAGAAACAATAAAGACATTATATGAAGACACAAATATAATTATAGATACCGGATTCAAAAGAACAGATGCAATCAAAACAAATACTGGATTACGACAAGGATGTAGTTTATCACCCACTTTGTTTAATATATATATAGACGATATTTTTAATAAATGGAAAGTTTTAGTAAATCCAGGAATAAGAATGGATAATAAAATGTGCATAAATAATCTTTTATTTGCTGACGATGTAATCATAATACAGAAAAATGAAGACGACTTACAGAAATCAATGCATGCATTAAATGAAATATGTAAATTATACGATCTAAAAATTTCTGTAAGGAAAACGAAGACCATGGCTTTTAGAGGAAGAGATCCAGTGAGAACCAAAATTATTTTAGAAAATCAAAGTATAGAAACAGGTGTCTAGTTTCAAATATTTGGGCTGTGATGTTGGCTACAATGTGGAAAGAGATATTGACTCCAAAATAAATAAATTTCAGACGGTGTGTGGAACAATACAGAGAACATTCAAAAATAAAATTAGAAAAGAAACCAAGATAAAAATGTATAATGTTATGGCGGTTCCCACAATATTGTATGGATGTGAAACTTGGGCTCCAGTGAAAAGACAGAAGGATAGAATACAGACGGCAGAGATGCGGTTCCTAAGACAAGTAAAAGGATGTACAAGACTTGATAGAATAAGAAATGAGGATATAAGAGAAGAATTGAAAGTACAGCCTTTATTGGATAAAGTCACGAATTACAGACAGAAATGGATTGATCACATGGATGGAATGAGCAAGGAGAGATATCCATTGTTAGCCAGAAATTATCAAGCAAGAGGAAGGCGTGATGTTGGAAGACCTAGAAGACGTTGGGCTGATGCAATATGAAGTCGGAACGGGCAATTGCCTAATCCTTGGAGTGATGATGATGATGATGATGATTTCTATGTGTGACCATATATTTAGTTTTATTGATATTTACTTCCAGTCCCAATTTTTTAGTGTCACTTAATAGTGTGTGCGTGATGGCCTTTGGTATCCCCTCGCTATCGGCCAATAGTACTACATCATCAGCATAAACTAACAGCTTATTAATACCATTGAGTTGTATGTCTTCTTCATCCTCTGAAGATTTGATAGCATGCAAACTAATATACTAAAATTGTCAACGCGTTTCGATAGCGAGGCTGCCATCAAGACTAATTATTGATTGAATAAAAACAGGCTAACATATATATATATAAAGACAATATCAGTCTGATATTGTGATTATACATTTTGGCCTCTTTCTATTCGATCAGTAACTAGTATTGATAATGATAGCCTCGCTGTCGAAACGTGTAATATTTTAGTTTGATGATCTGGATTAAATTGACAATGTGTAATGAAATTGTATTATCACCGAGAAGATCCTATTTATCAATATAACATTAACCATGATTTGAAGGCGGTGAATTATATAAGTGATTAATGGAGGGCGTTGGCTCAGGATAGGGATGTATGGAGTATTTGTCCGCGCTTCCATGAACCTGTGAGGAGTGAATTTATCTAAAGAATTTGGAAATCAAGAGTGGCATTTGTTATTGGACTTAAGGGTCAATTTCACCAACAGAGATAACTGTATTACGCCAGTTTTCTCCGTGTATAATGTATAGCTTAAACTGGAGTAATACAGTTACCTCTCTTGGTGAAACCGACCCTTAATGAATAAAATTAAGATATTTGCCCACGTGAGCCGTGAATTTATCTAGAGAATTTGGAAATCAAGAGTGGCATTTGTTAGGATTATTTAACGAATAAAATTAAGCTGTTTACTCACAAATCATTATTTAAATATAATTATTTTAAAATATTTATATATTTAATGTTTGAAAACAAATGAGAAACGTTATGCTTAATTTGTTGATCACTGCAATCAGATCATTTATTTATTGCCAAAGGATCGCAATATTGTAAGAATGCACCCTAGTGGCGGAAAAATAAAACACATCAAACTGATTACAACCAACATTATAGGTTATTAATTAATTTCTGATGTCCTATGATGTCAATTATATTTTTCTGGGACATAAATTCCTGGGAAATAATACGTTTAAGAAAGTGCAAACAGTAGTTTCTTTTTATTGCGCTATAATTAATTACGAATGTTTTCTATTATATCCCGCAAGCAGTATCTGTTTACATTCATACACTATATATACAATCTGGTAGCCGTATTTCTTAGAGAGTCAGTCAATGCAAAATAATGCACTGACCTATTCAGAATGTTAAAAAGGAGTAGCCTGATTTTAATATGATGAAATTAAACTGATAAAATCGAGATGAAAAAGTCTGAAATTGGTTGTAAATCAAAATTCAATGAAATGTGATTGGTCATTGACTCCCATTTGGGCCATGAGTTAATAAATAGCCTTCTAAAAAAACTGACGCTGAATAAGTTTTTAATTCAGAAATATATCTTCCAGTAAAATAAAAAGAAATCAGTCTTCTATTATTTGTTTTAAAAAACTTGTTACATTAATAAAAAGTACATCTTCATATACATGTATTTAATTTTACACCTGTACCAATAACATTACTTCCTGTATAAGTGTTCATTGTAGTCCACGTGTTTAAATAATATCTGATTCCTTGTTGTCCTTCAGTTATATAGATCCAGAGATATGGATGCACTATCTATCAATTAACAAAGATGTAGTTGAAAATAACAATTATTAACAAGATCTATAACTTGTACAAAGTGGTTTCACATATTGGACATGTGTGTGAAATGTTTATCTATCTACTGGAATCTCTGTTAATAATGCACCCACGATCTCTGGATCCTCCTCTCGAACCACTTTACTCCATTCCTACCCCATTGTTAGTCACGTTTTAAGCTACACACTGGATAATAATTGGCTGGTGCACTACCTACCCGAAACATGACCCCAGCGGAACGATTTACATTAAAATACAACACTATTTCATCCAACAAGCTCGTGGTACCTCCCTAACTGAATAATTTCTTATTAACTTTTTTTATTCTTCTAAAAAAGTTGAATACGTGTTTCACTGTTAGAGATGCCGCATAAAAGGATTAATTATTACACATACAAAATAAAGAAATGTGTAACATAAAAATTATGTAATATCCAACACCCTCTGTGATTTAATATAATCAGTGATTGTGTTTTGTTTTAATTAGGCCTTCATATTCTATGAAAAGTTTGTTTTAGTTTGTTTCTTAAGGTAAGATTACTTACTTACTTACTTACTTACTTACTCACAGGCATTATCGAACCCATAGGTTCATGGCCGCGCGGACATACATTCCTATCCTGAGCTAATGCTTTCCAATCATTCCCTGTATAATCTACTTTCCTCAAATCATAGTTAATGTTATTCTCCCACCTCATTATTGGTCTACCAACTGGGCGTTTTCCTTCTGGCTTTCCTACAAGAAGCTTCCATGCAAGTATTTCATTCCCCATACGTGCAACATGTCCTGCCCATCGCAATCTACGAGACTTAACTGTTCTTATTATATCTGGCTTCCTATAAACACCATGTAGTTCATCGTTAAGTAGCCTTCTCCATTTACCTGTCTGTTCATCTCTCTTTCGTCCAAAAATTTCCTGATCCTCAAATTTCAACGCCTTTACTTGTCAATGCCTTTACTTGAAAATTGCTAACTCGATTTGCTAGAAAAGATTGTGTGACCCTTACGAGGCGTGTATGTTTACGAGACTACACGTTATTACACTGAGCAACAAAAAATAAACTTTTTTTTTTGTCTCAGAAAGAAAAATATGTGATTCTGATAGCATTTTTTCTCCTGAATTCAAATATGATATCGGTTTTTCTCCATCACGCAAGGTTTCCGAGAGACAGAAATTTATAATTTTAAACACTTTAATATTTTCTACATTCGTAACTACACAATATTCGAACATTCGGACTCACCTAGAAAGTAAGAAATGACGATTTTCTGCTATATTTCGCTTGTGGAGCATCCCTCTTGATGATCCAACTATAATCGGCCAGCATATTAGGATTCCATTTGTCTTGATGTATCTTTTCCATAACTGAAAATCTCCTGAGTTAGCTCATTTGGTTTTATTTTACAATGGCCAAATGTACGAAAAAAAATTATTAAAAATCTATTTATTGAAATTGAAATAAAAAAAACTGTGGGTGATGGAGAAATTCCGAATACATATTTGAAAACACGATAAAAAAAACTGCATTAAGTACAACTATTGGTACTCATGAGACAAAAATCATGTTGACCAGAGTTATTTGATATAAAAATAATAATACAATGCGGACTACATGATAAAACACCGGTCGCATCACTGCTATTGTTAAGTCAGCCTCCGTAAATTTGTCATCTACCTTTTTTTATTTTGCTATATTATCCTATTTGTAATCTAATCCAACCAAGCCTTCCTATTGTAATGACTTGTATTGTAATATCGATGTCATACATTTCGTGATTTGCATATCTTATATCGCCCGTATTATTATTTTTTGGTATGATACTGTCTCCGTTGTTGCTGTATAGATTTGGGATCATTTGAATATAGTCTATATAAGAATGCAAGAGATACGCCTCCTACAAACAGGAGATCTCCCTCATTATACTTTATGATTATGTTGGGTCTTGGTTTTCATTCTAAGCTTGTCTTGACTGTCTCGTTATTAAAAGCATGGTTTTTATAAGCTGCCAAATACCGTTAATACACAAAATCAAGAAGGAAACAATATCTGCACCATATCGCTCATTTGCTGCAACAACGTCATAACTAAAAAATTGTCGATTTTAAGTTACTGGTACAACATGAAAGACAAAACTCAGTTCTATATTCAGATAGAACGACATAAACTTTTGTATGCAATGAGTTGGTATAGTAATTTGATAGTTATGACAAATACAGGCAAAGGTAGCCTATATGGATTTCAAACATTTAAATGCTTCTCCTGAAAAAACTATGTTTTTTTGAGTTATGACGTTGTTGCAGCAAATGAGCGATATATTTTGCTCGTTCCACTTTTAACCTAATTTTGCAGTTATTAAATAAGCATTTAATTGTTAAATTCTTAGGAATTTCAATTGGTTTCAACTGGCTGCTTCTCCTGTACAAATTTTTGAAGCATCAAAAAGGAAAATTTTGAAAAGCGGAGAGAAATTATTTTGAATGTTTTCAAAAACAATTTAGAGAAAAATATCCTACATTAGCCATTGAGAATTTAGTGAAAATAACAGTAGAATTTACAGGTGAGTTAGCATTGAGTATATATTCTTCTCGTAAATTGCAAATACAGTAAATCTATTGACATCAAGGAAAAAACGTAAACCTCTGATTAGGTAGGTTCATATATAATTTGTTATCGATAACCCATACACAATTCACTCATATGGCGGTAAAAGTAGCATCACGTTTCCCCCAATAGGTTTTTTTTACAGTACAACTGGAACTTAGATCGGATACAGTACAGTGTTTTATTTTAAAATTTTCAGGAGTACTGGCATGATTTTCATACAGTAAAGTGCAGAAAGCACCACAAAATAATCAACACAGAAGAAATTTTAACAATACAGGAATCTCATTTCCGCTGCCTGGATTTTTTTTTCTTTTTCCTTGAGGACCCAGACCATCGTTGGGTAAAACCTTAGCTGCGTATCATTTCTCACGTTGTTCCTCGGTGTTCGTCTGATTGTTTTACAAATATGTTGAAATTTCTGTATTTTATGTTAGAAAATTGCCTGAATTAATCTCTCAGCATTTATTTATTTAAATTAAGTTTTTTTTTTTCAAATATACATATGTGTGAAAAAAAAGTCCTACTTTAGGCCTTACATATTTGAACGTAAAATGGAACTTTTTTTTTCGAAATTCCCAAAAAATCAATCAGGAATGAATGTTGCAATTCAATGACTTTTAAGAACCTTTATTATTCTTAAAGTCGTGATGACCAAAGTTTTATTTCTTTTGTTTAGATTATCATCTTATAAGCTTTCAAGTGGAAAGTATAAAGTGACTTTTTTAAAACCTTGCTTAATGGATCCTGCAAAGTAGGCAGATATATTGCTCGCTTTCACCTTGGGATAATGCGACCTTTACTACTGTGTGAATATTCAGTAGCTGTTGCTAAATTAACTCTCGATATATGTACACTCTACCACATTTAAAATTCTTTCTTTATAGAGTCCCACCTTTTTTATGAGACCTGAAACCATTACAAATGGAATGCAAATAAATCTGAGGCTCTCGTGATGTGATAGCAAAGCTACATCCTCCCAACTATAATAACTTATGTTAAGTGGAAAGAAAATTGCAAACTCGAATTCATGATTTTTTTAACCTCGCAAGGACATAGTGGTCATCCCCGTATGAGCGATCAGATCAATGTCGGAGCCACCTCCGAGACAACGCGTACATTCAAATCAAGGCATACCATTACCGTATTCATTTTAAACAATGAGAATATATGGGTGATGATGGGCAGATGGTGTTCAGGACTATTTAGGTCTTAACATTTCCTGACATCTGATATACTCGTACAATTGAGAAAAATTCCCGAACAGGAGACTAATCTCAACTGAGGATCTAACCCGAGGCCACTGCGTCCGTATCAACGATATTACCCATAGACTACAATAGTGGATACATTCTATATATTCGTTGTCATTTACCCTCTTACCAATAATCCTTGTGTGTAACTTTTATATAAGGTTTATACATGTCTCAGTTGAAAATTCTTACTAATAAACACTGTCTAAGCTATACAGTGTATAAGACGTGTACAACTTTACATGCGAATTGTAAATGTATAGAGATTTGTTATACGATTTTAGTATAAAACTGTCCGAACCAATGGCAATATACCTTCATATAGCAACACACACACGTATAATATACATATAAGATATCAGTTAATACACGTAAATGATAGTTAAGGTTGTACAGTATTTAATAGAGAAATATTAGTCAGTGGCCTGTTTATGTTTGTAAACACTGTTTAACTTTTGTCACTGTTAGTTATTGTTCATTTTATTTATTTTCAAATATATTATAAAATTTACAAATGCTTCCATCCATCCATAGTAATTCTGTCTGAGGTCAGGTCTTTCACTGCAATCATAGCATTTTCATGCTATGCTTTGCAGCTTTACTAGGTAATTATAGGTGTGGTAGCTTCCCGATGCTTTCCACTCACCGGTACACCAGTGAGGATGGTGATGATGATAATAAGAATGATGATGATGATGACCGGATGATTTTCGGGGACCGCTAGGCCCTATACTTCCTGACATGTCTACAGGTGAGGAAAAAACCCAAAAACCTCACCCAGGAAACTGTCCCGACCGGGAATCGAACCCGGGCCCGCTGCGTGACAAGGCAGCACGCTACCTCGATACCACAACGGTGGACTACAAATGCTTATAAAAATAATATTTTTATGAATATCTGCTACGTTACAAATTATTATTATTTTTATTTTGCAAATGTCCCAGGTTGTCTTTGGACATTCCTGGTGTTCTTTCCTGGCATAGCGTACTTGTAATCCACTTCAGAGGTTGGGGCGCCTGGAAGGCGGGGTTATGTTGCCCCGATATGATGGGTGATGATGATAGTAGTCCGCCAGGAGAGTCCATAATCCTAAGCTTAATCTAAGATGAATATGAATGATGATGATTGCGATTGGCCATATGATTATTATTTGAAATCACAACCAGTAGATTTGATATTTATTGATTTGTTAAAGGCGTCTGATAGTGTACCCAGAATCTTGCTCTGAAAGCCCTAGAAGAGGCGAATATAAATGACAAAACAATTACTGTTATAAGATCATTATACTCAGAGAACAAATGCCAAATTAAGATGGGGAAAACAGACTTTCAGAAAAATTCCAAATATCAAAAGGCTAATACAAGGATGTTGCTTGTCACCAACGTTGTTTCGAATATATATTGATAATTGTACAAAAAATTGGTCAAGACTCTGCAAATATATGATAATTCAAATAAAAGAAAATTATTACCTCCACCATTTAGTATTCACAGACGATCAGGTGTTGATTGCTCGGGATCCAGATGATGCATCTTTCATGTTAAGGAAATTAGAGATGGAATACAAAAAGTGGGGATTGCAGATAAATTATAATAAAACATATTATCTTTCATTGGATGCAACAAATGTGCTAAAATGTAATACGGAAGAATACGTAATGTTAAATTTTTAAATATTTAGGATCTGTTATAGATAAAAGTTAAAATTCACTACAGAAATTGAAAGAAGAATCATTGGTATGTTGGACTCAGTGCTTTGGAATAGAAATATAATATACAGGACGAAGAAAACTATATTTCAAGTTCAGTTACAAAGCATTTTATTATGTGGGTACGAAACCTGGACATTAGGCCTACGTAGAAAACAAGCCAACAAGCTGTTAGCAGTAGAAATGGAATTTTGGAGGCGATCGACAAGAATTTCAAGAAGAAATAAGGTCACAGAAAAAGCACAATAAGGGAAATTATGCAAGTTGAAAAAAAAAACACAATAGGAAAAATAGAAGAAAAACGCTTGAAATGATATGGACACCTCATAAGAATGGAAGAAGAGAGAATACGAAAGAAGATCCTTCATTGGAAGACTAATGGAAGAAGTAGAAGAGGTAGGCCTAGAGAACGATGGAAAGATGGAGTGAGGAATAGAAACTAGAGATTTGAAGGGAAGAAGATGCTTTAGACAGGAACCTCTGGCGACAAATCAATTTGGGTTGAAGGAGAAACATTGTATTCTGGAATATTCATATTAAAATTATTATTATTATTATTATTATTATTATTATTATTATTTATTATTCAGCATTAATGTTTGTTTACATTTAACAATTCACATAATTTTGTTTAGTTAGCCACCGAACACATGGGTATAAATCGTGTTAAAAATAAATGCGATAAAAGTAGTAAGTAAAAAAATGCTTTTGTTTTATTTTTCCATCATTCAACTTTTTTCCTTCCTTAATTTGCTCTTCCATGCACGAAACAAGTGAATGTTATACATTCTTGGGCTGCGTATATTATGGTATATAATTTGATTGTTGTTTCGTGATTAAATTTGTGAATTTGTAACGCTTTGAAAAGCATCCAGGAAACAAAATCGAATTCCAAGTGAACATGAAGTCTATTTGTCTTCTCACGAAATAATTTTGTTTTTCGTAGAGCTAAAATTAAACTTTTTTTAGCATATGAAATCGCAATGGAACAAAAACGCATTTATATTTTCATTACTATTGCAAACTCCTTGTATTTTCATTGCGTTATAAAAGCACTAAAAAATATCAAGAGTTTTCTAGATCGATGTTTGAATAATTTTGTGTCTACTTTTTGTCTACCGCAGTGGTCTCTGGTAGCGTTGCTGCCTTATACGCAGCGACCTGGTTCGACCCACGGTCAGGACATGTTTCCTGGGAAATTATTTTTTTCGGGGTTTTTCTTCACCTGAACCGTGCTCAGAACTTCATATTGCCTTCATAATCATCATATTCCGCATGTTTAGTGTGAATGTGTAAGTGGTATGTTTTGTGTTAATGTTCTGTTGCCTCGTAGAGGTCCTGGATTGAGCTGATCCTCATTCGGGGAGTCCCTCCATGTCCTTCTGTGGTTAAGAAAGTGTGTGTGTGTGTGTGTGTGTGTGAGATCCGAAGTTTAAAATCCCTCTCCCGGCATATATTTTATTTTTATTTAGGAATATTCCACAATACAGTGTTCCTCCTTCAACCCAAAGTGATTTGTCACCAGAGGTTCCTGTCTCTAAGGGCCGATTTCACCAACAGAGGTAACTGTATTATGCCAGTTTAAGCTATGCACTATACACGGGGAAAACTGGCGTAATACAGTTACCTCTGTTGGTGAAATTGACCATAAAGCATCTTCTTCCCTCAAATCTCTAGCTTCCATACTTGTCTTCACTCCATCCATCCATCGTTCTCTAGGCCTGTCTCTTCCACTTCTACCATTAGCTTTCCAATTAAGGATCTTCTTTGGTATTCTTTCTTCTTCCATTCTTATGAGGTGTCCATATCATTTGAAACGTTTTTCTTCTATTTTTCCATTTTTTAACTTTAATAATAATAATAATAATAATAATAATAATAATAATAATCATTTTAAACTGACAGAGTTAAGGTCATAAGACCCTCTCTTCCATTCAATCAGCGAAAAGTGTTAAATACAAAAAATATTTACACAAGATGGTAACGTTATATAATAAGTATTTATACAAATTAGACTAACATTATGACGAATTAATTCAAAGCAAAAAATCAGGAATTCAAAGTTCATCGCTTGTCGGGCCTCTATAAGGTCCGTGGGGGATTACCTATAGGCTGAATTGCTAAACTACGATGAAAAAGTTGATTTTTCTTTCTAGATATTATTGTCCTAATATTTAATTAGCATTTAATGATACCGACCACATGGCATCTACCTATACAGTAGCCAATGAGGAATCTAACCTTATAGCCTAGTATTCTGCCTGGTTACTAGACTCAGAATTCCGGGAGGGGGGGGTCTGGTTATTTAAAATCATACAATGTCTATATAGGACAAACTGGTAGACCTTTTATCTCTCGGATAAAGGAACACATGAGAGCATATAACAGAAATTTAGAATATTCAAAATATGCTAACCACCTATTCCAATTTAATCATTGTTTCGATCCAAATTTTGAAATTTTACATGTTTGTGATAAGGGTAAGAAGTTAGATCTTTTGGAGGCTGTAGAAATAAATAAATTGAAAAGTAGTAACAAACTGTTAAATTCTCAACTTGATTTGAATGAATCTCCTTTGTTAAATTAAAAAATTTAAATAAATATTGTTATATTGTTGCTTAGATCAGTTGGAACACAATTCATACTTTGTTAACATGTCTGAAGAAGGTACAGTGTACCGAAACAGCTGTCACTGAATTATATCTTAATAAATATGAAAATCAAATAAAACTACGTTTTATTTTTATTTAATTAATAAAATCATACAGTTCAAAGCTTGTCTTGCTCTAAGCATGTAAAACTTAGGAATGTAAGTTTCAATGTTTCACCTTGGTTTCCTTTGTAAAAAGAAATAAAAGTAAAACATGTTACAGTTGATTCTGTTGCCAAGGTCTTCATGCTTGCTTCATTAGGAACTCTTAAATGATTAACACGCTTAGCCAATCTACATGTGGGTGGGCCTTTGCACTCATATGTTCCACTCATATGCGAAGGCAAAAACTTGAAACAGCTTTTTATGGGAATGGAGAGGCCTCGTGGGGAGTCAAGAGTAGATACTTCCGTCTTGTATCCCAATTTATGTTTGGCATTTTTTTATTCAAGTAAAGCATTATCACCTCGCCTCATATTCTTCTTCTTCTTCTTCTTCTTAGACTACATCCTCAATATTTTCACCACAAGGGTCGTGAAAAAAGTTCCGAAACCGGTCTAATAATAAGAAGAATACGAGATAAGGTGATAAAATTGTATATAAATAAATATTATTATTATTATTATTATTATTATTATTATTATTATTATTATTATCGTAAGTATTATTGCTATTATCGTATAAAATGTTGTTTGCGTGTGAAATTTACATTCAACATTTATCTATATTGTCAAATATTTATTTGTATTTGTGCTGATTGAATGGAAGAGAAGGCATTTTGGCCTTAACTCTGCCAGAATAAATAAAACAGTATTATTATTTATGATTATGATTATGATGTTTATTATTATTATCTTACAGTGTTAATTCCTAAAGAAGTTATTATGTTAGGCAGTTCACCTTATAAATTCCTCACACAAATATTTATTTTCATACTTATTTTACATCGAAATTGTACGTTTCCGGACATTGGTTCCTTATCAAAACTTTATTTACTAAGTCCCCCTTTACAACTCTCAGAAATCTGTAATACTTATTCTGAATCACTCTGTATGTTTTACGAGGCAGAATTTGACCTTCAAAAACCTTAAAAATATCCATAAAACCAATTTATTTCTTATAAAATGAACAAAGATAATTAAATTATATATATATATATATATATATATATATAATTTTAATTTCATTTTGAATATTAATAATTCTGGCTATGATGTTTTTCCCTTTTTCAGTTAAGAATGTTTCCTTTCCAAAACCAATCACTAACATGAATTTAAAGGGCAAACGATTTACTCGTTGCTAATTAATTTAAAATAAATGGGAGGATATACAAAAGATACGGCATGAGTTGTTAAGTCCCTATTTATGCACTCATCGATCAAAATCGGTTGGAGTCGAGAAGAATTCGCATATTTATTCAAATTTGTTTCTGAAACTACCAGTCACTCATAATAATGAACTAGAATGTGTTATTATTGGATTATGATGTAGATAGGTGTTCCGTTCATGACGTCAGCACCCTCCAGACGGATCATACAAATTATTAGCTTCAAAATTACACATGTCAAAATACATGCACAATTCTAAATTATCATACAGCTTGGCTATTACTAATATAAAATTCCTAAGAAGAAAACCCACTTCAGGCATATATTACAAAAGAACTTCCATAATGTGTACGCCTATTGAATCATATTTTATTTAATGACGCCCTTCGGCAAATGAAGACATTATGGTCACAATCCATATATGAGAAAAATGTGCCGGAAATTTGGTCAGAGGTCTCTATTTCCCAATTGGTTTTCTTTTATGTACCGTAAATCCAAGATACGGGATTCATCACTTCTCTTCTGAAGAAAGTCGTATTAAGGATTTTTGCGTCTTCAAAATTCATTAGTCGGATTTACTTACTTACTCACTGGCACTATCGAACCCGTAGGTTCATGGCCGCGCGGACATAAGCTCTCCATACATCCCTATCCTGAGCTAATGCTTTCCAATCATTCCCTGTATAATCTACTTCTCTCAAATCATAGTTAATGTTATTCTCCCACCTCATTCTTGGTCTACCAACTGGGCGTTTTCCCTCTGGCTTTCCTACAAGAATCTTCCATACAAGTCTTTCATTCCCCATACGTGCAACATGTCCTGCCCATCGCAGTCTACGAGACTTAACTGTTCTTATTATATCTGGCTTCCTATAAAGACCATGTAGTTCATTGTTATGTAAGTCTTCTCCATTCACCTGTCTGTTCATCTCTCTTTGGTCCAAAAATTCTCCTAAGAACTTTATTCTCAAATACTTGTAATCTCCTTTCCTCTCTTAAAGTAAGAGTCCATGTTTCGCACCCATGTAATAATATGGTAGAATAATAGTTTTAATTAGTCGGACTTGAACACGCGAATTTTGAAACCTTGATCAGCTAATGAATCAATGCATTTCAGTAAAGCAACTTCGTCCGGAGGATTATAAGTTTTTTTACACGCTTTATATTAGCTTGACCTGTATCTACATTATAAGTTTTTTTACGCGCTTTATATTAGTTTGACCTGTATCTACTCGTATGTATGTATCTATCTATCTATCTATCTATCTATCTATCTATCTATCTATCTATCTATCTATGTAAAGGAATTTTTCAACGCGATTTCCACCCACTTAAAATCATCGGATCGACTTGAAACTTTGTATACTTGTAGAGGACCCGTGACAATACAATAATTTCATATTTATTTTCTAAAATCCTGGCCAGAATCATCAGAAAATCAAAAAAAAAGTGTTTTTGTATAAATGTAACGGAATCTTTCAACGCGATTTTCACCCACTTAGAAACATTGGATCGACTTGAAACTTTTTATACGTGTAGAGGACCAGTGACAATACAATAGTTTCATGTCTTGTTTCAAAAATCCTGGCCAGAATCATCCGAAAATCAAAAAAATGAAAACTGGTATAATAGGTTGCGGACTTGTCGAGTTTTTAGTCAATCGTTGTAAGAGCTCAGTTGGTAGAGCAGTGAACTCTTACTGGTATATAATTTCAGTAATCCATACGTCGCTGGTTCAAATCCGGCTGGGAGGGTTTTTTTTTTATAGAAGAGTATTACTTTTAGCTCATACTACAATAGTATCGAATTTAAAGATATTTACATTTTTATCTTATTCTGTAAAAAAGATAATTACATTTTTATCTTATTCTGTAAAATATTAAAACTAAAAAATAAAAAATAAATAATAGTTTTAAAAAAACTAAAAGAACACGCTTTATTAGAAAACTAAAAAAATGAAAAATAATTTTAATTTCCAATAAGCTTGGGATAAAATAAAGTGGTCAACCAAAAAATCATCTCCAACGCATATAGAATAAAATTAGAGTTATCAACAAAAAGAAAATAATTTTACCATCAAAAGCGTGGGGTGCTCTATATCAATTAATATATTTGATAATAAACAGATATTGGTAAAAGTAAGCTCTCTAAGAAGAAAATGTAAAAATCATAAAAATCACCCCACGCTTTTGGTGGTAAAATTATTTTCTTTTGTTGATAACTCTAATTTTATTCTATATGTGTTGGAGATGATTTTTTTGTTGACCACTTTATTTTATCCCAAGCTTATTGGAAATTAAAATTATTTTTCATTTTTTAGTTTTCTAATAAAGCGTGTTATTTTAGTTTTTTAAAACTATTATTTATTTTTTTATAATCGATCAGGAGAAATTGCTATACAGACTCACACTTAATAGGTGATGTTCCATGATTTCGGTCGTGAACTAAATGACTAGTATCTTTTTCTTTTAAAAATATAGGCAATGTTACTTATGCAGGTGCTATTTTGCGTGCGCTACTAGATAAATTAAATATTATGTTTAGTTACGAGGAAAGAAGATTACGAGTATTTGAGAATAAATTTCTTGGGACAATTTTTGGACCAATGAACACACAGGTGAATGGAGAGAAAACTACATAACAGTGAACTAAAAAAACTCCAAGCGCGAGCGCGACAGTCTATAAGGCCCCTGGCCTACCAGCCGACTGCTGGTCTCACATCCACATGAGTTAATCACAGAGGTATAACAGTGAACTACATGGTCTTTATAGGAAGCCAGATATAATAAGTCTCTCTTGACTGCGTTGGACAGAACATGTGGCACGAATGGGGAATGAAAGAGGTGCATGGAAGCTTCTTGTAGGAAAACCACAGGAGAAAACGCTTGGTAGACCAAGAATGAGGTGGGAGACTAACATTAACTATGATTTGAGGGAAGTAGATTATACAGGGAATGATTGGAAAACATCTCAGGTTAGGGATGTATGGAGAGCTTATGTCCGCGCGGCCATAAATCTATAGTGCCAGTGAATTAGTAGGTTAGTTTAGTTGAATAAGTAAAGTGAAATGATCCCATTACAGGCCTCAGGAGGCCCTTGGGTAGTAGGAGGTTAAGGATCCCACTTTTCTGGACAATCGGCTCTTGATGTCAGCCGGGTTGTCAGCCCTGCGTGACGGCCGCCTTTACCCCCAGAACAAGCTTCTGGTACCCATTTCCATTAGAGGCTCAGTCGACCCCAGTGTCATAGTGCCAGAGTTGAATAAGTAAAAATAAAAATAATTATAAATTTATATCGTAAGTATTTTTAAGATATTCCATTCTGATTACCCGGCTTTGCTAGAGAATCTCTTATCCTGATCTTCTTGGCATCAATGAGCTAAAAGACAAAAATGATTATTGTGAAATATTCGTAAAAGATAAGACATGCTGTCCATGACTTCTTTGTAGATTTTTTAAGATATTCAATTCTGTGTACATTAATTTGGCGTATTTGTTATGGTTTAGGCAGCGTAATCCGTTTAAGTGTCTAAAAAGCTACTTTTTTAGTGCACCGATGCCCCTCCCCTTTATTTTATCTCCCACCCTATAGTACGTAGGATAATATGTTATATACGTTAATTGTCCCACAAAGATTCTCTAAATGATGGAGAAAAAAAATCAAATCGGTCAATACTTTTTGAGTCCATAAAGCATAAACAGACAGACCTTGCACTAATTTATATATATATATATATATATATATATGTGTGTGTGTGTGTGTGTGTGTGTGTGTGTGTGTGTGTATTATTACAGAGCAATGAATGGTTGTTAAAATCTACAAATAATTGAATTACGAGTTATTATGTTAACAATAGAAATATTGTATTTTATTAATAGGGCTGAGAATTTACAAATTAACAACACGATTTAATGTTTTTCTAGTGGTGGACTAGCATTGTTTGGGTGGGCGATATACAGGCTAGTTATTCTCTCATGAATACCTGCAGGCAATTTCTCCACGCTAGTATAATACTAGCTGCGATACAGTCTGGTTCCAAATACAACACCGCATCGCTTCTACCCTGATTCTATAATGCAATGAGATTTTCTCGGAATTCCTCTTAACTCTTAAGATGTTTGGGACATTTTGGCTACATTCTTCTAGTTTTAATTTGATACTCAAAACCGTCTTTCCATCTACGTGTAACGATGATCTCTCGACTTAAATTGACCTTTTAACAATAGGAAGAAGGGAAGGAAACAAAATCAGAGAATGCAAGATAGGAAGAAAAAACTGAAAATGATCTCAATTAACAAAGGAAAAAATAATATAAAAAAATGATAGGAAAATAGAATTGGAGATGAAAAAACATAGGAAGAGGAAAAATAAACAGGAAAAACGAAAGAAGAAAACAAAAATTGAAGAAAGATTTTTTAAAAAAGTACTGAATTGCGATAGGAAAGTAGAACGGAATAAGGATATACAAAAATTAAAATGTGGTAGAAATGGAAGGACGAAAGGAAAAAACATGAAGAATTACGAGAAGCAGTAATTGCTCTTACGCAATAATCTTTGTCTTGATAGATCCACGAGTCATGGCTGATTGAACTGGTTGCTGTCACTGCCTAGTAGATGATAGTACAGGAGTCACATGATTAAGCGATGTGATCCCTCAGCCTTAGTTTGTTTTTTAACCGGATGTCGCTACTTGTCAAGTAGTGTTTCCTCGGTTGTAGAGAGGCCGTCCCAGACTCAAAACCGTCCGTGATATGAAACCGGGACGCTTGTGAGTCAGACATTTATATAGTATGCAAGTCTTGTATTGGTGAATTTTACAATTTAACTCATGCCCCGAATGGGAGTCGATGACCAATCACATTTCAATGAATTTTGATTTACAACCAAACACAATCGCTTTTCACCTCGATTTTATCGATTTCATTTTCATCACTTTAAAATCAAGCTCCTCCTTTTTACCATTGTGAATAGGTCATAGGATTATTTTGCAGCGACTGACTTTCTAAGAAATACGTTGAATATAACAATTTATATATTAAGATGCAAGTGGCTCCCAGATTGTATATATATAGTGCACGAATGTAACCAGATACTGCTTGCAGGATATAATAGAAAAACATTTGTAGCAATTGATTATAGCCTACCACAAAAAAACGCTGTTTGCACTTTTTTAAACATATTATTTCCCAGGTATATACGTTCCAGAAAAATATAATTGACATATTTACATAATTGACATATTTACATCATAGGACATCAGAAGTTAATTAATATCCTGTAACGATGTGTTTCATTTTTTCTCCACTAGGGTGCATTCTTACAATATTGTGTATTGTAATTTGGTAATACATATGACCTGGTTGCAATGATGAACTTATGAAACAAAGTTTCTAATTTGTTTTCAAAACATCCCCGTTTACATTAAATATATAAATATTTTAAAATGACTATATTTAAATAATGATTTGTGAGTAAACAGCTTAATTTTATTCGTTAAATAATTCTAACAAATGTCACTCTTGATTTCCAAATTCTCTAGATAAATTCACTCCTCACTTACTGAATCGTGAATTTAACGATCATTTGGAAATCACTCGTGGCATTATTTATGAAAAAAACTAGTAGTAGTCTTTATTTTAATAAAAAATAAATTGTAGTGCTAACTGATGACCAGAATATTCAATTAATCAACTTATAAATTAAGCATCCATATGTAAATTTACATATGTTTTAGGCTCCGTCTTCGTATCCAATCCATTATAATTCTCTTTCCTATGCAAGACATAATATGTTTATTTTACATACGGTATAAAGCGATTAAGTTTTTTATTCCCGGCAATAGAGGAGTACTCACCTCACATTTGGAATGATACGCTAAGAGGTTTAAGTAATTTAATAACTATTATTCGTTCAGGTGATGCACTAATCGTAAATGTATGGCATCTGTTGTCATCTACAGCATCCATATTATATATTTACGAGGACGATAAAAGCCCACACAACAAATCCACGTCGAATCGAAGATATGGCAGCCAGACTTTACGACCATACTGCCCTCTTTAGTGGTAACGCCTCATCAACATGTAAGAATCGCATATACAGCGTGTCTCGTATTTTCAAGGTAAAAGACATTGTGGAGACCACAAGCTGACACAGAAGAACCAATTACGCTACGGCGTGCCCCCACCTCTATTATATACTAACAGTATTTCAACCATTTTACTTCTGTACCAGCTTCCAAGATGGGATAAACCATCCACATACTGTGAAGCTAGGGATACTCCATCATAGATTTATAGCAGATAAACAAACCTCAACCCTTTACTAAATAGCTTACTACTTACTGGCATTATCGAACCCGTAGGTTCATGGCTGCGTGGACATAAGCTCTCCATACATCCCTATCCTGAGCTAATGCTTTCCAATCATTCCCTGTATAATCTACTTCCCTCAAATCATAGTTTGTTATTTCTCCCACCTCATTCTTGGTCTACACCAACTGGACGTTTTCCCTCCGGTTTTCCTACAAGAAGGTTCCATGCCGGTCTTTGATTCCTTATACATGCCACATGTCCTGTTCATCGCAGTCTATGAGTTCTACGATGTAGTTCATTGTTATTTAGTCTTGTCCATTCACCTGTCCATGTCTTTGGTCCAAAAATTTTCCTAAGAACGTTATTCTCAAATACTCGTTATCTCCTTTCCTCCCTTAAAGTAAGAGTTCATGTTTGCATCCATATAACTGGTAGAATAATAGTTTTATATATTTTCAGTTAACGTTTTTTGAAAGGAGTTGGGACATCAATTACTAAATAGCATTTGTGCAAAATTAGTCATGCCCTTCACGTCCATCCCCAAATTGCGATACTAATGATCTGATTGTGAGATGTTAAAATTAATATCGTCTACATTGTGTATAGTTGGATATAAGTTCGTAGCCTACAGCCGTATGCTGCATTCTTTTATGCTCCATTTTCCCAACCTTTAGATCTTACTGCTTGTGTCATTATCCTCGATGCAATGCTTGGAGATCGCATAAAAAACTACTTTACAAAACTAGACTTTGGAGAGAAAAAAACTGGTTCGCAGACTCAGGAATTCCACGTGCTTCTTTACAGGTTTCTTCCACACTTCATAATGAAGCAATTGTAAGGCTGAAATATAGTCCATAAGTCTTTAAAAACTTATGGCACTTCAGTATCTTGTCATTTGATTCTGGGAATCTTAATCAAGTTTGTGTATTTTTATATGGTTAAATTAAACCTGACACTAATAAATGTGCAAGGATTATAGACTAATGAAACGATTAAATGATGTCTGGCAAACTCTGACAAGGAACCACTCGTGTGTGAAACCCTTTATTATTAACATAACTTCCAAAATACTAGATACGTATCATATCGTGTGAAACAAGCCAATTGCAGACTTTCGTTATAGCCAGAATGCGAAATCATTAAGTAGCCGTGGTTTCGAAGTTATCAAACCTGATTTCTTTTTAAAAAAAAAAGCGATAAAAATATGTTTAAAAAGCAACTCCTCCTGAAAGTAAATTCACTTAATTAAGTGCTGATTTATTTAAATATCGCTCTTTGACATGAAATTAGGCATCACAGTTTAAATCTTGGTATGAAAGAACCGACAAATTTTGTTCAAACGCCTCAGATATGAGCATCAAAATACTAAATCACATGCCCCGAATGGGAGTCAATGATCAATCACGTTTCGATGAATTTTGTTTTACGACCAATCACAGTTGTGTTTCACCTCGATATTTATCTACTACTGTTTATCATATTAAGAAAGCTCCTCCTTTTTAATATTCTGAACAGGCCATAGCATCATTTTGCAGTGATTTAATCTCGAACAAATACGTTGAATATAGCATATAATGAACTGATTCCATCGAACTACACATTTGATAATTGTATGTTCAATAATTGTGTTTTTAAATAATGATTTTACGGAGTTGTGTCCCAAAAAATAATTAATAACCTATAATGTTTATTATAATATACAGTTTGATGTGTTTCATTTTTTTTTCTCCACTCAGGTGCATTCTTACAATATTACGGTGCTATTTGGCAATAAATAATATGATCTAATTACAGTGGACGAACAAAAGAAGCATAACCAAACATCTCGCATTTGTTTTCAAACATCACCGTTTACATTAACTGTATAAATATTTTAAAATAACTATATTTAAATAATGATTTGTGAGTAAACAGCTTAATTTTACTAGTTGAATAATCCTCCTAACAAATGTCACTCTTGATTTCTAAATCCTCTAGATAAATTCGAAATCACTCGTGGCATTACTTATTATAAACAGATCGACTGGTTAATGAACTATTTTTTTATATTTAAATAAGTACCTGGTGTATCAGTCGTCCTCAATTAAAATTGATTTATATTTTAAAAAACTTCGTCCATTAGTTAAAACCATGTAGGACTTTCAAAGCATGTTCCATCTTCGGCACGTCATTAGATACGTGGAACATGTTCTGGAAGGCCTATATGAAGATTTTTAAACAAAAATCCATTTTAATTGCCCGGGCGATTGATACATTACGTAATTATTATTTAATATTAAAAAAATACGACATAACCTCAATTATAATTTCAATAAATTTTGATAGGTGGAAGAACTGAAGAACATTCACTATCCAGCATATAGGTTACATGATGAATATAGTGTAGATGGACACACTAATCCTATCTGAAACATATAATTGCATTATATTTCTTTCTTTAAATTAGTTTAACCGCTGCCTTTGCGTTTGCTTTTATATGTTCCATGTCACCCGGACCTTATATGGACACAACCTATTGGGAGAGAATTTTAAACGCTTGATAACACATAATTTTTCGACTACAAAAGAGCATGGACGGTCTCCCAGAATGGGTGATCACTGATCAGTTCAGAGTCGTTTACGAGAAAACACGAACATACAAAACAAGGCATACATTCTTACTTAAACAAGTGAATGTGATACAGATGACGTTACCATTCGATTACAGCGGTGGATGAAGACATTCTTTATACAAGTAATGTGATTCCATTGTAAGCCTTAGGAGGCCCTTGGGATAGTGAGAGGTTGTCGAAATCGGCACGAAATATCATCCTGCATGACGATCTACTTTTTCTTCCAGAACTTAGGTCCTATAGAGTCTGAATAGACCTCGGGTCCAAGCTGTCGCAAGGATTAAGCCAGTATATAAATCCTGACCCAATCAGGAATCGATCTCACGACCTTCCGGCTCGTAGCGTGTTGCTTAACCACGTACGCTTAAGGCGAGTTGTCCTTAACCCTTTATAGGTTACTGGTTAGTATAGTTACCACTTGGTATATCAGTTCATTTTATATATAGAATTCTATTTATATTGAACCTTATGTCTAGACTCTGTTTTTGTTAATCCTCTCTGATATGTATAACCTGTAAAGATAAATGATAATATTTAATTTTAGGAAGTTTTACGATAAAACAGAATTGTTTTGAAACATGTTCAAGAACAAATCAACATTAATATTGAGGTAAGATGTCCAGACCAAAAATAATAAAAATAAATGATAATATTTATGATTCACTATGATTACATGGGCCCAATAAACTGGATTTTTCATATTTCCACTTAATTATAAAATCCCTTTAGTATTGCCCTATAAAGGGTTAAAGAAGTATCAAAAATGAAACCTAAATAATTATTATCGAAAATTGGTCCACAATCTTTCTTCAAACACCTTAAAACTGACATTAATGAATATTCTAGGAAACTTTCACACAGTATTGCATACAATAGGCTTCAAATACTTGGGTTGTACTATCAGTAGAAACATGAACTGCGGTCAAGAAGAGTAAAGCAAAGGATAGCAATGGCAAAAGAAGCTTCCAACAAGAAGAGAAGCATTTTCTGCGGATCTTTGGCAAAAGAATTACGAAAGAGGCTAGTGAAGTGCTTTGTGTGGAGTGTAGCATTGTATGGTGCAAAGACTTGGACATTACGACGGAATGAGGAAAAGCGACTGGAAGCTTTTAGATGTGGATATGGAGAAGAATGGAACGTATAAAATGGACAAAGTAAGAAATAATGATGTGCTAGACAGAGTGGTGCAAGAAGAACAATGCTGGAACTCATAAAGAATAGGAAATGAAATTGGATTGGCCACTGGCTAAGAAGAAACTGCCTGCTGAAGGATGCCCTAGAAGGAATGGTCAACGGAAAGAAAGTTAGAGGCAGAAAAAGACATCTGATGATAGACAATATTAAAATAAATGGTTTGTATGCAGATACAAAAAGGAAAAATGAGTTAAGGAAAGAGTGGAGAATGCTGAGTTTGCTCTTCAGCAGAACACTATGGATGAATATCGGCACTTAAACGGGACTGATCTTACCAATAAAGAAATACATTGCACATATCAACAAACTATAATAGGCTCAAATTACTTTCTTATAGACTAAAAAGTGAAAACGTTATATTCCCTGTATGTGTTTTCTTTGTATACATTTTATTGCAATTGTAAAGGATGCATATGATGAAACACCCTATATCTTGGGACAGACACTGAATTACAAATTATTATGGTTAACATTGACTTCTCTGAAGCACCTCGGGGCTGAAGCCAGCCATCTTACCGTGTCCGCCTTAACTCGAGACCCCTATTTTTTATATGTGCAGCCTTTATGTCAGGGTAATCAACCACTAGCTTGCGGGCCACTATCCATTTTGTACGTATTGGCAATATTGTATTATATCACCTGTTAGATGTCAAAAAGGCCCGGATTTGTATTCAGTAAAAGCTAAGATTGTGACAAATTAATATGTTTGTGTAAATGGAACTTATCCCGCAGAAAATATTCATGAAGCTTTTTTAAAGTTAATCTGTAAACAAGTTATTTTCAATTGATTGAAGAAAAAGTCTTACTATTAAGTGTATATATATTATTATATATATATATATATTAATATATATATTATATATTATATATATATATATATTATATATATATATATATATATTATATTATATATATATATATATATATATATATATATATATATATACACACACACTCGTAGTGTGTGTGTTGCAATACTTAACTTTTAGTAATACATACATACATACATACATACATACATACATACATACATACATACATACATACATACATACATACATACATACATACATACATACATACATACATACACACACTCGTATGTGTGTGTTGCAATACTTAACTTTTAGTAATATAATAATAATAATAATAATAATAATAATAATAATAATAATAATAATAATAATAGTAATAATAATAATAATTTATTTTAGCTGTCAGAGTTAAGGCCATAAGGCCTTCTCTTCCACTCAACCAGCGAATAGTTGAATTATACAAAAATTACATACATCTTACAATTTTAAGGTATTATTAAAATACAGACTAAACAAAATACAATGATGATGAGATCTAATACTAGCTAATACTAACAAAAACATAGAATATAATAAAATTAAAATGATATAAAATTAATTAAGTAGCTTCCTAGATGATTATTTATAGAATGCTGTATATAGTTGTTATGCAGTTAATGTTTTCATTGTGTCGAACTTAAGATATCAGCTAATTTGTATTTAAATAATGATAGCGATTGACAGTCCCTGACATGACTGGGAAGTGAGTTCCATGCTCTAGACATAGATATTGTGTAATATTCAGAGTATAGACAAGTCCTATGTTGTGGTATCAAAAGTAAAGAAGAATCTTGTGATCTTGTTCATAAATTCTGATGAGCCGATAAATTTTGAAAACGTGTTAAGTAACTTGGTAAATATGTGTGCAGAATTTGGAATATAACTAGAGGTCCACGGTTCGATTCCTGGTTCAGGCACTAATTTTTCTTTTCACAATATCATTATAATATTATAATATGACCCATTAATGGAACTGCGTTAAAATAACAGTAATGGAAAATGTTAAATTAACTTATAGTGCCGAAAAATCCGAACACTAGATATCACAAAGGTATTGCATTTTCCACTCTTCATAGCGGGATATTTTGAATAGTACCAAAAACGCTGTAAAAAAATCCCAGTTGTGTAAATGTTAATATGTCTGAGCAGCATTTCAGGGGTTCCCGGTCCAATATCGGCTATATCAAAGAATATTTAAATACATGGTTGGAACGAAGTTCTAGCTGCCTCATGGGTAACTTGAAATGAGTATCAAAGTAGGTTAAGAAAACAATAAGGTTGTGGGATTGCGCCATGCTAGCTACGTGACTGCCTTATTGTCTACAAACCAGTGATGACAATCAGTTCACTAGACTTTGGCTTTTCGGAACCGAGATAAGATAAATAATTTAGATTACATTAATAATATAAGAATAAAAATAAACTACATTAGTTCAAGTGATTAACTGATTTGATTACTTGATGAAAATCCATTATGTATTTAATAAATAAATAAAATGATTTTCATAAATATTTATTTTATTTAACATTCGGTAGCGTGATCGGTAGCGCACGGGGGTATCAATTCAGAGGTTCTCATCCGATTTTTCTTATGATGTTTATATATATATTATATATATATATATATATATATATATATATATATGCACACACACACATTAATGAAATGTCCACTGTTGTGGTCTCGAGGTAGCGTGCTGCCTTGTGCCGCAGCGGGTCCGAATTCGATTCCCGGTCGGGACAGGCTTCTGGGTGAGATTTTTTCGGGGTTTTTCCTCACCTGTAAGACAAATGTCAGGAAGCTTAGGGCCCAACGGTCCCCGAAAATCATCCGGCCATCATCATCCTTATCATTATCATCATCCTTCATCGGTGTGAAAAACAACGGGAAGCTACCACACTTATAATTCCCTAGTAAAGCTGCCAAAGCATAGCATGAAAATGCTATGATTGCAGTGAAAGACCTGCCCTCGTGCAGAATTACTATGGATGAATATTAATGAAATTCGTGTGATGAGGATACAGTGTATTGAAACAGCTGTCACGAATGTTAAATAGAATAAATATTTATGAAAATCATATTAAACTTTGATAGTTTTGCTTATTAAATGCATTAGTTTAATCCATGTACTATATTTAAAATAAACTTAAGATATTTAAGAATTAAACAGATAAGCCTACTAGGCAAGACCAGAATGAAAGTAAACTTCATTAAATTGAGTAAAAATAAAATATTACATAAGCCCAGAAAAAAAAGCAAACTGCATTCAATTGAGTAATATTAACATCGTTCGATTAATCCACATGACTAGATTGAAAATAAAATTGTTTATGCATTAAAAGTTTACTATGTTAGACTAATTTAAACAAGAACTAGAATAAAAATAGAAAGACCTGTGTATATTTAGACTAAACTACAAATTACTGGACAATACGACAATACAATATTTTAAAAACTTTTTTTTATTGTTTTCACCATAGTCTATGATTAGAAGGGCTAGGATTTTTATGTACTGAGAGTTAAGATTGCAACATAGTATAATGAGAAGTTAGACTTATGACTTTTATGGCTAGACTTCTGACTGTCTTTTATTTTAGTTTCACATACAAACAGTTGAATAGAACAATGATAAGTTAGGCTGTCTTTTATTTTAGTTTCACATACAAACAGTTGAATAGTATAATGAGAAGTTAGACTTCTGTCTTTTATTTTAGTTTCAAATACAAACAGTTGAATAGTATAACGAGAAGTTAGACTTCTGACTATCTTTTGTTTTGGTTTCACACAGAAACAGTTGTATAATGAGAAGTTAGACTCCTGTCAGTCTTTTATTTTGGTTTCAAATACAAACAGTTGAATAGTATAACGAGAAGTTAGACTTTTGTCTTTTATTTTAGTTTCAAATACAAACAGTTGAATAGTATAATGAGTAGTTAGACTTCTGACTGTCTTTTATTTTAGTATCACATACAAACAGTTGAATAGTACAATGATAAGTAGGCTGTATTTTACTTTAGTTTCACATACAAACAGTTGAATAGTATAATGAGAAGTTAGACTTCTGTCTTTTATTTTAGTTTCAAATACAAACAGTTGAATAGTATAACGAGAAGTTAGACTTCTGACTATCTTTTATTTTAGTTTCACACACAAACAGTTGAATAGTATAATGAGAAGTTAGACTTCTGACTGTAATGAGAAGTTAGACTCTTGGCAGTCTTTTATTTTAGTTTCACATACAAACAGTTGAATAATATATAATATCTGCATTGCAATCTTACCTTTTATTACATAAAAATCCTATCCCTAGTGATTAGCTTAAACCTATACGCAACAAATAACTGCAGCCAATTACGTGTGTCATTACTTTCAACACATTCACTGTACACAAACTTTGTTAAAAATTAACACAAAAAGTTGATTACATTTTTATCTTGCAATGTTATTAACATGTTACTTGTGTAACATAATCATAACGTGGCCGGTTTCTTTTAAAATTTGACAACCATAATTTTATGCAGCAATTATAATAATTTTTCTCCTCATCTCAAACTCCTGGATAGGTAGCTTTGTTAATCAATCGTCTACGTCATATCCTGTTTTTAGACCGAAAACTATTAAAGAAAGAAAAAAACGAAAATATCTATAAAGCAATACATAGTGTTTCAAAATGTAATGTTCATATGATTCTTTCCGATAAATTCTGGCAATTTCATTATATATATACATCATCAGCATCAAGGATTAGACCTGCTGGTCTGTTCCGATCTCATGTTAGAATTGGTCTATCAATCTTTTACTGGGTCCTTCCAACATTTCTTCGTCCCTGGGGTTTGTAATGAAGAATCTGTTTCGGAATTATATTGTTATCCTTTCTATGATGTGGTCCATCCATTCATCTCTGTATTGTGTAATTCTATGTAATAGTTTGAATATATTCAGTTATCTTCGTAATATTATATATATATATATATATATATATATATCCAGGAGTATGAAATTATATAGGCTAATACTTATATGATCTGAATTTGTGAAAATATCGCTATAATTAAAAAGTTGGCCACGAAATGAATATTATCAAATTATCATATAGGAAAACATTGAAGAAACAATATACACTGACTTAGATATCGTGCAGATCAAAGCTAAAAAGAAGATTTGATTGATCGGACGTTGGGAATTATGTTACATTTATTTTTAAAAATGTTATTTTCTTCTTCCTAAAAACATCGTAGGCATTTATTTAAATAATTGACTCATTTATTAGCGTTTCAATTTGTTTATTATCATTGTTATTATTATTATTATTATTATTATTATTATTATTATTATTAATGTTATTGTAAGTAGACAACGGGCCAACAAGCTATTAACAGTAGAAATGGATTTTTGGAGGCGATCGACAAGCATTTCAAAACAGGATAAAGTTAGAAACAGCACAATAAAGGAAAATATGCAAGTTGAAGAAAGATTGAAAAAAAAAAATTGAAGAAATAAACGTTTGAAATGGTACCCCAGACACCTCATAAGAATGGAAGAAGATAGAATAGCAAAGAAGATCCTTGATGGAAAGCTAATGGAAGAAGTGGAAGAAGCAGACCTAGAGAACGTTGTATAGATGGAATGAGAAATATGGAAGCTTGAGATTTGAGGGAAGAAGTTGCTTTAGACAGAAACATCTGGCGACAAATCACTTTGGGTTGAAGGAGAAACACTGTATTGTGGAATAGTTCTACCAAAAAAGTAGTATTATCGTTTAAATACGTAATAATACCTTGTTTGTACTTTTAATATTATAATATTTTAAAAATGTATTTGTATTTTTGGCATTACCTGTGAAATGTCATTATTATATAAAAACCACTCCACGTTTTAATCCCAACTCTTTAAGCCACTTTGAGAAAGGAATGACCTTAACAGATCGGAATGTAAAAAAAAGGAGCACATTACCATGAGTAGTAAAATTTTTTTGTTGAGAAATGGACGGTAAAGGGCTAGAACAGATAACCGCTATGGAATGTGAGGGACTTATCTAGCCAGAGTGGTTTTGTATGTCTCTGTCTTAAGGCGAGAAGAACCGAAACGGATTTACAGTCATTGTTCCTCCCAGATGACAACAAATCATAGTTCACATCCTCCATAATACATTTACTTATCGTCTTATTATGGACAAAAACATGGGTATGTACTATTTGTCAGCACAAACTTCTACGTTTTATTAATCTATGTCTACTGGAAGTAAATATCAATAAAACTAAATGTATGGGCACACATAAAAATGCATTATATAATGGAAATGGACAGCTAATGACAAATGAGGAACATTTTGAGGAAGTGGCTGAATTCAAATACCTAGGAACAGTAATCACAAATAGGTATGAGATACACAAGGAAATTAAACATAGGCTCAATTCTGGAAATGCATGCTATTATGCATTACAAAGACTCTTGATGTCCCAACTCCTTTAAACAAAACGTTAAACTGAAAATATATAAAACTATTATTCTACCAGTTATATTATATGGATGCGAAACATGGACTCTTAATTTAAGGGAGGAAAGGAGATTACGAGCATTTGAGATTCTTAGGAATTTTTACGGGCCAAAGAGAGATGGACAGGAGAATGGAGAAGACTGTTTAACAGTGAATTACATGGTATTTATAGGAAGCCAGATATAATGAGAACAGTTTGTATAACAGTGAATTACATTGTATTTATAGGAAGCCAGATATAATGAGAACAGTTAAGTCTCGTAAACTGCGATGGGCAGGACATGTGGCACGAATAGGGAATGAAAAACGTGCATGGAAGCTTCTTGTAGAAAACCCAAAGGGAAAACGCCCAGTTGATAGACCAAGAATGAGATGGGAGAGTAACATTAACAATGATGAGGGAAGTAGATTATACAGGGGATGATTGGAAAACATTGGCTCAGGATAGGGATATATGGATAACTTATGTCCGCGCGGCCATGACCTACGGGTTCGATAATGCCAGTAAGTAAGTAAGTATTTACCCTTAAAGGTTAACGAGTGATATGGGGTTATTGTATATCTACACTGCTCAAAAAAATTAGGGGATATTGTAGAATTACCTATTAAGACTATGTTTTTTGGAATAGTATTAGTTGCAATCACTTTCTATTACTCCAGGATAACGTAACCAAGAGTTTGAAGTTGTTACGTAACCTCGGTACCACACCAGAGCGCAGTGTCTGTACTGTTGATGTGAAAGGGTGGTGTGGAGGTGAATGTTTCGTTGCTGTTTTTAAATCCAGTCGAGTTTTCAGTTAGTGAATGACTTGCCTTAGAGACAGTACACAACGTGATTTACCTGAACCAATGGCTTGGAGGGTCATAGGAAGGATGGAGGCTGGACAGACACAACAAGAGGAGGCACCAGCCATTGGGGTGTCTCAAAGTGTGATTTCCAGACTTTGGAATCGTTTTCGAAGAACAGATACTGTTCACAGAAGAGCCGGACAAGTCGACCACGGGCAACAACAGCAAGGGATGACCGTTACCTCATGTTAACAGCCCGTCGGAATAGACAGCAGAATGCAACTCAACTGTGAAATACACTTCAAATAGCATCAGGACGCAGGGTGTCAACTCAAACTGTCCGTAATCGACTGCATGGAAGTGGTCTCTATGCCCGTAGGCCCATGGTGTGTACCAGGTTAACTCCACAACACCGTAGAGATCGCAGAAACTGGGCGGAGTAACATCGTGGGTGGAGGCATGCCGAATGGAGATCAGTTCTTTTTTCTGATGAGTCGCAATTCAACGTGGAATGTGATAGTCGGCGTGTATTCATCTGGAGGGAAAAAGGGACACGAAACAATTCAGCTTTTGTACGTGAAAGATCCCCATATGGTGGCGGTGGATTGATGGTGTGGGCAGGAGTCAGTAGTGGTGGACGTACGGACCTCTACGTCATCCAAGGTGGTACCTTGACTGCGGTAAGGTATAGAGATGAGATTCTCCGACCTTTTGTCGTGCCTTATGCTGGTGCCATAGGTGATTCTTCTCTTTTTATGGACGATAATGAACGACGGCACAGAGCTGCCTTGGTGGACGACATGCTGGAAGTGGAGGGTATCGAGCGTATGCAATGGCCAGCTTCCTCCCCGGACTTAAATACGATTGAGCATGTGTGGGATGCATTAGACAGACGCATTGCAGGCAGACCAGCACCTCCCACAACTGTTCCAGAGCTGCACATTGCTCTTATGGAAGAGTGGCCACGTATCCCCCAAGAACTCATTGCTAACCTCATTGATTCAATGCCACACATGTGTGAGGCAGTGCTGGCCGTTCGAGGAGACCATACACCATAATAAAGAAACATTTTCACCCATGTTAATGTTGCTTTGTTTGTTTGCCATATTCCTAATCAGGATCTGTTTGACATCTGGTGTGGTACAGAGGTTACGTAATGACTTCAAACTCTTGTTTACATTCTTTTGGAGTAATAGAAAGTGATTGCATCTAATACTGTTCCTAAAAACATAGTCTTTATAGGTTATTCTACAATATCCCCTAATTTTTTTGAGCAGTGTAGCTTAACTTGGTAAAGCGAGAGATGGAGATATAACCACTTTCGCCCAGTTACAAATTAAATTAAAAAAGAAATAAACCAACCTTTTAGTCAGTTTTCGTCTTCCCCTTACCCCTATTAATATCTGGTGAAGATACCCCGACAACACTTGTGCGAGTGAGAGAGGGACCATGGATTTCTTGCAAACTTAAGCCAGACGAACAATAGAATACCGCCTCAGTGACATGCCAGTGAGAAACTAAGGTATTATAGGGAGGATAATAATCAGTAAATGTTGCACAGAGGCCTCTTTATTCAGGCTTGCGGTTCTTTTATGAGTCTGAAAAATCTTCAGACTCGGGACCCACGACTTTAAAGCCCCTCCCAATCTTCAGACTCAGGACTCACACGACTTTAAAGCCCCTCCCGGAGGACTTGTCCTTGGATTTTTTTACCATTATAAAAATCCATCAACCCCGGCCGGGTTTCAAGCCGCGTTCCTCGGAACTAGAGGCAAAGAACATGACTACTTTGTAGTTATGGGCATCCATCCAATACTGACCGAAATTTCAGGAGAAAATAATGATAATGCTAATTTCATTTTGTAATGCAATATTTTGTTTAGTAATTGAGTAACACTAAGAAATTAGGACTGGAAGTAAATATCAATAAAACTAAATATATGGTCACACGTAGAAATTCAGTATATAATGGAAATGGACAGCTAATGACAAATGAAGGAAATTTTGAGGAAGTGGCTGAATTCAAATACCTAGGAACAATAATCACAAATAGGAATGAGATGCACAAAGAAATTAAACATAGGCTCAATTCTGGAAATGCATGCTATTATGCATTGCAGAGACTCTTGATGTCCCAACTGCTTTCAAAAAACGTTAAGCTGAAAATATATATAACTATTATTCTACCAGTTATATTATATGGGTGTGAAACATGGACTCTTACTATATGGGAGGAAAGGAGATTACGAGTATTTGAGAATAAAGTTCTTAGGAAAATTTTTGGACCAAAGAGAGATGAACAGACAGGTGAATGGAGAAGACTACATAACAATGAACTACATGGTCTTTATATGAAGCCAGACATAATAAGAGCAGTTAAGTCTCGTAGACTTCGATGGGCAGGACATGTTGCGCGTATGGGGAATGAAAGACTTCTTCTTCTTCTTCTTCTTCCATATGCAGTATTGAAGAAATACGTGCATGGAAACTTCTTGTAGGAAAGCGAGAAGGAAAACGCCCAGTTGGTAGATCAAGAATGAGGTGGGAGAACAACATTAACTATGATTTGAGGAAGTAGATTATACAGGGAATGATTGGAAAGCATTAGCTCAGGATAGGGATGTATGGAGAGCTTATGTCCGCGCGGCCATGAACCTACGGGTTCCATAGTGCCAGTGAGTAAGTAAGTAAAAAAATGTAAAATATTTGAATTGCTGCCGGGAATATATTTATTATGTCGCAATAAATAATTATCTGAAATATAACAATCTTGTTTATAAAGGGACGTTGGCACACGTTGTATACTGGGCGTGTTGATATGTTGTGCCTTGTATTACAATTTAAATAAACAGGTCCAAACAAGCGTCCCACGTACTATCAGAAGAAGCTTCTAACATAAGTCTAAAAACAAATTCACACGGTATCCCAACATTAAGCCCACGTCTGTTTTCCAAAATAACACAACAAATAAAGGTCGTCGTTTTTAAAATGGCCATGTTTGTGCCTCTTATAGTCACGAGTATATTAGCATGCGATGTAATTTATAATTTTAGAGGCAAGCTATGGAAACGCACCACGAAACGTAAACCAAGACTGTCATCCACTCGCAATCTTGACTTTCAATGCTACAATAGTTTTACAATTTTGTGGGGATCTAGCACAGTTGGTTAGGAAACGTAAAATTACCGTAAGGTTACTTATACTATAAGAGATTGTTTAAACATATAATTTATTTTAATTTCCCTTATTTATAATATACTATTTAACTCATGCCCTAATGGCAGTCTATGGCCAATCACATTTCAATAAATTTTGATTTACAACCAATCACAGTCGTTTTTCACCTCGATTTTATAAATGTCATTTATTAAAGTGGCTGCCAGGACTGTATATATAGTGCACGAATGTAACCAGATTCTGCTTGTGAGATATAATAGAAAAACATTAGTAGCAATTGATTATACCACAAAAAAAACTGCTGTTTGCACTTTCTTAAACGTATTATTTCACAGGAATTAATGTTGCAGAAAAACATAATTGACATATTTACATCACAGGACATCAGAAATTAATTAATAACCTGTAATGATGTGTTTCATTTTTTCTCCACCAACGTGCATTCTTACAATACTGCGATTCTATTTGGCAATACATATGATCTGGTTGCAGTGGTCAACAAATGAACCATAAAGTTTCTCATTTGTTTTCAAACATCGCCGTTTACATTAAATATATATAAATATTTTAAAATAACTATATTTAAATAATGACTTGTGAGTAAACAGCTTAATTTTATTCGTTAAATAGTCCTAACAAATGCCACTCTTTGAGTTCCAAATTATCTAGATAAATTCACTCTACTCTCCATGAGTCGTTTATTTATGGATCATTTGGCAATCACTCGTAGCATTACTTATGATAAAACTTGTGCAGCGGGGAGCGGAACGAGTCAACAGGCCCATACCTTGAAGAAGAAGATGATAAACTGTTTAAACATATTTTTGTAAAGGAAATAGTACGAATATTGTATAGCATTGCATTTATTTGTTTATAGGGTAAAAATTAGGCTTCCTTAAAAGCTAATAAATATTGATTTGCACTAAATTATTGGCTGAATATGCTATGAGAATGTTTGGTTTAAAAGCTTCATTTAATAACTATCTTTAAAATTTAAGAAAATAATTGGATATTATGTCCCTTTAACAATGCATTAAAATCCATTAGAACTAAATATAACGTGCAGTAACAGCCTACAGTACAAAAATATGAAAAGCAAATGGAATTAACACAGGGACAAAAACTTATATTTTTATTTAATACATTTATGTAAATTACGTTAGTGTCCTGAAAATTCAGTACCGGTTTCAGGTTTAGAAAACTAGCTATAACAGCTGGAGGTCCAATATGATGATCTCACGTCACCCATATATTGGCTAGATGATCATTCATCTCTATGATTAACACTTGTGGATGTGAGACCTGGATTCAGTTGGTAGGCAATGAGTCTTCTGGGCCTGTCGCGCCATGGAGTTTCAATGTTTCTTTTATTTCTCTCTCTTCAAAAAAGAAGTAAAAGAAAACGACGAAAAAGAAGGAAGAAAGAAATAAACACTCTCTATCTCTCTTTCTCGAAAGGAAGAGAAAGGAAAGACAAAGAAGAGAAAGAATAAAAGACAAAAAGGTGTTTTTTCTTTCCTCTGAGAGGCAGAAGAAAAAGAGAAGGATAGGGAAAAAAAGAGAAAGAGAGGAGAGGGAGAAGGAAAGGGAAAGAGGGAGAAATGCGGATGTAAGGCCAACAGTCGGATGGTAGACCAGTTGCACTATGGAGTTTTTATTTATTAATTTGTATTTCGTTCTGGATGATAATAAACAAATAAATAGTAATGTTTAATTCTTCATATGTTGGTACACATGAATAAAACAAACTGTTACAAGAACTAATCTTTAAACTTGTTTACATTGTAATGTAATTGTAACAAACATTCTTGAAACATTTCATACTCAAATACAAAAGGCTGACGAAACCTAGAACATCTATATTATTCTGAGATGACGCAGTACAATTACAATACCATCATGTTATATTGAAGATTTTTCCAGATCACTTCTCCTGCACGAGTTCATTTTGCTTTGTCATCATTCATGTTAACTTTTTGTATAACCAGTTTGTAGGATTTTGAATCTTATACCTGATATATGAAAGATATGAACTCTATATGTGGATCTAATAATGCACCGTGAGGACAATATATCCTTATTCATGGGTCAATTCACGGTTAGCAGGCAGCTACTGAAGCAAGAATGATTTTGTTCGCATACGATATTGACAATCTAGCTCGATTCAACATTCCATTAAATATCAAAATGCTTGCTTGCTTACTTACTTACTTAGTGGCACTATCGAATCCGTAGGTTCATGGCCGCGCGGACATAAGCTCTCCATACATCCCTATTCTCAGCTAATGCTTTCCAATCATTCCCTGTATAATCTACTTCCCTCAAATCATAGTTAATGTTATTCTCCCACCTCATTCTTGGTCTACCAACTGAGCGTTTTCCCTCTGGTTTTCCTACAAGAAGCTTCCATGCACATCTTTCTTCCCCATACGTGCCACATGTCCTGCCCATCGCATTCTACGAGACTTAACTGTTCTCATTATATCTGGCTTCCTATAAAGACCATGTAGTTTCATTGTTAGGTAGTCTTCTCTATTCACCTGTCTATTCATCTCTCTTTGGTCCAAAAATTTTCCTAAGTGCTTTATTCTCAAATACTGGTAATCTCCTACCCTCCCTTAAAGTACGAGTCCTGGTTTCGCATCCATATAATATAACTGGTAGAATAATAGTTTTATATATTTTCAGTTTAACGTTTTTTGAAAGGAGTTGGGACATCAAAAGTCTCTGTAATGCATAATAGCATGCATTTTCAGAATTGAGCCTATGTTTAATTTGTTTGTGCATCTCATTCCTATTTGCTTACTAAATACTATTATTTAAATACATTAAAATTTAAAACAATAATTGATTATAAGAATCATTTATTGAAAGATAACGATATAGTTATAGATATTACAGTTAGACGTGTCGAATGGTTGAGCCATATTTGCAGAATGAACGAGACAATGTTTGCCCAGGATGATAGCAAACGCTAAGCTGGGATGGAAGGAGAAAAGTTGGAAGGCCTAGGTTACGACGGATGGACAATGCACAGGCGGACCTACGGAAGATTGGCATAACAAATTGGAGAAATAAGGCCAGTGACCGAAGATTATGAGGGACGCTAAGGTCAAACTCAAAGGACCTTCACGTCAATGATGATGTTGATGATAAATGCATTTATTATTTTCAATCAATAACTAACTCTCTGGACGACGATAGGCAAGACATGTGGCACAAATGAGGAATGAAAGACGTGCATGGAAGCTTCTTGTCGAAAATTAGAGGGAAAACGCCCAGTTGGTAGACCAAGAATGAGGTGGAAGATTAACATTAACTATGATTTGAGGGAAGTAGATTATAGAGAAAATGATTGGAAAACATTAGCTCGGGATAGGGATGAATGGAGAGCTTATGTTCGCGCGGCCATGAACCTACGGGTTAGATTTGCCAGTGAGTAAGTTAGTTAACTAGGTTCATGGTCGAGCGTTGAGGCAGGTACAAATTTTAATATTTTACCTTTTTTATTTAAGGAACTCAACGGTGGTTCTTAATTAATTTTACAAGTATTCATAGATTGAGAGCTGTAGAAATTTATATGACTATTCCAATGATGTTTCAACTCTGATTCAAAATCATAAATTTCTTATATTTCAAATCATTATAGTGGTTGAAGCAGAAAGGAAATGAAAGACTTTAATTTGAAGCATGGATCCATTGTATGAGATTAGATGCTACATGGTGAGGAGCTTCTTTTTCACTTTGTAACAACTCTTAGAGGTCAAAGAGTGCGACTGTTCGGAGGGTCTTTTCAACAAGCAGATAATTCTCCTCACAACGCCTACCATTAAAGTGAATTTCTTCACACCCACTATCCCTGCTATATATAGGACATGCTTTTTCTTAAACCACTTGCCTTCTTCAATTTTAATTCGGCATGGCTTCTTCACAGAGACACAAGGAATTTCTTGACAGGGGGTTAAGGTTTTCAACAAGATACGCAGACACGTTAAAGTGCTCTTTCCACCACCCTAACTACGTTAGTCAGCAGAATACTCTTGCTTTTATATAATTCACAGAACTTAAGAAGATTAGTTTAAGGAGGCTGATAAAATAATTTTCAAGAAATTTGGGAAATAAATATATATTATTATTATTATTATTATTATTATTATTATTATTATTATTATTAACTTACGCACTGGCACTATCGAACTCGTTTCATGGCCGCGCGGACATAAACTCTCCGTACATCCCTATCCTGAGCTAATGTTTTTCAATCATTTTCTGTATAATCTACTTCCCTCAGATCATAGCTAACTTTATTCTCCCACCTCATTCTTGGTCAACCAATGGGCGTTTACCCTCTGGTTTTCTACAAGAAGCTTCCGCATTATTATTATTATTATTATTATTATTATTATTATTATTATTATTATTATTATTATTAAAGGTTTCACAATGTTTCATATCTTCTTGCCCCCAATTAATCCGCATTCTCCTCCACATCTGTCATTCCAATTTCCATCGTCCAATCATTTTTTCTCACATGCTGGTCACACCATCCATCCATCCACAGCAATTCTGCCTGATGGCAGGTCGTTCACTGCAAAATAGCATTTTAATGCTATGCTCTGCAGCTTTACATAGGAATTGTAGGTGTGATAGCTTCCCGTTGCTTTCCACTCCGGTGAAGGAGGATCATGATGATGATAAGGAGGATGATGATAATCAGATGATTTTCGGGGACCGTTGGGCCCTAAGCTTCCTGGCATTTGTCTTATAGCTGAGGAAAAACATCGATAAAAAACCTCACCCAGGAGCCTGTCCCGACCGGGAATCGAACCCAGGCTCGCTGCGTGAAAAGGCAGCACGCTACCTCGAGACTACAGCGGTGAAAAATACCATCAATCCACGTTATTTTTGGCCGTCTTCTTCTTCTTCTACCAAGTGACACCCATTCTAGTATCAAGTATATTGTAAGTCAAGATGGATGCAACATGTTCACTGAATGTAAGATCACAAGATACCCAAACAAATGTTAAGCTAATAACCTACAGGAAGAAGAAGACCAGGACGTCCACTCAAAAGACAGTTGGATGGTGTTTCTATTGAGGCCGGAACAGGTCAACAAATGACCTAAATTCGTTATGATGATGAGTATGTTACCCATGTATTTTTGTGTCTATTATTTTTTAAACGTTCTAATTTGATTCCATTCTTCATAAGTAGGGCCTACTCGTAGAAATATATTCTTCTGTCGTATTCACATATTATTATTATTATATATATATATATATATAATCAATAAGAATACTTAAATGCAGACTATATAATATCGATTATAAGGAATTAAAGAATATATTTTTATACCATGCCTTCCTCTTCTTCACTTCTTGGTTTAGGCATTAGTTGCCTGTTCCGTCTTCACTAATAGATCTAAGACCATCTCTTCTGAGGATGTCCGACATCTCTTCTTCCTCTCAGAAAATCGGAAAATAATGTAAGATTTTATTTGGTAATCTAATTTCTTCCTTTCATTCTACATGTTCTTCCCACTGATTCTTGTTAAATATATTTTCTTTTATGGAGTAGATCTGCAGTTCTTCACGGATATCCTCATTTCTTATCTGGTCCATTCTACTCTTCTTAAAAATTTCATCTCGGCTGCTTGGATTTTACTTTCTTGTTTGGTAGTGATAATTCAAGATTCGCTCCCATACAGGACAGGGACTGCCATTTTTTTTATAAAATTTTAATTTGTTTGTTAATTGGGCTTTATTATTCAATGTTCTATTTATTGTGCCACAAATAGCTTGAAACTGATGAGTTTTATGTTCAATATCTTTATCATATCCATATCTGATATCACATCTCAAATATTTAAAGTGGGATCCTTGTTCAATAATTTCGTCTCTAATTATTATTTTTGCATGCAGAGTGTTTCTCTCCACAAAATGCCATTATTTTTGTTTTACTTACTGAAATTTTAAACTTATAACCGCTACATATTGTATTTAGTTTATAAGCAGTCAATTGTAACAGATCATCATGGTATAGCGTTGGTAGGCTATCTTAGGAGAACACATTACTCCTATTGTTCACAATATAGCATATGTTTGCAAGATAAAGTCTGGAATTTCCTCTCGGTATGAAGTAAATTATCTTCCATTACTAGGAACGCGAAGGGCGACGAACTACCTTGCGGCTTAGCAGCCCCGCCCCGCAATTCTTCGCCCACAACTTGTTCTTTTTTACAAACATACTAATAACACTACTTGTAAAATGCGATGGAAATAACGCTGTAAACTATGAGTCAAAGTCCTTGTATGCTGCCTCAATGTCACCATCTGTCACCACGTTATTCATAGATATGTGTCATATTGTTGCGACAGAATTATTTTCGCGTTTCTTTTCTCGTCTACTGGTTCCATACTCTCAATGATAAGTTTGGCCATAAATTAAATGAGAAATTATCCTATCTATGATTCTTGAATCGGGTTAAGAAAACAAGCTATAGTATGGCGACTCTACATTTTGACATGGAAACCCTACAGGGAAAGAAAAAATACTAAGAAAGATAGCCTATATAGAGCAGTATGCAGGAACAATATACAGAACGAAAGAATACAGAAAAATAAACGTAATTGGTTTGAACATATACAAAGAATGCCAAATAATCGGTTATCAAAGCAGCTGCTTCATTATAGGCTTCTAGGCCGAAGAAATGTAGGAAGACCAAAACGTCGACCTGCACCTGCAGCATATAGTGCATCGGGGAGCGGAACAGGCCCATACCTTGAAGATGATGAATTAGAACGAACCAGGAATTGAAAGAATTATATATTTAGGAATTTAGATCTGATAGGAGATATTAGAAAATTATACTAGAATGGGTAGGGCATGTGTTGCATGTGGAGCAGGAAAGAAGTGCAAAAAGGATTTAGAAGGAACAAGAAATATTGGAAGACATAAACTAGGTGTCAATTTCACCAACACAGGTAACTGTATTACGCCAGTTTTCCCCGTGTATAATGCATAGCTTAAACTGGCGTAATACAGTTACCTCTGTTGGTGAAACCAACCCTAAGAGGTTAACGTTGAAGGACTTACAACTTCTTCTTCTTCACGGTTTAGGCTTATTTACTAGCCTGTTCCGGCTCCAAATTGCTGCTCTTTCCATCTTTTCCTTGGTCTTCCCAAACTTCTTCCTCGAGGTGAATAGTTGTATGCTGCTTTTGGTATTCTATTCTCAGTCATTTTACGACAACTGAAGGTTAAAAGACGGAGACAGAAAGCTAGGAATAGAGAAGAATGGGCAGATATTATGAAGGAGGCCAAAGTTCTTAGAGAACCGTAGAGCTAAAGGAAGAAGAAGAAGAAGAAGAAGAAGAAAGCCTATATGGCTGGATGACCGTCCACCTCTATATGCTAGACAGATTAACACGTGTGTGTGTGTGTGTAATTCAGTGCCACAAGTTTGTCATTTCGACCTTTCTGGTATTCTCTCCTGACATTGTCGTATTGAAATAACCTTCAAAGATTGGAAGGTACGTTACACTGTCTCAATGATATGTTGGATGATGCAGATGATGATGATGATGATGGTAATGATGCGCCAGGAGAAGCCTTATTCTTAAACTTAATCTAATGAGGTGAATATTATAATGATGGCCAGTAGATGTTCGGGGATTGTTAAGTTTCCTGACGAGTATTACAGGTGAAGAAAAACTCCTACAAAATCCTCAGCCAGGAAACTTGTCCTGACCGAGGATCGAAACTGAGCCCGTTGGATGACAAAACAGCATGCTACCTCGAGACCACAGTGGTGGAAATTAACTCCTGAACTGCGATTTTAACCCGAGACCTACCGGTATACGTTAGTATGCTACCATTTTCGCTACTCAGGGTCCCAAAGCAACCATTAAATTTTATATTCTATTTTCTATCTAAGAGCTAGAGTCACTGCGCCCACAATGCAATCTGACAGTTCCTATAATATCGATAGTATATTGTGTATATAAAACTCGAAGCGCAAGAGGCCTAGAAGGCCCTTGGCCTACCATCCAGATGCTGACCTCACGTCCACATGTGTTAATCACAGAGGTAGACGATCATAAGCCAGTTTAGGGGTGACCTGTGTTCTTCTCAACCTGGAGTCGCTACTTATTGTAGCTGGGTGGGTACCGATGTCATACTGGCCAAAATTCCATGAGAAAATTTCATCCTCCATGATGATTCGAACCAGCGCTGCGCAAGTCCCGTACCTCTGCGCCAAGGCATCTTACCTTAACCACTCGGTTACGGCGCGGGACGTTTGTGTGTGTGTGTGTATTGTGTGTGTATATATATATATATATATATATACCGCTGTGGTATCAAGGTAGCGTGCTGTCTTGTCACACAGCGGGCCCGAATTCGATTCCCGGTCGGGATAAGCTTCCTTGGTAAAGGTTTTTTCTTTTCCGGGGTTTTTCCTCACCTGTAAGACAAATGTCAGAAAGCTTTCAGGCCCAAACGGTCCCCGAACATCATCTGGTCATCATCATAATTATCATCCCTCGGTGTGGAAAGCAACGGAAAGCTACCACACCTATAATTCGATAGTA
Source organism: Diploptera punctata (assembly GCA_030220185.1). NCBI lineage: Eukaryota > Metazoa > Arthropoda > Insecta > Blattodea > Blaberidae > Diploptera > Diploptera punctata. The sequence continues at coordinate 742,751 of JASPKZ010010256.1, forward strand.
AAGCTGCAAAGCGTAGCATGAAAATACTATTATTGCAGTGAAAGACCTGCCCTTGGGCAGAACACTATGGAATGGAGATATAGAGTTAAAATCGGTAGGTGGATTAATTATTATTGAAATGACAGATAAATGCGATAAGAGAGTACAGGGTTAGGCAGATAGAAAAATTAATGTAACAATATGAAAATAAATTTCCCACACACCAGACAATTACTTGGACTAATTACATAAAATTATATTTTACGTTTGCTTTCAAAAGGCTATTGCATAAAATTATTTAAGACAGCAACATATTTTATTATTTTCGTAGAAATCTCGAGGCTAAATTTGAAGACAGAGATGCCTGTCTGATTTGAAAAATGGCGTTGAACTGCAAGCACGCTTGTAAAGGCTGCATTGTTCATTTAGCAATCAAGCCTCCAGCAGATTTTAATGAAAGCAAAACAATTGAAGCATTGTACAACTTAGCCCGCGCAATCTCGACGATAACAGGCACAATGGAAATGTTTATGCACAATTCATCCACTATAAACAACTTTTAATGTTTCTATTGTGATAGAAAAGATAAACATTTTCAATGCAAATCACAGATGAGAAGACAATTCTAACGAACGTACAAGGCAATCAGTTACATTTGACGGTAGTAATAAAAAAATCTGCTTATATGGGAACACTTTAAACATATAATTATATTTACAATCAGACTCAACCCAGGAAGTTACTGTGTGTTTAGAATAGGGAACTGGGTTGCCATTTTAACAGTATTTTCTTGAGAGAAATCCTTATATAAAACTAAAGATTGCAACACAGCAGGTACATAGTTGTAAGTTGTAGCCGTCCAAGCCACCTCCTCTTAAAGAAAAAAACAGTTACCACTTGTCACTGTGCTCGTGCTGATCTGTACTATCCTGTGTGAAAGTGTCGACTCTCATATTTACTATAATAACTAGTTTGCATGTCGTAAAAATAAAACTATGTTTTTTAAATGTATAGTACATAGAGTTGGAGAAAGTACTGCTAACCTTGCCCCTCCTACCCTCCCTAAACAAACAAATGCCGTTATTATGAGTTTGGCAACATCTACCCTCTGTACGTAGGGGAACACTGGCATAGCCCATAAGGTCTGTAGTAACTTCCTGGGTTGAATTAGAGTGTAATGCGTCATATGCTCTTAAGACATTAAAGCATTTATAAATAATAATTTAAATTTGAACCAAATATGTTCCCGGGAGGGACTTTAAGCCGTGGGTCCCGAGCCTGAAGATATTCAGCCTTCTAAAAGAACCACAAGTCTGAATAAAAAGGCCTCTGTGCAAAATTTACCGACTGTTTTCCATCCAGTAATAGCTTAGTTACCCACTAGATACATAATTAAAATTGCAATATAAAATTATAAAATTGTTATCTAATAGGTCCGTCTCAACTTTGTAACTATGATTCTCTGTAGGTCTTTCGGGACTAGTTCCATCGTCAGCAGGAACAGGACGGAGTAGGTCTCTATCTGCTGACTCTGAATTGAATACCTCTTGGGACTAGCAACATCCATCAGCAGGAGCAGGAGATATGTCAGCAGATGAAGACCTGCTCCTTCTGCTGATGAAGGGACTAGTTCCGAAAGTTACAGAGTTGATGAGACGGACCTATTAGGTAACAATTTTATTTTATAATTTTAATTTTATGACTAATACTTCAACAGACATTTATAATCAGTTTTATTAAATTTGACTACTCACTATATGTTTCATCGAGATGCTGGGCCCTATCATTCGCTGACATCTACGGATAAATGAGCATAACTAAATTAACTTGGGCAATAAGTACCCATTAGGGAGCGCCCTAATCCCGGCACAGGGATGGAAAGGCCTTAAAAAAAGATAATTTCAATCTCAGTATGTTAAAGCGTACATAAATAATAATTAAACCATACAACTAATGATTCAGCTTAGATGTTAAAGCGTCTAGAAATAAGAATTATATAAAAAGGTTTCGGGACGCAATAACCTTTGCATTTTTTTTTCTTTTCCTTTTCTCGTTTTGTTTTACCTTTGTTAACCTTTTTATGTTATTCACACATACAAACACAAGACAGGACACACACCCAGACCCAAGGGGGAGATTTAAAATCCCCTACCCCGCCGGGAATCGAACCCGGGTCGCCGGAGTCGAAGATGGGACTCTACCGACTAGGCCGCGGCGACGGACTTTAACTTTGTTTGTTTACATTCAGTTTTTTTCCCCTCTTTTCGTTTACACTGTTTCCCTTATTGTTTTACCTTTTTAGTTAACTTTTTGTTATTCACACATACAGACAGAAGGACAGGACATACACCCAGACCCAAGGTGGAGATTAAAAATCCCCTACCCCACCGCGAATCGAACCCGGGTCACTGGAGTGGAAGGTAGGGACTCTACCGACTACGCCACGGCGACGGACAGGCTAAAGTGCCGAAAAACTAGAATTGATTAAAAAAAACAGCCAATGATTCCAGGCATTAGATATTAAAGCATATATAAATAAGATTGTAATAAAATGAGAATGATTGTTGGTTATATTACGATGGACAAAGACTATTCCTTCAAGTTTTCAAACCAGGGCGTTGTCTCGATACGCCTAGGTCTCGAATACAGTGAACCTTCTCTTTTCTTCATACAATATTGTAGCACTGAAGACACTCTGGTGAGTGAGGGCATAACCGTGTGAAACAGGATCTTAAAATTGTGGCGCCTCAGTCCGCGGTACCATTTTTCCAAAACCGGTTCTACATTAAGCCAACATCATCTAACCATTTAAAGTATGGAAGTCTGATCTATAATCCATGCTACATTGTTGCTACATCACAATCTAAGATTTTTTTTTTTTCGTTCTCACAGTTGTTCGCAATTTCATTAAGAAAAAAAGACAATCGTTCCTTTTTTGTAAGCCACGAGAATAACTAGTAAACAAAATATTATTTATTTTCTATTTATTTAAAACGTTTTCAATTGTAAGTACAGTCTATACCGAGTCAAGAATCTTTTAACTGTGTGTACATTCAGACAGTAGGTTTCAATTGTACAGCATTTGAACTTTTAATCTAACTTATAAAAATAAATGTTTGTTCGAATTTTATGCGCTGTTCATCCGATTGTGATGGGGCTTCATAAAATGCACAGGAGAGTCCCGGAAGGTTGTGGGCTGTAAGAGAGTTCTAATACTCAACCCCTTCACCCTTAAAAATCATCCTTTGTAGTAAAAAACGTGAAAAATGTAGCTTTTTGGATGCTTAAATGGCTTACGCTGCCTAAACCATAACAAATACACGGAATTGAATATCTCAAAAACTCTACAAAAAAGTCCGCGACAGCATATGTTTATCTTTTACGGATATTATTATTATTATTATTATTATTATTATTATTATTATTATTATTATTATTATTATTATTATTATAGGACTGGGAAATAGAGGAAGAAATGTGTTATAATAGAGACGAATGGAGGAAAATTATAAAGCGAAATTGGAGACATCATTGGTGCCGGAAAAATGCATCAACATTGTTAAAATCGGAAATATATTATTATTAACTAACTAACTCACTGGCACTATCGAACCCGTAGGTTCATAGCCGCGCGGACATAAGCTCTCCATATATCCCAATCCTGAGTCAATGTTTTCCAATCACCCCCTGTATAATCGACTTCCCCCAAATCATAGTTATTCTCCCACCTCATTATTGGTCTATCAACTGGGCGTTTTCATTCTGGTTTTCCTACAAGAAGCTTCCATGCACGTCTTTCATTCCCCATTCGAGCCACATGTCCTGTCCATCGCAGTCTATGAGACTTAACTGTTCTCATTATATCTGACTTCCTATAAAGACCATGTAATTCACTGATATGCAGTCTTCTCCATTCACCTGTCTGTTCATCTCTCTTTGGTCCAGAAATTTTCCTAAGAACTTTATTCTCAAATACTCGTAATCTCCTTTCCTCCCTTAAAGTAAGAGTCCTATGTTTCGCATCCATATAATATAACTGGTAGAATAATAGTTTTATATATTTTCAGCTTAACGTTTTCTTGAAAGGAGTTGGGACATCAAGAGTCTCTGTAATGCATAATAGCACGCATTTCCAGAATTGAGCCTATGTTTAATTTCGTTGTGCATCTCATTCCTGTTTCTGATATTATTGTTCCTAGGTATTTGAATTCAGCCACTTCCTCAAAATTTCCCTCATTTGTCATTAGCTGTCCATTTCCATTAGGCCTATATAATGTATTTCTTTCTATGTGTGACTATATAGTTAGTTTTATTAATATATATATATTATTATTATTATTATTATTATTATTATTATTATTATTATGTCCGTCGCCGTGGCGTAGTCGGTAGAGTCCCTACCTTCCACTCCGGCGACCCGGGTTCGATTCCCGGCGGGGTAAGAGATTTTAAATCTCCACATTGGGTCTGGGTGTGTGTCCTGTCCCACCACTTATGCTCAACTGAGTGCACATTTCCTAATAAAAAATTATTATTGTTGTTATTATTATTATTATTATTATTATTATTATTATTACTCAAGTGAGCTTGCTTTTTTATTATTATCTCATTATAGTATGATGATGGAAGCTTTCTCTGGGTTGATTGGCAGCATTACTCTGGATGAACCAAACTTGGGCTGAGGGAAGTATAATTTATCTGATTTAGTGCCTCGGTTTTCATGAGATTGTCATATCAACGAGGAGAAGCCTCAGGTCGATGATTGCGGCTTCTGCCTCAATTAAGGTGACTCGTTTCAATTATGTTGCGACTGGTATGTAAATCATGCCAGTTTTGCATGTAAACGTCTGAAATGAATAACAACATGCGTTCCAAATTCAAAACAAACATGTAAAACTTCGATGGCCTGTCCGATATTAATATATGTTTATGGGAAAGTATTCTGCTTCGCTAATAATTCCATATTATTATAAAATGGACTACATTCGGAACATTTTCCCACGATACTATTATTTCTATTTGTATTATTATGTATGTCCTTTTCTTTGGCCTTCTCGGGATAGCGTCACTGTCTCGTACGCAGCGGGCCTAGTTCGAACCACGGTTGGGACAAATTTCCTGGGTGACGAATTTTTCCTCACCTGTATGATGTTAGATCCCACAATTCGTTTTGAGACTCATAGTGGCCTATCTGAGGAAGTTGACTGCGAAAAGAAAGCCATATATATGAGCCAACGATTGACTATTACAATGATAAATACCAACTAGATAGTATAACTGTCACAGGATTTATGATCGGGGCAAGAGGTACTATACCAGGATTCCTAGCAAAATTTTGGAATTCCTTAGATTTGGACAGGGTGTATCTTTCTAAAATTACCATCGCTGCCATTAGAGGATCAATTTTAATTTTAAGAAACCATTTTTACAAAATTTCTACTTTGTAGTATGTATACTTCAATTAGGCCTACAATTTGAATTTTTTAAATGTATTTACAAAATGTATTTCATAAATTACAAAAATCAGTTGTCTGTATCACTTTGTCCTTGAGACAATCCTCTAATGAGGAAAGTTGTATATAATAAAAAAAAATGTCAAGAAACTTATGGCCCAACTGTCCCCGAACATCATCTGGCCATCCTTATCATATTCGCCATGTTTAGTGTGTGAATGGTGTGTTTCGTCTTAATGTTGTGTTGTCTCGAAGGAGGTCCTGACATTGAGCTGATCATTCATTCGGGGAGGCCCTCCATGTCCTTGTGTGGTCAAAAAAGTATGTATGTGATCCATAGTTAAAATCCATTTCCCGACAGGTCGTGCCACTGTAAGGCGAAGTGACGTGTGGCACGTTAAAAGTACGTACCTATCCATCCATCCATCCATAGTAATTCTTCCTGAGGGCAGATCTTTCACTGCAATCATGGCATTTTCATGCTATGCTTTACAGCTTTACTAGGGAATTGTAGGTGTGGTAGATTCCCGTTGCTTTCCACACCGGTGAAGGATGATGATAATGATAGGGGTGATGGTGATGATGGCCATATGATTTCGGGGACCGTTTGGGCCTTAAAGTTTTCCTGACATGTCTTACAGGTGAGGAAAAAACCCGAGAAAAACCTCACCCAGAAAAACTGTCCCGACCCGGGGATCGAACCCGGGCCCGCTGCGTGACAAGGCAGCACGCTACCTCGCGACCACAGCGGTGGACTAAGTACCTATAAGGTGAGAAGTTAAACTGCGTTCATGGAATGAATTCTTATTTATGGTTGCTTTAACATCCAAGGTTTTATAGCGTGTAGAATATTCGATTGCATCAAGTAGGCTTTTGATGTGTAATGACTAAGCTAGGATTTTTATGTAATGTTAACATGTAAAATACGTACATATTTTTATGTAATAACATTATGTAAAACATATAAGATTGCATAAAAATTTCTTAAAATATGTAATAATAAATACGTTAAAATTGAATTTCATATAAATTTATATTAAACATTAACTTTAACATACATCAAATTTGAAGGAATAAGACAGTTAAATATTGACAACTTGGTGAGAAGTGTATTATCATGTTACTATTATAAAGTGATCCCACTACATGTCTTAGGGATATTGGGAGGTTAAGGCTCCCATCTTTCTAGATAATCGCCAAGAGATTTCAGTCTTGTGTGATAGCCGTCTTTACCCTCACAACATAGTATGATACTAATTTTTTATACGCTGAGTTGACTCTAGGGTCATAATGCCGCTAGAAGATTAAGCTGTTTAAAAATTCTGACCACATCGGGTCTCGACTCTCGATTTTCCAGCTTATAAGATATTAACCGACTATATCACGGTGTGCCCCCTATATATTTCTACTATTTCATTCATAAACAGAGTATATCGTTCAGGTTTTAAAAGAGATCTTGCTATGTGGAACCCTATACCCAAGTCTTCAGAGTCTTCCTGTATCTATGTTTATCGTGTTTTTTGTAAATTGAATTATTCTTTGACTGTTTCTCAGCAGCTTTTGTACCGGTTGAAAAAAACACAGTTTCAGTGCACAATCAGATATCTGAGTCATTTAATGTAAACAAATATTATTTTTTTTTATATTTTCCGCTTATAATTGTTTTAATTAAGAGGCATAATATGTAAATTTACATAAAAATCTCTAAATATGTAAAAATATGTAACTATGATCAAGTATGTAAAAATATGTAATGATAAGTTTTCATATATGATGAGTAAGTTACTAATTCTTGGACAATTATCAATTTTACCCATGCATAATAAAAGGAAAGAATATGTAATTACATACAAATCCTAGCCTTAATAATGACTTATTTCATTAGCATCTCAATGCAAATTTGTACTTAAAAATATCGAGATCAAAGGCCTCTTATTTCAGGTTAAGGTGTTTTTTTTTACGTAAATAGAATTATAATAAATAATGTTATAGTTATTATTATAAAAAGTATTTATCTTGTAAGAAACAAACTTTTTGATTGGAAGTCAAATATACCAAATATATTAGATAAATAATAATACTTATATATTCTATCTTTCTCATATCTAAAAAAATAGTATTGGACCAAATATAATAGATAAATAATAACACTTATATATTCTATCTTTCTCATATCTAAAAAAAAAAGTATTGGTCTTAGGACGAGGAGATACTAAAGGCCAACACGCACACACTATTGAGTAACACTAAGAAATTAGGACTGGAAGTAAATATCAATAAAACTAAATATATGGTCACACGTAGAAATTAATTAAATAATGGAAATGGACAGCTAATGACAAATGAGGGAAATTTTGGGGAGGTGGCTGAATTCAAATACCTAGGAACAATAATCACAAATAGGAATGAGATGCACAACGAAATTAAACATAGGCTCAATTCTGGAAATGCGTGCTATTATGCATTGCAGAGACTTTTGATGTCCCAACTCCTTTCAAAAAACGTTAAACTGAAAATATATAAAACTATTATTCTACCAGTTATATTATATGGGTGCGAAACATGGACTCTTACTTTAAGAGAGGAAAGGAGATTACAAGTATTTGAGCATAAAGTACTTAGGAACAGACAGGTGAATGGAGAAGACTTCATAACAATGAACTACATGGTCTTTATAGGAAGCCAGATATAATAAGAACAGTTAAGTCTCGTAGACTGCGATGGGCAGGACATGTTGCACGTATGGGGAATGAAAAACTTGCATGGAAGCTTCTTGTAGGAAAGCCAGAGGGAAAACGCCCAGTTGGTAGACCAATAATGAGGTGGGAGAATAACATTAACTATGATTTGAGGAAGTAGATTATACAGGGAATGATTGGAAAGCATTAGCTCAGGATAGGGATGTATGGAGAGCTTATGTCTGTGCGGCCTTGAACCTACGGGTTCGATAGTGCCAGTGAGTAAGTAAGTAAGTATTGGTCTTAGGAACTAAAGTAGAGGAAAATTCAGAATACGTATATCTTTAAATTCCATTGATGTTATCTTAATATCAGTTGTAAGTGTAGAGGAAGTTATGTAATTTAGCGTGTTGTATGGGCTCACGACCCCAGAGTTAACAGGGATAATAACAAACCGTCGTGAAAACGTTTGTACGAATGGAGCTCGTGTTGGAGCAATTTCCGATATCATGACTTGTAGCGAGGGCGGTTCATGTCCTATTGCATAACCCAACGAAAATTAGTGAAAGGCAGAGTTTTCTTTGCGTGTACTATCGTGATACTCAATGCAATAAAAAAGGATTATTTTTTGTGTTCTTAATCCCTATTCATTGAAATAATATATTTTACTGACATAACCTACTTTTCAATGTTAATTTATTGTAAAGAGAAAGGCAAATTTCTAAGCTGACCAATTATTTCTTTTAGATTTTTTTAAAGGTTAGACCTTATTTTGTAATATGATAGATGTGTGCTTATAGTGCACAATAAATCTTCAATGATGGATGTTGTAAATATTACCCAAGATGCTTACTTTTTTTTCGTCAGTAGGCCCAAGATTTGGATCTTCAAACCCATTTAGTTGATTGCAAAAACAAAACAAAAAATTAACTAACACCACAGTTTTATAATTTCTACTGTTTTAAGATAATTATAAAATCTGAAATTCCAGGTACTTCAATTAAAGATGTTCTTGTTTAAATTTTACAGGAATTAATCACTATGAGGTTTAATTTATGGTAAAATCAAATGTTTTTCACGGTTTGGGAAAAAATCCACATTCAGAAAAGCAAAGGAAAACTTATAAACTTCGAAATTCCCGCAAATTCTGACCTGATCTAGAGGTTCGTCGGTCCACCAACAGAGGGAAGAAGAAGAGTTTCTTCCGATCGACATAACATCAGTCGCCAAGATAGTACTGAAGATGAGACCGTTATAGTCTTGAAATCGCGATCTACTTAGAAGATTTGTATGAGGAGAGGTAGGAAACATTTGATTTTACCATGTTCTTGTTTATTTCACCATGCAAGTAAAGATCGTAAAAGACCATCAGGCATTATACTTTTATAGAAGATGGTGATTATTTTTAAAATTATCCCAAGAAATGACCATTTATTCTTTAATTTTAATTGTCATGCGTTTGTAAGGGAGACTAATTAATAGTTGACTCTGAAAATAACAAGAAATGCGATGAATATTATCTTTTTGCACAACTTCAAATATATATGCTAAAAATAAAAGGTAAAGTGATCCCACTACAGGCCTCAGGAGGCCCTTAGGGTAGTAGGAGGTTAAGGCTCCCACTTTTTCTTGACAATCGGCAGTTGATGTCAGCCGGGTTGTCAGCCCTGCGTGACGGCCGCCTTTACCCCAGAACAAGCGTCTGGTACTCATTTCCGTTAGAGGCTGAGTCGACCCCAGGGCCATAGTGCCGCCAGAGGGTTTGGGTCAGTTTAAAAATCCTGACCCCAACGGGACTCGAACCCTCGACCCTCCGGCTTGTACCTCAGTGCCTTAACCACTACGCTACGGCGTGCCCCCTATGCTAAAAATACTATCTTTAAATTACCATAATCTATCTATTTTATTCCATTTTCTCAATTTTTTACTTATCCCATTAGAATTATTTTATCTCATTATAATGAAAATATGTTATTGACTAAAACGCATATCTTATGGAGAGTTAATTTAATCCCGCAATATACAATAAACACATTAAAAAATAATATTGGGTTTGAGTTAAGAATGGTAACGAAATTCCGGAGTTCCTTATTTAAAAAAAAAACTGTATGGCACGGCAGCCATAGAGGGCGCTTGGCCTAACAGCTAGATGCTGGTCCCAAATCCACATGTGTTAATTGCAAAGTGGATATACTTCAGCCAGTATAAGAGTGACTTGTGGTCACCATGCCGAGATCCCCAGCCGCTATAGCTGGTTATTTCAACCTATGGCCCCTATCCAAATGGTTGGTGGGTATTATCGTCCCATACTGTCCGAAATTCCATGAGAAAATTATCCACCCACTCCCACACATTGGGAATCAAACAAGCCCATGTCCAGTAGATCTCCGATAAGGGTTTGAGGCTCTTACAACCGCCCGGTTACGGCTAGACCCGAGTCTCTTCGAAGATTTTAAATAAAAATTGTTTGCGGTTTTATACTAAAGCGGACTTCAGGTATATCGAATCTTAAAATCATGATTGTCTTTAAAACATTTATGTATTTTCAGAAAAAAATCGCGTGATCAGTTATATTGAAGACACCGCCCTCTGTGTTGAAATCAACGCCATGACCTTTATTTAAAATTCGTCTTGTGCAAGTTGGCATTAATCAAAATCTAGATTCTTGTTAACCTTCTGCAACAGACGGTCAAAACTATGAAAACTAATCGTTGTTTATTATTGAGACTTGATATACCTGTGGCGCGAGCGTTTAACGTCACACTGAATGCTAACTCAGGATTGTAAGTTACGAGCTATTATTTTATAATAATTTAAGCCAGCTTCAAAACGCCGTGCTCGTTAGACAATTTCACATAACAACCTTGTCATGTAGTACAGTATAACATCATGGCGGTCTTGTTGAACTGAAAATTAAATTTATTTTTATCGACTATTTAACTCATTCCCCAAATGGCAGTCAATGACCAATCACATTTCAATGAATTTTTATTTACAACCAATCACAGTCTTTTTCCCTCGATTTTATCATTTTCATTTTATTAAGTGGTTTCCAGATTAGATTCTGCTTGCGAGATATAATAGAAAAACATTCGTAGCAATTGATTATACTACAAAGAAGAAACTACTGTTAGCACTTTCTTAAACGTATTTTTTTCCAGGAATTTACGTTCCAGAAATATATATTTGACATATTTAGCCTACATCATAGAACACCAGAAATTAATTAATAATCTATAATGATGTGTTTCATTTTTTCTTCACTAGGGTGCATTCTTACAATATTGCGATTCTATTTGGCAATAAATATAATCTGGTTGCAGTGTTGAACAAATGAAACATAACGTTTCTCATTTGTTTTCAAACCTCAACGTTTAGGCTACGCCTAAATGACAGAAGAACTTTACATTCACATACCTTACTATTCCAAATTCTGCACACATATTTACCAACTTATTTAACAACACGTTTTCAACATTTATCGGCTCATCACAATTTAGGAACAAGATCACAAGACTCTTCTTTACTTTTGATACCACAACACAGGACCTGTCTGTACTCTGAATCTTACACAATATCTATGGCTAGAGCATGGAACTCACTTCCCAGTCATGTCAGGGACTGTCAATCGCTATCATTATTTAAATCCAAATAACTGATATCTTAAGTTCGACACAATGAAAACATTAACTACATAACAACTATATAGAGCATTCTATTAATAATCATGTAGGAAGCTACTTACTTTATTTTATATCATTTTAATTTTATTATATTCTATGTTTTTGTTAGCATTAGCTAGTATTAGATCCATCATCATTGTATTTTGTTTAGTCTGTATTTTAATATCTTAAAATTGTAATATGTACGTAATTTTTGTATAATTTTACTATTCGCTGGTTGAGTGGAAGAGAAGGCCTTATGGCCTTAACTCTGCCAGCTAAAATAAATCATTATTATTATTATTATTATTTACATTAAATATATAAATATTTTAAAATAACTATATTTAAATAATGATTTGTGAGTAAACAGCTTAATTTTATTCGTTAAATATTCCTAACAAACGTCACTCTTGATTTCCAAATTCTCTAGATAAATTCACGACTCGCGCAGAGTCGTGAATTTATCGATAATTTGGAAATCACTCTTGGCATTACTTATGATTAATGCTAAAGAAGCGCAGGAGTGCCAACCTTCTTTACGAGATCAATATCACCACTATAGGACCTACAAACAAATGTGGGTGGAATAAGCTGAGAAAAACTTATTGCGATTACAGCATTTCTAAGACACTCATGTGGTGAGCCTTAGCCATATCATATTAAAGAGGATAAATGACTCTCAGAAAACCAGCTATATTGGCTAGGGGACCCTAAATGCTGACATGTCACCCCTATACTGGCTGGATGATCGTCTACCTCTGTGATTAACACATGTAGATGTGAGGCCAGCAGCAAGATCTTAGGCCAAGGGCCCTGTCGCACCATGGAGTTAAAAAATGAATCTCAGGACTGCTACTCCATTAGAAATCGGCTTTAAGAAGCCCATTCAAGAGAATCGTGATTTCATTCGTGGAATTAACCAACCACTAGAATGAGTAAGAATTATTAAAACACAAATCCGTAAACTCGAAAAAATGTAACCATAAGAAATGTAATCACATCCAAAAATATAGCCTAGCCCTCCTCATAGGAAATTCGTAAGTAGTAATAAAAGCTGCTGTCACTGGCTAGCTGATTATACATTGTGTCACGTGAATTGTGTAGCACAATTCCTCAAACTCTGTTTTCTTGAGCAAATATATCTATATCTGAATTCAAGTATCTCCTGGACCGTTTTTGCGAGATTGTAAGGACGCCGTTCCTCATTGAAAAGAACACTCCTTAGGATGTTTGAGAATCTAATCCACGGCTCCTAGTATATTATGCAAGATTACCATTAAATCACCGACAGAATTCTTTAAAAACATATTTACATTGATGCGGTAATTATAATGTATGCTATAAAAATGTGTTCTGAATGATACTATACCAACGGACTTTAAATATACTACTAGCCCAAGTTATATAGGTTATGCACGCGAAATATTTGCCCGCCTAAGTTAAATCTACACGCGGAGAAAATATGGTAAGAATGTGCTGTCGATTCTCAATGTTGGCACTTCCTGTCTCGTATATTGCATTTGTCTGGGAGGGGAGCGCTGGCAAATACTGTGATTTTTAAATAATCCGTCACTTACAGTACAACAGTCGTTATCCAAATGACTAATCCGGCAACCATGTTACTACTTGGGAATGAGTTGTCCTTCCTTTGCCTTCCTCCTTACATGTTGAAAATTCCCTTCTGCGATGTTGTGTTGTGAAATTGGTAAGATAGTAGGGTGTCCATTCGTCCCGTTTTTCCCGGGACAGTCCTGTTTTTTTGGAAAATGTCCCGCTGTCCCGAAAGTTTTCTTGGGGACGCACAAATGTCCTGCTTTTGGGATGACGCTTTGTCAATGTATTTATGAATGGCGACTTTCGTTTTGTTCTTTATGTGGTTAGAAGTATGAACGGTAGAAAGCGCCAGTTGTATGACCACGATGTACTGTTTGGTCTAAAATCTTTGTTTTTTTATTCTCATATATTGGTAACTGGTACATTTTACAAATTGTCAATCCATGGTCAGAGCAGCCAATGACGGAGATTTCCTGCTGATTCTGGTAGGCCTACTTTGGCGATGGGGAAATACAATTTTAACTTGGATGAAAGAAATTTAGTTAGTGGATTTTTATACGTCCCGCGCCGTAGCCGAGCGGTTAAGGTAGGAAGCCTTGGCGCAGAGATACGGGACTTGCGCTGGTTCGAGTCTCCATGGGGGAAGACATTTTCTCATGGTATTTCGGCCAGTATGGGACCGGTGCCCACCCAGCATCGTGAGGCAATTGGGTAGCTACAATAAGTAGCGGCTCCAGGTTGAGGAACCAGCTATAACGGCTGGGGGACTCGACATGCTAACCACATGTCACCCCTACACTGGCTGTTGATCATCTACCTCTGTGATTGACACATGTGGATGTGAAGGGCCAGCAGCCGGCTGGTAAAAGGGCAACCGCTGAAAAGTGGAAAGACCCTCAATCGGATTTTTATACCCCTTGCAGCGATAAACAGACGTTTTTAAACGTAATAAACAATGACTTTAGTGGTTTTTGATTTGTGAATGGTTGATTCTTATAAATTTGTATTGGCAACAGTGTCGTGGTAAAAAGAAAATAACTTGTTTTTTTTTATATTTCGTTATGTCCCACCTTTTTTAAAAATGTACCAGGTTTTTCGTTTAATTTTTTGTACATGTCCCCTTTTAAATTGAAACTATTATGGACACCCTATAATAGAGAGAAGACAAACACCGTGTTTTATCATCAACATCAACAATCACGGATTAAGCCCATGTGGCTTGTTCCGGTCTCATAGATTCTCATTCAAAAGTTGGTCCATATCTTCTTCGGTCTACCAACATTCCTACGTCCTTTTGGTTTGTATTTAAGTATAATTTTGGGAATGCGATCACCTTCAATTCTTTGAACATGTTCTTTCCATTTTTTCTAGATTCTAAATGTTTTTAAATGATCCGAAACCTTCATCAGTCGTCGATTAAATGACTAGTTTGACAACCATGTATTGTCTGTCCAACGGATCTGTGCCCCCGTAAGATATGCGAACTAAAGCCTGTGACTTCCTTTTCTGCCTCGTCAAATCCTCCCTGCATTCCTATCTCTCTCACTTTTCTATTTCTTGCACTTGCACTCCGGTGTTGTCAACTCAACTCTAACCTTGCATTATTCAATATTCAAGAGTAATGACAGAGGGAAGTTTGGCAGCATCCCTATTCGATGGTTGCTATTTGACATATGGGAGGGGAGTGCGATGAAATGCTGTGAGTATAGACGTTTACTTTTCTAAGGACGATGTCAGCGCCATAGGGCAACAGAATGATATTTCACATGTATTTAGGGATCCTGCCTTCCACAGAGAAATAGTTTTGCGACACTAGCGCTAACACACTTCTCCTCTAGTCGTGCAGGCGTAACATTCATCTGAATGAGTTTATTCTGATTGAATTTTCTATGGATCAGTGTCTATGGGAGAATTTATCTAGGGACCGAAATTCAGATGGTGAAATCTCTTTTGAGCAAATGTTCTTGATTGAACGGACCTAGAATCTAGAAATAGTTTTTAAATTATCATGAGTTAAATCGTAGAAAAAATTGAAATTAGCCAGATATATTTCTAAATCCGTCCACCGCTGTGGCCTCGAGGTAGCATGCTGCCTCGTCACGCAGCGGACCCGGGTTCGATCCCCGGTCGGGACAGTTTTTCTGGGTGAGGTTTTTTATCGGGGTTTTTCCTCACCTGTAAGACAAATGTCAGGAAAACTTTAAGGCCCATATGATCCCCGAAATCATACATGTCCATCGCAATCATCATCATTTATATTCATCTTAGATTAAGCTTAGGATTAGGAACTCTCCTGGCGCACCACTATCATCATCACCCGTCATATCATAGGGGAACGTTACCCCGCTTTTCAGGCGCCCCAACCTCAGAAGTGGGTTACAAGTACGCCATGCCAGGAGAGAACACCAGGAATGTCGAAAGACAACCTGGGGCATTTGCAAAAAAAGATATTTCTAAATCTAATTACGTTGTAACAGTTCAATTGTAATGTATATTAAATTTAAATTCTAGTACTGTTGAATATAAAATAACGTTTTTTAGAAGTATTAATGGGGCAGTGATTTGATGTGATTGCAAAAGACAAATGAAAACATAAGTCTAACTGCTTATTAATTGTAGAGTTAGAAATGTAATGAAGTTAATCGGCCTTGAGCAAGAGAGAGTTGCATTAACAAAAGTGGTTATTTGTCAATCAAAAGCTTACTTAAGTCATTATAACTAATCCATCTCCTGATTTCCTACCTTCAGGCATTTCACCTTCCTTTGTATTTCTTTGTGATTGATTTTTTTCAACTAATTTATTATACACGACACCTGCAATACTTGAAACAATCCTATTTTAGTGTCAAGTTATTAAATATACAGTAAGACTTGTTTAATCCGGAACGTGAATAATGCGGAAATCTTCCAATGTGAACAAACTTATTGGTCCCTGCTAAATAATAGTAATTTTGCGTGTATTTATTTTGTATAAAAAGGAATTTCTTCAACGCGGAAACGGGAAGATATTTCTACACAATGCATGGAAAAAATGTTTATAAGGCGGAAAGATAGATAAATAAATTAGTTTCCATTTCACTGAATTAACAATAAGTGATATACGTGATGATTCCTACCGCCGGTAGAAGTAAGAGTCTCTACCTGTATGTGGAATTTTCTTCCGGCCTCACTGCACACCCGTTTTGCGAAATACAGGTTCGTTTAACAAATATTTGGCGTGTGAATCTGTCTTACAAATAACCAGTGCACTGTAAAATCTTAAATTATTTTAAGATCTGAGACCGATTGTGTACGTATCTTTCACAGGTAGCATTCTGAATTTACGGAATAAAGATGGCTAAATCGTATGTATCATTGTCATTATAAGACATTCGGTGCTCTATAATCTAAGATTGGTTAATTTTTTGTTTTTTATAATGCGGAATGTTGTCTAATGTGAAAAAAAATCGGTCCCATGCGATTCCCCTTTAAACAAGTTTTACTGTATATAATTAGTGATTTTACAAAGAATATATTTAATGTATTATTATTGTTTATTAGGAATTTCTCTTCAATACAGTAGTTTTCCTACAACCCAAACACTCCTTGAATCGGCTGTTCTTTGGTCTCCCTTTTCTTCTGTTACTCTCTGCTTCAAAATTTAATATCCTTGGGTATCGTGTAATCTGACATCCTCTTTACGTGGCCAAACCATTTCAGTCTTTTTTCTTCAACAACTTGTAGAACATCTTTTTGAACATCCATTATTTCTCTATTTAAAGTATTTCCAAATGTGTATCTTCTTCAATTTCTAGAAGCCCTCCTCCAAAAGCCCATCTCTGTCACCAATAGTTTATGTGCTTGATCTCTGCTTAATGTCCACGTTTGCCCATCATACAATATGTCCTCCACCAATGAACTATTTATTTAACATTCCAATTATTTTCCTTCCTTTACTTTCTCGTTTATTTATCTCAGATTTGCTTGTTCTGACTGTAATATTGTTCCCAAATATCTGAATTTGTTAACTGTTAAAAATTATTATTATTATTATTATTATTGTTATTATTATTATTATTATTTCTAATAATCATGTTTGAACACATAATTATATATAAATAATTTCAATATCAAGAAAATTCCTGGAGATGAAGCATATCTTCGTAAACGAAGATTGTAACAGAAAATATTGTATGATAATTGAGGACGACTGTGCTATATAAGGTACAAAAATGTTTATAACTTAAATTATTATTATTATTATTATTATTATTATTATTATTATTATTATTATTATTAATCCCGTCACATTAATTCCTCCTTAAACGAATACAAGAAGAAACAAATCTTTTGATGAATTAATTCCCTGTTTTCTAAAACATTCCCTTCCAAGTATCATTTTCTTCTGCATTAAATCTCCTTTCATGCTCTTTCAAGTATTCTTTCAACACCCTCGGAAGCCTCGTACCTGTCTGCGTTAATTTGAATGATAATTTTTCACCTGACTTTTTAGTAAAACACATACAAATATATAACCAACTAAATACTCAACTATAACGGCTGGGAGGCTAGACATGCTGACCACATGTCAACCCTATACTGGTCCAATAATCGTCGCCAACTCATGTGAATGTAAAGCCAGCAGCCTGTTGTTAGGCCAAGAACCTTCTAGGCCTGTCGTGTCATGGACAACAACAACAATAATAATAATAATAATAATAATAATAATCTTGTCTTGTATCTTGTAAGACCATGTTTCCCTTAACAGAGTTTTAAGCGCTCTCCCCCTACAGGGAGGAACTTGAACCATACACTTGTTTTCGTATAGCTGTCATTTGAGTGGTCCGTGGTCAGTATTCCGCCTCATACTGACATCTAGGAAACCAAGGTAGTATTAGGACGGGAGAATTCGGTAAATTTTGCTTAGAGGTCTTTTCATTCAGGCTTAAGGATCTTTTACGAGCCTGAAAATCTTTAGACTCGGGACTCACGGCTTAAAGTCCCTCCCGGAGGACTTGAATTTTTTAAATAATAATGATGATAATAATAATAATAATAATAATAATAATAATAATAATAATAATAATAATAATAATAATAGAATATTTTAGAAAAATGTAAAAATCGTTAATATATACAATGTCATGGTTATGCAGACAGTTAAGAAGTTGTCCTGAATGAATACATTTAATTCTAAGGAACAGGAAGTAGGACTCAATGACTTCTTGAATAAAAAACATGTGCACAATAACCATAGCAACTTGTTAGCGTGTTCCTAGCTGATACACTATAGTGTGAAGTTGGTACAGTAGCATATGTTGCAAATTCATTAACACTAAAGTTCAGGTCTTAAGTGATGATAAACAAATTTAGTTTTAGGCGCCTGGAAGATGCACCTTTTTTGCTAACTCGTTTATTTACGCATGGTATAATGTAAGCAGATATCCGGCAAAGATAACTCAAGTTCCCATGAACATTCGCGGTTCTTTACTGTGACAGATGTTATAACCATCTAATCTACGTGATTCAACTGTTCCGGAAAACAAAGTTTATTTTTTACGGGAGAATTGCTAACTAGGTCAGAAAAGAGGTATCAACACTTTCACGCTTGAGTTTAATTCTTTTTTTAGATTAATATTTCAATTAACTTACTTTCTTTGTTGTTAAACTGCTTTCTGAATTAATATAATTTACTATTACAGCCACAACTTCTATTATTTTCTGATTATTTTGGGCTCAACTGTAGATTAGTTCTCACTATGCTACGCCATGCAATATTCATGACACTATTGCACTATTTACCTTTTCCATTTCCACTAACTTATCCTACTATTTTAACATTTTTTAACGATTCTTAATTTTTTTTACAATTCTTAAAAATGTATCATGTACGCAAAATCTCTCAATCGTTTCTTGTAAATTCTGCAGAACCATAGTGCGCATATACAAGGCTTTGTCAACAGATGGCAGGACCCTGTTGTTTTCATCTAAGGATAATTATTTTATTCTGGATTAACATGGCGTAAAGGCACGACATCGGAGAGGCTTAGATCGAGGATGGATAATGAACAAACCGGTTCAGAAGAGCCGAAAACTTACCCCTTTAAATTTATTTTCAGAGACAAATTGAAAGTAGACAAGGTGTGGACTTTATTGTATAGATAATCTTAATTCTCAAATTTAAATTGTACTCAACGGCTTGGTTCTCTACTAGGAAAGTTCTGGACTCAAATCACTGCATCGTTCAACCTCCTCTTTACATGGTTTTCTTCAGTCAACATAAATGCTGTTTTGGAATTTTATTACGTCATATAATTAAAATTAAATATGTTAATTAAAAATTGCTGCTTTCCAAAATTGCTTACGAATATGCATTATTTATGGAAATATTCAAATTACTGAAATAAAACAAAGAATCTACTATTGTATATCTGGCTTAACTTGGCAGAGAGATATGGGTAGATATGGTTAGATTCTTGATCGCTTTCCCTCAGTCACAAAGAAAGAACCCACCCTGTAGTCAGTTTTCGTATTCCCCCTTTCCCCTATTAACATCTGGTGAAGAAATTCCGACAACACTGGTGCGAGTCAGAAGTCAGCACAGCTGTCTCTTTCTACAAATTTCTCGCAAAGTTAAGCCAGACGAACTATAGGCGAAATTTATCGTCATAATTAGTAAGACGCGAAAATATCAAACTATGTTAATAATATTAAGAATAATTCACAATAAATTATTCTATTTACTCGTATACAAGATTTCTAGATGTAAGAAAACCTGCAACAGTCATTTTTATTAACGCATAAATTTGGAATATCTATATTCACTTTAATTCTTTTTTTAATTTGTAATGCCTTCGAATGAAGAATTTAATGGAAAAAACTTTAGTTTACCTTCCGTAATAGTTTCCAAGTCCTACAGATTAAGTGCGGATACGCACAAACATTCTGCAAAACTTCGAAGAAATCAATGCGTACGTACATAAATATGTAATAATTGTAAAAAAAATGGGCTTTTAGTATCGTTGCAAAACCACTAAAATAATAGAAGATAATCTACAGTTGAGCCGGTAATGAGGCCTACGTTAAGAATTAATACAATACGCAATTTATACAATACTTATATATTGTTATGTCATGTAGTAGGTACCTAAAATTTACGGTTCAAAATTTCACACCACACGTAGGAAAGTTTACCCGAAACAAATAAATATAATAATAATTCCATGACGCGACACATCATATGTTGGAGAGTTAAAACAAAACAAGTAAATACTAATAATGATTTCAAGTCGCGACCTCAGCCTACCAGCCGCCTGCTGGCCTCGGATATATATTTGCATACATCTAGGCCCTTCTCCCACCCCTTGGGATACCTCGGTCGTCATGACCATACTCCCAAGTCCTATGTGCTTGTCCTCCCTATCGTATCTTAGCGTCCACGTTCAAGTTCTGGTCCTGAAACCAACACCCCTAGGGAGAGGGTGTTGGAATTGCAACTTCTGGAAATTGCTGAACCAGGTCGCTCATTCCTGACGACCCCACAGTTAGTCTACGGGCTCCATGAGCCTAGCCGGGAGGACTGCTGTCGCAGATTCACCGACCATTCCCCTGTTCTGCCTCCAGGGACGTGTCCTGCAGCCGTTGTGAGACCGGCTCACGTATACAGCTTATCCATTGCCGATCAACCACCCTGTATAAGGGCGACGTGGTCAGCATGTCGGGTTCTTAGCCAATGTAGATGATATAGTCAGCCAGAGCCAGTATTTATTTTAGCTACCCGAATTTTGCAGAATGCTGGATGGAACCGATCCCATACTAGACGAAATTTCATGAAAAAATTCTTCCTCTTGGGGAATCGAATCAATGCATGTCCCTTAGCTTTGCGCCACAGTATTGTGAGACGCTGCGGCGCGTAACTAATGATAATTATTGCAATCATTAGATATATCTGCTATATTTTAATGTTTTATCGTTTTATAAAATATTTTAAAATGTTACAAAGTTATAGCAGCACTGTTATGAGAGTGAAACTTGAACACCGCGGAAAGGAGAATGGAATAAAATACAAGGAGCAGAAATTCAATTTTTAAGATCCATTAGGAGATGTTCTAAATTAGATAAGATAAAAAAAACAAAGATGTCCGCAATGTCCTTAACACCTTTCCCTGGATGAAAACATTTTGGATTATAGAAGCAGATTAAATTCCCAAGTATTGAGAATGCTAACATTCCGATTTCAAGACAAGCTTATGACTACAAAGCAACAGGAAGACGGAATTTGGAAAGACCAAGGAAACTTTTTAAATAGTCTATTTAACTGTAATATAGGCCTTAAAGTGATGATAAAATACTTTTTGTATTCATTTGCGTTCGCTGAAAAAAAAAAGTTAAATTCCTGCTTTCAATTAAAGTAATTTAATTTTAAGAATTTTACCGCTGGTATATTTTATATACATTATTCTGTGCCATCTTAATAGTCAAAGAAAGAAACAATTGTAATCCTGGAACAATAGTCAATACAATTAGGCCGCTATGAAGTTTGTTATGATTAATCAACTGAGAACTTACCTTCCAAACCAATCGCATTCGTCGCCCATGATGTTCGCCCTGGTCATAGTAATACAGGAACTTATTACCAAACAAATTAACAAAAACGAAGTAACAGAATGACTTTTAATCCTCTTAAATTGTGTCCAACCGTTCACAAAACCGTCAGAAATACAATCACTTCTCACACTTCCACAAACTACTGCCGTTAAGTCGTTTGCAGTCATTTGCTTTCAGTTTCCTCATTGGAAAAGGCAGTGTAAAGTACTTGGCCAACATTTTCTAATCGGATGCTACAATGAGATCCTACCAATATTTTCGCGCCACAATGCATGTCACTGATAAATGAATGTTTGTCAAGTTCCTTCGAACAACAATTCATCACATAACGTGTAAAAGAAATTCACTGGATAAGAACACATTGATTTTGGAAAAAAAAAAAAAAATCTCACAGTTGGTAGAAAAAAAATTGCCACCTGTTGAAGGTGCGAGCACGGGAAAGACCGTGCAACAATGTTTACACTACTGTACAGACTTCACTCAGCGGTGCACATCCTCCAACTGAAGAGCTGTGAAACGGAGCGACTCCAACAAAGGTTACTGTCTGTGCTGCCATCTACTCACACTTTCTCCATTTCCAGCGATGGCCAATCATCTCTTGTTGTGGGAGATAAACTTGCCAAGGGGTGGACAAAACAAAATGTGCTTCAACAAACAGAAAACATAACATTTTGTCCAAGTCTCGGGATCGACGTTTCCAACCAAATGTATCTGCTGTTTGCTCTTATTTTTAGATCAAATTCAGGAATATACACAAACAACTAATAGCGACATTTTTTTTTTCAAATGCCCCAGGTTGTCTTTCGACATGGCATGGCGTACTTGTAACCCACTTCTGAGGTTGGGGCGCCTGGAAGGCGGGGTTACGTTGCCCCGATGATATGATGGGTGATGATGATGATGATAATGGTGCGCCAGGAGAGTCCCTAATCCTAAACTTAACTTAAGATGAATATGAATGATGATGATTGCGATGGCCATATGATTTCGGGGACCGTTTGGGCCTTAAAGCTTTCCTGACATTTGTCTTACAAGTGAGGAAAAACCCCGATAAAAACCTCACCCAGAAAAACTGTCCCGACCGGGGATCGAACCCGGGCCCGCTGCGTGACAAGGCAGCACGCTACCCCGAGACCACAGCGGCGGACAAAATTAAATATACAATTTTTTCATCTCATCGACAATATTCTTCACAGATGATCATCCTCACACTGCGAATATCTGATGCCATGACTGCTAAATAACTCACTGGCACTATCGAACCCGTAGGTTCATGGCCCCGCGGATATAAGCTCTTCATACATCCCTATCCTGAGCCAATGTTTTCCAATCATTCCCTGAATAATATACTTCCCTCAAATCATAGTTAATGTTATTCTCCCACCTCATTTTTGGTCTACCAACTGGCTGTTTTCCCTCTGGTTTTCCTACAAGAAGCTTCCATGCACGTCTTTCATTCCCCATTCGTGCCACATGTCCTGCCCATCGCAGTCTACGATACTTAACTGTTCTCATTATATCTGGCTTCCTATAAAGACCATGTAATTCACTGTTATGCAGCCTTCTCCATTCACCTGTCCTGTTCATCTCTCTTTGGTCCAAAAATTTTCCTAAGAACTTTATTCTCAAATACTCGTAATCTCTTTTCCTCCCTTAAAGCAAGAGTCCATGTTTCGCATCCATATAATATAACTGGTAGAATAATAGTTATATATATATATATTCAGTTTAATGTTTTGTTGAAAGGAGTTGGGAAGTCAAGAGTCTCTGCAATGCATAATAACACGCATTTCCAGAACTGAGCCTATGTTTAATTTCCTTGTGCATCTCATTCCTATTTGTGATTATTGTTCCTAGGTATTTGAATTCAGCCACTTCCTCAAAATTTCCCTCATTTGTCAACTGCTCATAAAATAATCTCTTAAGCAGTTAATGAGACAACCTGAACAGCAGAACACTGTTAGCTATAGGAAAAGTAAGTAACACATTTTATGTAACAAAAAAAAAGTTTCACTGGAAACTGACTTCGAAACAGTATTCCACCAAAGAAGGAGTTGTCACAAGGTCGAAATAATTTATTTTAATGTTATCTCTCTCTCTCTCTTTATTTCTCTCTCTCTCTCTCTCTCTCTCTCTCTCTCTCTCTCTCTCTCTCTCTCTCTCTCTCTCTCTTTCTCTTCCTTAGTTTAATTTCCCTCTGATTTTCCTACAAGAAGCTTCCAGTCCCCTCTTTCATTCCTCATCCTTGCCACATGTCCTGCCCATCGCAATCTATGAGACTTAACTCTTATTGTAACTGGTTTTGTATAAAGATCGTGTAGCTCGCTGTTGTGTAGACTTCTCCATTCGCCTGTCTGTTCATCTCTCTTTAGTCCAAACATTTCCCTAAAAACTTTGTTCTCAAATACACGTAATCTTTTCTCCTCCCTAAAAATACGAGTCTGTGTTTCGCATCAATGTAATATAACTGGGAGAATAACAGTTTTATACATTTTCAGTTCAATGTTTTTATGAGAGAGGTTACAGCGACAAGAGTCCCTGTAATGCATAATAGCATGCCTTTCCAGAATTGAGCCTATGTTTAATTTCTTTGTGCATCTTATTCCTATTTGCAATTATTGTTCCTAGTATTTGAATTCAGCCACTTCAAAATTTCCCTCGCTTGTCATTAATTATCCATTTCCACTTCATAATGTATTTCTATGTGTGAATATTTGTTTAGTTTTATTAAATATTAGAGCATATTGTGTTCCTACATCTTCCCTCAAAATACTCGTAATTTGAACCTTTTTACGATACAATCCACGAATTAAAATTTCCCATTACTACTTACAGAAATTCTCATCGTTAGGAAACCCTTTTTTGTATCTCTGAAATGTTATATAGTCAATAGAAATTTGAGTTATCTAATACATGTCCTAGGTGTTCGATACCCATTGGAATGTTATCTATTAGATAATTATTTGATACAAGAAAACTTGTTAGTATAATAAACATGGAATTCTTTTGAAATCTATCTGACATGGATTCATGTTACCTATAATTGGTTGGGGGGGGGGCGAGCATCTACGTGAAGAAGATTGTATTTACATAGTTATTTTATTACATAACTAGAGGCACAAAGTTCACTGAACCTGATCGTTATAATGCCTCCGTACAGTAGCCATCATGATTCAATAAAACAAGTTGCATTACTTAGATATCTTGTTACAACGATGACAATAAAACTAAATGTATATTTCAGAATATAGATACATTATATAATGGAAATGGACAGTTAATGACAAATGAAGGGAATTTTAAAGAAGTGGTTGAATTCAAATACCTCGGAACAATTTTTCCAAATAAGAATTAGATACACGAGGAAATAAACATAGACTCAATTCTGGAAATGCTTGCTATTATGAATTACAGGGACTATTGCTGTCCCAATTTCTCTCAAAAAAACGTTAAAAACTGAAAACAATATATAAAAATGTCATTCTTCCAGATATATTATATGGATGTGAAACATGGACTCTTATTTTAAGGGAGGAGAAAATATTACGAGTATTTGAGAATAAAGCCCTTAGGAACAATTTTAGATCATGAGAATTGAAAAGACGGGCGAATGGAGAAAAGACTTCAAAGCAGTGAACTACATTATCTTTATAGGAAACCAGATATAATAAGAACAGTTAAGTCTCGTAGACTGCGATTGGCAGGACATGTGGCACGAATGGGGAATGAAAGAGGTGCATTGAAGGTTCTTATTGGAAAACCAGAGGGAAAACGCCCAGCTGGTAGACCAAGAATGAGGTGGGAGAATAACATTAAATATGATTTGAGGGAAGTAGATTATACAGGCGATGATTGGAAAACATTGGAATATATGGAGAGCTTATGTCCGCGCGGCATGAACCTACGGGTTCGATAGTGCCAGTGAGTTAGTTAGTTATCTTTGTTCAAAGATATTTTATATAATCTTTTGAAGCGCAAAAGGCTGACCACCATCATCATCATTATCAACCCGGTGTGGAAAGCAACGGGAAGCCACCACACCTATAATTTCCATAGTAAAACTGCAAAGCATAACAGAAAAATGCTATGATTGCAGTGAAGGACTGTCCTTGGGCAGAACATTATAGAATAGAAAATTATATAACAATGACATCTGATAGTGTAATACCAGCCTAAGTATTGAGTATTGCCTATTTAAATGATAAGCGGTATAACATCAGGGGATTCCCAGTAGGATGTCTATTTCCATGTTCGATTTAAAAATGTTATTCTATTCAAACTGATTTTTGTCTCCACGGGACATTGAAAGGTTATTTCCTTACCTGAGCGTTGTAGACATTTCACCCACAGTTATACGAAATGAGTTATAGATAGAAATTCTGTAACTGATTTTGGTGAAGGAACGCGCATCCAATGTGTTTCAAACAATCAATATTCTTTTGTTTCTAACATATGATACATTTTTAAACAAACAAGTTACAATTAATTGAAATATTTTAAAGACAGTCGTCTGTTGAAAGTTGATCTAAAAACCGGATCTTCATTTGTTTTTCCGTTAGAATGTAGTGACCATTGATTTAAGCTTATAATGAGAAATACAAATACTTTTCATTATTCCGACGACCACTGTTTTTGAAATGTTTTGAATGTCAGATTTTGAAACATTTCCGGTATCCTTATACGACTTTTTTTGACATACTGAGATACTAATCGATTTGTATACTAATATAACTGTACAGTGAACTAAATACATTTTAAATGCATGTTATAAACAGTGATTCTAAGTCCTAAATGTTGTGCTTAGAATCATATGTCTAAATGTAGATCAGTTTCTGTATAAAATAATTGATTATTGTCTTGTAGCTATCAAATAATAGTATATTACGATGCGAGGTTGGGAAGTGATTTTTAACAGAAGCAAGAGAAAAAATGTTTAAAAACCGAGTGATGGCGATTTTTTTTAATTTCCGAGATGCTTGTAAAACACTTCACAAACGTGCGTTGTACATTATTTTTGCGCGATGGTGTTTTCAAAATAATAAATAGTAGTAAAACATCTTTGTTGGAAATTTTTTGCGTTCATTATAAACAACTGATTAACGTTAACAGTGTGGGCAATGTTTAGTAGTTGAAACTACAGCAGGCCATGACACCAATCAATTGTAAAATGTCGGGCAAGTACGTAAGTAAAGTAAAGTGATCCCACAACAGGCCCGGAGGCCCTTGGGGTAGTAGGAGGTTAAGGCTCCCACTTTTTCTAGACAATCGGCACTTTGCGTCAGCCGGGTTGTCAGCCCTGCGTGACGGCCGCCTTTACCCCCAGAACAAGAGTCTGGTACTCATTTCCGTTAGAGGCTGAGTCGACCCCAGGGCCATAATGCCGCCAGAGTGTTTGGGTCAGTTTAAAAATCCTGACCCCAACGGGACTTGAACCCTCGACCCTCCGGCTTATAGCTCAGTGCCTTAAGCACTACGATACGGCGTGCCCCTCGGGCAAGTACGTATTTATTGTTTTATTTTTGTTTCAAATAAAGTTCAGTTCATTTAAAATGCAGTGATTTGTTTCGTATAATGTATATTAACACTACCTTTTGGATAATTTGTGTATATATATATATAGTTCATAGTATACATAGAGGGCGGTGGTTTTGTTTCCCACATGTGGTTTGTAATATGTAATATGTAATTAGGTTGGCAACCCCGAAATGTAGGAAGTTGAACTTTCAATCATAGTCGCCATTGCTGTAAGTACTACAAAACACACTATCGCGCAAAATGCATTTTATAAACAGTGACAACAAGTCCTAAATGTTGTGCTGAGAATCATATGTCTAAATGTATATCAGTTTCTCTATAAAATAATTGATTATTGTCTTGTAGCTGTCAAATAAATAAATCTACATACTTTAATGTTGTATTGGAAATCAAATTGATGTTATTTGGACACTAATTCACCATATTCTATTTCAGTAATTTACAAGTCATATTTCAAAGATGTAAAGTAAAGTGATCCCACTACAGGCCTCAGGAGGCCCTTGGGGTAGTAGGAGGTTAAGGCTCCCACTTTTTTCTAGACAATCGGCACTTGATGTCAGCCGGGTAGTCAGCCCTGCGTGACGGCCGCCTTTACCCCCAGAACAAGCGTCTGGTACTCATTTCAGTTAGAGGCTGAGTCGACCCCAGGGCCATAGTGCCGCCAGAAAGTTTGGGTCAGTTTAAAAATCCTGACCCCACCGGGACTTGAACCCGCGACCTTCTGGCTTGTAGCGCAGTACCTTAACCACTACGCTACGGCGTGCCCCTATTTCAAAGATGTAATTTTAAATATACGTTAAGTGTTACTGATTCACTCAAAAATTATAAATATTAAACATTATATATATTTGAGGGAAGTAGATTATACAGGTGATGATTGGATAATATTAGCTCTAGGTAGGGCTGTTTGAAGAGCGGAGCTTATGTTTCCGCTGCCATGAACCTACAGGTTCGGTAGAACCAGTGAATTAGTTAGAATTTAGGAATAACTTTTCATAGCAAAAAAATAGAAATAAATGCTTTAACTTATATTGTCACCACGATTGAATTTCCCTATAAATATGAGTATAATTATAAACCTTGACATACAAAATATTCAGTAACTGTCCCGCTCCGTGGTTGAGCGATTTAAGGTATCATGCCCTTGATGCAGAGCTGAGAGAAATGCGCTGGTACAATTCCCATAGGGACAGAAATTTTGTCAGATGATTTCAACTACAATAGGACGGGTGACCACTGAGTACCGCGAGGAATTTATGTAGCTACGATAAGTAGCGACTCCAGGTTGAGAAAAACAAGCTATAATGGTTGCGGGATTCTTAACTGGCCAGATGATCCACTACATCGATGATTGTCACCAGCAGTCGGCTCATAAGCCTGTTGCACCATTAAGTTTTATTTTTTATAATTTGGTGTTTTATGCCATGACAACTGAATAACTTTAAGATGGAATTATTTTATTTTTAGGATTTTCTGTTTTAATTTGAACAAATTCCTACAACCTGCGTTTTACTCTGTGGACATATGGCAGGGTACTTATTCTAAGAATTGCTATGTGTTAAAATACAAAAATTGGTCCTTCATTGGTACAGTGTTTGAGTTAGTGGCTGAACTATAGTTGCATTATTACTTTGTAGTTTTCACTTCAGTCTTATTCACTTTATGTTTATTCTAGTGTATTGTAGATTCCATTTATGAACTAGATTGTTCGTGGGGGCATTTA
Organism: Diploptera punctata; assembly: GCA_030220185.1. Lineage (NCBI taxonomy): Eukaryota > Metazoa > Arthropoda > Insecta > Blattodea > Blaberidae > Diploptera > Diploptera punctata. The sequence continues at coordinate 771,924 of JASPKZ010010256.1, forward strand.
GATCATTTTTCGCAACACTATGTGGGGATTCTTTATATGCGCTGGACTGTTTTTTAAGCTTGTGGTGAAGTAGATGTATAGCTGCTTGGTTGTCATCTGAGGCTGCTTTTCCAATTCTATATAGGCCTAGGTATTGTTGGAATTTTCTATGGTTTGTGAGGAATTGTGTGAGCATGAATGTTGGATTTATTTCAATTCAATTTCGTTTCAATGACTTGTGCATATACATTGCATATTCAATTGTGTTTCTGCATTTTTAATTTTACTCCCTTGGGAGGAACATTAAGTATTTAGCAAACTGAAAAAATAACGCTCACAAAGGGCATCAGGCATCAAACATGTGTCAATAGAAGGCAAAACCCGCATATACAAAACGATAGTTGGACCAGTTATCGTATATGGAGCAGAAACTAGGGCTGATACAAAAAAAAACAAATAATAAGCACATGTGAAATGAAAATCTTAAGAACTATTCAGGGGAAAACATTACTTACTTACTTACTTACTCACTGGCACTATCGAACCCGTAGGTTCATGGCCGCACGGACATAAGCTCTCCATATATTCCTATCCTGAGCTAATGCTTTCCAATCATTCCCTGTATAATCTACTTCCCTCAAATCATAGTTAATGTTGTTCTCCCACCTCATTCTTGGTCTACCAACTGGCGTTTTCCTTCTGGCTTTCCTACAAGAAGTTTCCATGCACGTCTTTCATTCCCCATACGCGCAACATGTCCTGCCCATCGCAGTCTACGGGACTTAACTGTTCTTATTATATCTGGCTTCCTAAAGACCATGTAGTTCATTGTTATGTAGTCTTCTCCATTCACCTGTCTGTTCATCTCTCTTTGGTCCAAAAATTTCCTAAGAACTTTATTCTCAAATACTCGTAATCTCCTTTCCTCCCTTAAAGTAAGAGTCCATGTTTCGCACCCATATAATATAACTGGTAGAATAATAGTTTTATATATTTTCAGCTTAACGTTTTTTGAAAGGAGTTGGGACATCAAAGTCTCTGCAATGCATAATAGCATGCATTTCCAGAATTGAGCCTATGTTTAATTTCTTTGTGCATCTCATTCCTATTTGTGATTATTGTTCCTAGGTATTTGAATTCAGCCAATTCCTCAAAATTTCCCTCATTTGTTATTAGCTGTCCATTTCCATTATATAATGTATTTCTACGTGTGACCATATATTTAGTTTTACTGATATTTACTTCCAGTCCTAATTTCTTAGTGTTACTCAATAGTGTGTGCGTGTAGGGGAAAACATTAGAAAACATTATTTGATAAAATACACAACACAGAAATTAGGGACAAATGTCATATTCAAGACATAACCAAATTTATTATAGATAGACGAAAATATTGAAAGGGTCATATAGATGGAATGGAAGACAACAGATTTGCAAAAAAGAGCTAAAGAAGATAGACCAATGACGTGAGAAGAACAAGAGAAAGACCAGCCAAGAGATGGATAGACAGTGCATGCACATCCAATACGTCTTCCTCCGAGGAGTGATTATTTTGTTAACACTTTCTAACAATCAAACTGAATTAATTTGAACTGTGAATCGCATGTAAATACATAAGCAACATCAAATTATTTTAATTATGCAATTAATGTCATTGATAATATTCTTGAATCATCTTCAATTAAAGATCACACACACACACACACACACACACACACACACACACACACACACACACACACACACACACACACATGCTAACTACAGTTGGAGCTTATCTACAAAGAATTAGCATGAACTGTCACATACGGTAGCGAGACTTGGATTATACGCAAAAATGACGTAACCAGAATCACTGCCAATAATAGGCTTTGTCAAGGACTGCAGGAAAATAATATTAATAAATTAGACAGAAAAATAAAGTTGATTTTTAATAGAGTTAAAATTTAACTAAAATTTCAAGGCCAAATTGAGATTCCACGTGCATAGAATATCCTTGGATAGAATACTGTACCAAGAACTAAGTTATCTCCTCAAAAGAAAAACATCTTTAGATCGTCCACTGATACAATGGATTTTGACTTTAACAGACCTCTGGGCCTAATGCACGATAGAGCGAAGAAGAAAAGTATTGCTGAAAACATAACATTATTATCCTCTAGTGTCAAATATGGCAAAAATTACAGAAATATGTACACGTTATTCTTGAGACTATAACATCTACGATTATGCATTCCACCATTTCTCCATACTAATCTCATTCATTTTGTTGCATTTCATTCATCTGCCCTTGTGATGGTGCGTCAGGCGTGGTCGGTCGGCACCTTGTCATTCACAAACCTCTATATAAGGGGCTTCATCTCATTTCATCCATCGACCCGACCCTGAGTTGGACACGAGTTGAGGATATGTACGTTTTATTTGAAATCTCATCCATCCACAATAATTCTGCCCGAGGGCAGGTCATTCACTGCAATCATAGCATTCTCATGCTATGCTTTGCAGCTTTGCTAGGGAATTGTAGGTGTGGTAGTTTCCCGATGATGATGATGATGGCCATATGATTTCGAGGACCGTTTGGGCCTTAAAGTTTTCCTGACATTTGTCTTACAGGTGAGGAGAAACCCCGATAAAAACCTCACCCAGAAAAACTGTCCCGACCGGGGATCGAACCCGGGCCCGCTACGTGACAAGGCAGCACGCTACCTCAAGACCACAGCGGTGGACTAACTAACTAACTCACTGGCACTATCGAACCCGTAGGTTCATGGCAGCGTGGACATAAGCTCTCCATATATCCCTATCCTTTAGCCAATGTTTTCCAATCATCCCCAGTATAATCTACTTCCCTCAAATAATTGTTAATGTTATTCTCCCACCTCATTCTTGGTCTACTGATTGGCCCTGGGGTCGACTCAGCCTCTAACGGAAATGAGTACCGGACGCTTGTTCTGGGGTAAAGGCGGCTGTCACGCAGGGCTGGCAACCCGGCTGACATCAAGTGCCGATTGTCTAGAAAAAGTGAGAGCCTTAACCTCCCTCTACCCCAAGGGCCTTCCGAGGCCTGTAGTGGGATCACTTTACAGCGGTGGACTATTTGAAATTAATTAACTATTAAACCAATGTCATGTAAAAGGATACGTTTACTATATAGCAAGAATTACTCCATAAGTAAAGTAAAGTAATCCCACAATAGGCCCGGAGGCTCTTGGGGTAGTAGGAGGTTAAGGCTCCCACTTTTTCTAGACAATCGGCACTTTATGTCAGCCGGGTTGTCAGCCCTTTACCCCCAGAACAAGCGTCTGGTACTCATTTCCGTTAGAGGCTGAGTCGACCCCAGGGCCATAGTGCCGCCAGAGGGTTTGGGTCAGTTTAAAAATCCTGACCCCAACGGGACTTGAACCCTCGACCCTCCGGCTTGTAGCTCAGTGCCTTAACCACTACGCTACGGCGTGCCCCATTACTCCATAAGAGATATGCTATTTTCTAGACATGAAGGTCTCTACGTATGGCAAGCCGTTTACATGATTTGTTTTTGCACTGAGTTGGGTAGGTTTGACTACAGAAACAGGGTTTAATTTTAAATCCTTTATTTTTTTTAAGTGGAATGGGGTGAAGTTCGGGATGCTCACCTGCAAAATATTTGAAAACAATATTCTGTTGCTACCTGTGTTGTATTGTTCGCTGACCAACGTCCTGGCTTTGTTAATGGATTTGCTATTGAAAGGAAATACCTCTGCCTCTTCTTTAGAACTTCCTCCAAAATTCAATTTCCTTCTAATAACTATACTGTGGACCATTTTCTTCTCCTCTTGTATTTTGTATTTCATTCTTATTTATGGACACTTTAACATCTAAAGTGAAATATTAAACTTTTACTGCATTATTTTTCTATATATATTATAGGCCTTATTGGTTTTTCTAATGTTTGTATTTAATATCTTGTAGACAAATGCAGTACATTCTTTATCTCACATAATGAATTTGGCGAATCATTATTTTGTGGTTCAAAATTTTAATCTGGTGCTACTAGCTAACAACAGATGTAAAATGTTCTGGGCATTGAATAAAATTTCACGAGTTTATACTCTTAAAAATCAGTGTTTATTAAGATTTTTTAAGTATATATAAGAACAATATATCTACAATAAATCCTACAAATTATGATTAAGAAGATGAAGAAGAAGAAAAATATGAAAAGGCTGTATAGTATATGGTATATATTGCGACTATCCAAACATGGTAGTTCCTAGAGTAAGTAAAGTGATCCCACAACAGGCCCGGAGGCCCTTGGGGTAGTAGGAGGTTAAGGCTCCCACTTTTTCTAGACAATCGGCACTTTATGTCAGCCGGGTTGTCAGCCCTGCGTGACGGCCGCCTTTACCCCAGAACAAGCGTCTGGTACTCATTTCCGTTAGAGGCTGAGTCGACCCCAGGGCCATAGTGCCGCCAGAGGGTTTGGGTCAGTTTAAAAATCCTGACCCCAACGGGACTTGAACCCTCGACCCTCCGGCTTGTAGCTCAGTGCCTTAACCACTACGCTACGGCGTGCCCCAGTTCCTAGAGTCAATTGAGTAAAATCTTAGCTGAGTATCCTTTCTTACTTTGTTCCTCAGTGTTCGTCTGATTGTCTGTATAGTATATGGTATATATTGCGACTATCCAAACATGGTAGTTCCTACAGTCAATTGAGTAAAATCTTAGCTGCGTATCCTTTCTTACTTTGTTCCTCAGTGTTCGTCTGATTGTCTATATAGTAAATGGTATATATTGCGACTATCCAAACATGGTAATTCCTAGAGTCAATTGAGTAAAATCTTAGCTACGTACCCTTTCTTACTTTGTTCCTCAGTGTTCGTCTGATTGTTCCACAAATATGTTGAAATTTCTGAATTTTCTTATTTATATCTTGTTCTTCTTCATAAGTTACACCGCAGCCCAAATACTGGAAGTGTGAAATCTGGGACGTCAGAAGTTTAAGGGATAAAGAAGACGAACTAATCACATAACTCAGAAATAATAATAATAATAATAATAATAGTTTTTTCCATGGCGCGACAGGCCTAGAAGGCCCTTAGCCTACCAGCCACATGTGTCAATCACAGAGGTCTCTAGCCAGTGTAGGGGAGACATGTAGTCAGCATGTCGAGTCCCCCAGCCGTTTTAACTGGTATAATAATAATAATAATAATAATAATAATAATAATAATAATAACAATAATAAGCCTATTTGACAGCCGACTTCACTAAAAGAACAAGCGTCTGGTACTCATTTTCGTTAGCGTCATTTGCCGCTAGAGGGTTCGAGTAGTTTAAAAATCCTGTAGGCCTACCCATCGGGACTCGAATCCCCGACCTTCCGGATTGTAGCGTACTGCCTTAAACAACTATGCCACGGCGTGTCCCATAATAGGCCTATAACTAACTAATTAACCCACTAGCACTATCGAATCCGTAGGTTCATGGCCGCGCGGACATATATCCCTATCCTGAGCTAATGTTTTCCAATCGTCCCCTGTATAATCTACTTTCTTCAAATCATGGTTAATGTTAAATAGATTTATTATAATGGGATTCATTTTAAGTGAAAACAAAACAAAAAATGGGATTAATTTACTTAAGAGTATAGAGAATTCTTGAGGAAGAAAACAGCTAGTTAGTGAATATGTTATTTAAGTCTATCTCTATGAAAATCATATCAAATCATATGGTCATCATCATCATCCTTATCAATATCATCATCATCATCATCCTTCACCGGTGTGGAAAGCAATGGGAAGCTACCACAGCTACAATTCCCTAGTAAAGCTGCGAGCATAGCATCAAACTGTGTGCAGGACCTGCCTTCGGGCGGAATTACTATGGATGGATATCTATAAAAGTCACTAAATTGAGTTTACCTAAAGTGCTATTTATAAAGTAAAAGATCCTCAAATGTGTCATTCAAGATTATGTGTGAACCAACTATTAATGCGACCAAGAACCATTTCTATTATTTCGTTTAAATAGAGCCAAGACTGACTGGAGAGTTTACTAGTATGTATAGAAATAACGTGAATAGTGTGATATAATCTCTCAACCCTAATTTTAGTTGTCCTAATCGGATTTTTGTACTTCTTACGTCTTGCAGTAATCAGTTATCCTTACGAGATTGAGTAGATACCGTTCAAGATCCAGGACTCATTAGCCAGACAAAATTGTCTAATCTGAAATGTAGTTACACATACTACGGCGGTCTGACTTATGTAGGTACCTGGAATAAAAAGATTTTGTAAAGAGTTCTCTGTAAAACCAAATAAGAATTGTCGACTTCTTAAGACCTCTAGTGGAACGTCAATACCACAGTAAAAATCTTTCTTCTCCTTTGAAAAATACCGTGCTCTATGCGCACCTCAATAAAACGATTCTTTACTCAAGTGCAGCTTGAAAATTGTTAGATTCGTCCGTCATAAATTTTGTTGCCCTATTTGAGTGGTGATGTGCACCTAGGGGCGAGGACAATCTTTCAATAGGGTTGATTTTATTGCTCTTGTTTCCTGTGCTGCTACCCTTCAAATTTGTTTGGAAACTTTTTCTACAAGTTTATGCCTCTTTTTGTCCAAATATAAGTTCTACCTGCTTCCATATCTCCTACCAAACCTTCATTTTGATTTTTTTTTAAATAAGGAGCAAGTTTTGAAGGTATAGGCAAAGAGAACATAAAACATAGAATTGAATTGAGTAGCAAAATAAAATCATCGTTAAATTCCATATGGTGGGATAAGCATATTTGGAAAGACACAAAAAAATATATTGGTAAAACATTGGTGGAATATGTTGCAATGTATGGAAGTGAAGTATGGACAATCAATAGGTACTATAAGAATAGACTAATAGCTCTAGAAATGGATTATTTACGCAGAAGTGCCAGAAAGTCTAAATTAGAACATGTCACAAATAAGGAAATTAGAAACATAATGGAAGCAGAAGGAATTAAAGTGGTTAGGACATGTTTTAAGAATGGAAGATGAGCGATGGCCGAAGCAAGTATATGAATGGCATTCGAACAGAAATAAGAAAAGAGGGAGACCAAAGTTAACATGGAAGGAAAACATGAAGACAGTAATGCAAGCTAGAGGGCTAAGCATCGAAGATGCCCAAGACCGTAGGCTTTGGAGGTTTGGCACGGGAAGACGGCAGCAGCTGTAAAAACCCGAAGATAGATAGATTGAGCAAGTTTTACCGTACAAATTATTTCGGGACATGACTTTGAAGTCCATAACTTTCCAATTTTTTTTTTTCAATATGTATTTTATAGTTTCTTGATTAATTAAGAATTAAAATATATTATGGCAACAGACAACACAGATTACCGATATAAACGAAAAGGTATCAGTGTATTTATTATACATATTGTTGGACCTAAAAAAAAGGAAACGTCAGTACATCTTCCTACTCTCTTGTGATATTCGCTGAAGGTATAATTAACTAACTGACTGGCACTATCGAACCCGTTGGTTCATGGCCGCGCGGACATAAGCTCTCCATACATCCCTATCCAGAGCTAATGTTTTCCAATGATTCCCTGTATAATCTACTTCCCTCAAATCATAGTTAATGTTATTCTCCCATCTCGTTCTTGGTCTACCAACTGGGCGTTTTCCCTCTGGTTTTTCTATAAGAAGCTTCAATGCATGTCTTTCATTCCCCATTCGTGCCACATGTCCTGCTCATCGCAGTCTATGAGACTTAATTTTTTTTTACTAATTATATCTGGCTTTCTATAAAGTTCGAACTTTCAAAAAACGTTAAACTGAAAATATATAAAACTATTATTTTACTTATAAGTAAAGTAAAGTAAAGTGATCCCACAACAGGCCCGGAGGCCCTTGGGGTAGTAGGAGGTTAAGGCTCCCACTTTTTCTAGACAATCGGCACTTTACGTCAGCCGGGTTGTCAGCCCTGCGTGACGGCCGCCTTTACCCCCAGAACAAGCGTCTGGTACTCATTTCCGTTAGAGGCTGAGTCGACCCCAGGGCCATAGTGCCGCCAGAGGGTTTGGGTCAGTTTAAAAATCCTGACCCCAACGGGACTTGAACCCTCGACCCTCCGGCTTGTAGCTCAGTGCCTTAACCACTACGCTACGGCGTGCCCCTTTACTTATATTATATGGTTGCGAAACATGGACTCTTACTTTAAGGGAGGAAAGGAGATTACGAGTATTTGAGAATAAAGTACTTAGGAAATGTTTGGTCCAAAGAGAGATGAAGAGACAGGTGAATGGAGAAGACTACATAACAATGAACTACATGATATTTATAGGAAGCCAGATATAATAACAACAGTTAAGTCTCGTAGACTCCGTTGGGCAGGACATGTGGCACGAATGGGGAATGAAAGACTTGCATGGAAGCTTCTTTTAGGAAAACTAGAGGAAAAACGCCTAGTATGTAGACCGAGAATGAGGCGGCAGAATAACATTAGCAATGATTTGAGGGAAGTGGATTATACAGGAGGTGATTGGAAAACATACGCTGAGGATAGGGAGAAGGAGAGCTTATGTCCGCGCTGCTATGAACCTACGGGTTCGATAGTGCCAGTGAGAAAGTAATACTAGGAGTTGGAAAAACAGCGCCATCACGCCTGGTTGAAGAGCTCATGATAGAAACCTATTTTATAGAAGACATCAGATTACAACACTGCCTACCTTCTACAGGACCCTATCAGAACTAATTAACACCAGCGAACACAAGAAAAGAGAGATAATCCTAGAGTTCTACACTACACCAACGCTAGTATAATAGATGATAGTTGGACCAGAGAGTGGAAGACCCAGAAACACGTCATGACAAGACTCGCAATACACGGTTTTCACCCATAAAATTTGTGCGAACAAGAAATTCCACGAGTCGACAGAAGATTGTAAATGTCTACTATGCGAACAAAGACGTAGAAAATACGCCATAACGTGTGCAAATAGAACAAAATCGATAACAGACTGCAGCAAAAACTAAATTCAATACCAATGCTGAACTTGAGCGCACTTTTATTATTATTATTATTATTATTATTATTATTATTATTATTATTATTATTTTTATTTGCGGATGAGCCCATGTAGGACTACGCAAAGTACTTAAAGGCGTTTCCTTTGAGCCCAAATTTCTTTCATTCTTTTGCTATGAGCTTGTTTTCTCTCATCTGTCCAAGTTGTTCCAGTTTTTTTCTTCGGTTTGACCTTTTGGTCAACTTGCCACTTATACACCTTAATTCTAAATATATCTCTGTTTGGGATATCTTCTTTAGTAATTCCTGCCAATTTGAAGTCCTTTTTGACTTCATCAATCCACTTCATAGTATCCACTGGAGCTTTACTTCTGTTTTCGTAGAATTCCATTATCTGTTTTGTAAGCCTATTTGAGTTCATTCGTTTAATATGGCCATAAAATTTTAACCTTCGTTTTCTATTATTATTATTATTATTATTATTATTATTATTATTATTATTATTATTATTATTATTATTATTATTATTATATTATTATTATTATTATTATTATTATTATTATTATTATTATATTATTATTTATTATTATTATTATTATTATTATTATTATTATTATTATTATTATTATATTAATTATTATTATTATCATCGAGGTAGATGATTATCCAGCCAGTGCAGGGGTGGCATGTGGTAAGCATGTCGGATCCCATACTGGCCGAAATTCCATGAAAAAATTTCTTCCTCCATGGAGACTCAAACCAGCGCAAATTCCGTAGCTCTGCGCCAACGCATCTTGCCTTAATCATCCGGCTACGACGCGGGACAATTTCTCTGTATAGCCTACTGCACTGCTATTTTGAGCTAAAATTTTTCAAATATCCCCTGTGTAAATTCACGTAATGAATGTTATCCCGCCACCTACTGGGCGTTTTATTCCTGGCTTTCCTACGAAAGGTTTCCATGCTACTCTTTGTTTTCCCATTCGTGGAACATTTCCTGCTCTGGGAGATTTAACTTTTCTTATTAGTTTGACTTTCTATAAATATCATAAATATCATATATCTCACTGTTAGATCTTCGGTTGAATTAATGTCTTTGACATCGTCCGATTCCAAATAGCCAATTTTGTCGGTTCATCCAATCTCCTGGTTGTAGATGTTTCTCCTTCATGTATAAACATATTCCCTGACTCCATGAGGTTTTAGGTCTTCCTCTGCCTCGTCTTCCCGCAGGTTTCCATTCCAAAACAGATTATGGTAGCCGATCCTCTTCCATTCGCTGGACATGTCCGTACCATCTTAATTGCTGAGTTTTAATATAATCTAAAATAGTGTCTTCAATCTTCTTTTCCCCCCTTATAACTGAATTCCTAATGTTTTCTCTTCTTGAAATTCTTGCTGCCCTTTGTATAAAATCCATTTCCGTTGCCAAAAGATACTTATTTGTTTTGTTGTTAATGGCCAAAGTTCTGCTCCATAAGTAATGATGCTTTTAACAATTGTAGATATATATTCATTTTATTTTTATTACTTATATTTTCATCCCACAATATTCCATTGAGGTAAGCAATCGCAATTTTTCCTTTATTATTTCTATTTCTTATTTTCTCTTCATAACTCCCATTTTTATTTATTTTAATTCCTAAATACGTGATCTCACTGAAAGATTTTATTGTTTCTCCACGCTCCAAAATTACATTTTGTTCTGGTTCACCAATTGATAAATATATATATATTTTTTGTTCAAGTTCCCCATTTTTCGTATTCTTCTATTAATTTTCTAGTCATATATTCTAAATCTTCATAATCTTGTGCAATTAACAATTGATCATCTGCAAAATATAAGTTTTGTTGTTTGAAATAGGAATTCCCATGCTTGAACCTTTTCTCCTCCAATTCTTTAATATTTCATGTACATATATTTTAAATAGAGTCGGTGATAGACAACAACCTTGACGAATACCTTTATTTATCGTAAAACCATGCGACAATTTACTGCCAATTTTTAATTTTACATATGCAATTGTCATATACATTTAGTATAGCTTTAATTATTATAGTCTTAATTCCCATACGTCTTAAAGCAATCCATAGTTCCTCTATAGGGACATTGTCGTATGCTTTCTCAAGATCTACAAAAATACTAGGTGCAAAGGTTGTCCATATTGCATTTTCTTTTCTATTACCATATCTCACTGTTAAGTAGTTTTTTTTTTTCATTCACCTCTTTGTTCGCCTCTTTTTGATTCCGTTTTTTCTATTCCTTTATTCTCAAATACACATAATCTTTTCAATTTCTTAAAATAAGATACACGTTTCCATCGATATAGTCTCTTGAAAGAATTAATCTTTCATATATTTTTAGTTAAACATTTTTTTGAGACATGAGACTTCAGGCTTCTTAAATATATAATATAACAATAACACGGGCGTAAAAACATATATACTACCTTTCTCTGTTATTAGTGCTTCCGATCTTTTGTGAAATCAGAACATTTCAAAGAAGGATATAATATGTTTATTTTGAGCTTTACTTTGTATCGTCAAAGACACCGCCTCCAAAATTCTAATTCTACGGGGAACTCAGTCTTGTTCACAAACAACGGAAGGAGAAAAGCGTTGTTATTGAAAACCCACAATTCCATTTCCTAAATTTAGTAAATTACAGGTTATGGTTTCTATGGTTTATAATCCCGTGAACTTGGGAGCGAGTTCTTGAAACTTGAAGTAATTGCTAGGTCTGATCTCAATGACGATTTTGTAAAAGATATCCTTTGTGTGCCACTTTTTTTTTTTTAATGAACCCCAAAATTCCCCAAAAGAGGAATTACATGCAAACAGTCTCAACTCTTTATTTTTTAGATACAAGATCATGCAGATAAAACACACTGAGAATTTTAATTATTTTTTATAAGTATTGAAAGTGAGATTTTAAGGACGTGTTTCGAAATGAATCGTAGAAAACTTTCAATTCTAGAAACGTAAAGTATTCTATTTCATGTGCTGAATTTCATTATTTTAATAAATAAATATTATAATTGAGATTCTCAAAGATTTACAAACAGAATCAATCATGGAATTTGTACGAAAGAAGAATGAGAACAAGAATACCAAGTCAAATCTAAAATTACTAGCCACCAGACAATAGATCTTTGGGCAGACCCTTCAAACGTTGGATTGAGCCCGTAACTGACCCCTCAACTCACATGAAAGGAAGAAGAAGAAGAATATTATCCCGGATTTATTACTTATTAGTTATGGGAACCGGTAATTAACAATTGTTACAAGAGGACAGGCTGCGAATGGACTGCCGCGATTTGTACCAAAACTTGAAATTTAATTAAATAATTTGCAGATAAATAAGGGGGATTTATGTATATTAAATAATTTGTATTGAATGCTTACACTTATTTACTGTGTCGTACTATGATTTGTAAGAAGAAAAATAATTATTACACTTACCACTATTTCTATTGATAACTTTCCCTTATTTACTTGTAAGTAACTCATTGGTTCTATCGAACCCACAGGTTCATGACCGCGCGCACCTAATCTGTCCTAACATCCCTATCTTCAGCTAACGCTTTCCAATCATCATCCTGTGTAGAATCTTCCGATTGAGGGTCTTTCCACTTTTCAGTGGTTGCCCTTTTACCAGCCGGCTGCTGGCCCTTCACATCCACATGTGTCAATCACAGAGGTAGATGATCAACAACCAGTGTAGGGGTGACATGTGGTTAGCATGTCGAGTCCCCCAGCCGTTAGAGCTGGTTCCCTCAACCTGGAGCCGCTACTTATTGTAGCTACCCAATTGCCTCACGATGCTGGGTGGGCACCGGTCCCATACTGGCCGAAATACCATGAGAAAATTTCTTCCCCCATGGAGACTCGAACCAGCGCAAGTCCCGTAGCTCTGCGCCAAGGCTTCCTACCTTAACCGCTCGGCTACGGCGCGGGACCTGTAGAATCTACTTTCCTCAAATCATGGTTAATTCTAAACTCCCACTTCATTCTTGATCTATCAACTGGGCGTTTTTCCTCTGGTTTTCCTACAATAAGCTTTCTTGCACTTCTTGTATTCCCCATTTGTGCCACATGTCCTACCTAACGCAGTCTACCCGACTGTTCTTATTATATCTGGTTTCATATTAAGGTTATGTAGCTGACTGTTATGTAGTCTTTATCCATTCACCTGTCTGTTCATCTCCCTTTGGTCCAAACATTTTCCTAAGAACTTTATTCTGAAATACTCGAAACCTTCTCTCCTCCCTTAAAGTAAGCATTCATGTTTTGCATCCATAGTATATAGCTGGGAGAATAACAGTTTTATGTATTTTCTTATTAAAGTTTTTTTTTAGAGAAGTTGGGACAAGAGTTCCTGTAATGCATAATAGAATGCTTTTTTCCAGAATTGAGCCTATGTTTAATTACTTCCTGCATCTTATTCCTATTTGTAATTATTGTTCCTAGATATTTGAATTCAGGCACTTCTTCAAAATTTCGCTCATTTGTCATTCATTAACTGTCTATTTCCAGTATATAATGTGTTTATGTGGATGAACGTATATTTAATTTTATTCATGTTTTTTAGTGTTGCTCAATTAAAGAGTTGTGAGAGTAAAATTATTTTTTTAATATCGTTAAAAATACCTGATATACAGTATCAATCTTCCTCATTTAAAATTTATTTTAGCTTAAAAAACTTCATAAATTAATTAAAACCATATAGGCGTTTCAGAACATGTTCCATCTTCGGCATGCCATTTGGTGCTGATGTTTGTGTATAAATTGTACATGGTTTTAACTAATTGACGATTTTTTTAAAACAAAAATCCATTTTAATTGAGGAAGGCTGTTATATCAGGTACTTAAAAATATCAATATTAAAAAAATACTACATATCCTCAATTGTGGTTATAATGAATTTATAAATATTGTGTAAAATGACTAATTAAAATTGTTATTATTCATTCATATGTTGGTGAAACTGGCATTTGTTTTGTACATATTACAACACTTGGTGCTGTAGTTTTCAATTTTCGATTATTTTATGAGGTCATAAATGATTGAAATGAGACAATTAAATAAAAACTTTTACAGTATGTGTTAACGGGACAAAAAATAGTTGATTCAATAATCACACCCTGAAAGAGTTGAGTAAATTCTGATTGTTTGTAAAAGTACTGTGCTAGATTTGTCACCTCTGAAATTTACTGTAGGATATATTCGAGACTCCTCAATATGATTTTCATATAGGCCTACATTACCTGTATATCAGTGAACTCGTTCATTGATATAAATTTCGTTGTCCTAAACAATTTATTAAATCGGACCTAACTAATTTTTCCTTGGATGCTTTCATTGCAATACAGTAAAAGCTCCTTATTCGCGGAGGATATGTTCCTTAAATATGCCGCGAATACAGAAACCGCGAATATGGAATGGTAATTTGTATGGGTATGTAGGGGATACGATACAAGGTTCCGAAATAAAATAAAAAATATCAAAATAAAATCAATTAATGATAATTTTGAACAATTTCTATTAATTATTACTGTCTGGATTAGGCAAGGGCTTAAAGAACTTAGTAACTGCTTCCTGTTTTGCCGCTTTTATAAAGTATTTGAATTCAGATTGATATTTAGCTGTGAATTCAGCGATATAATTCCTTATTTTGTCTGATTTCTTGATGAATCGTACAGTTGATTCATTATCATTGAAACAGCGTGATGTAGATGCAAACAACTCGCCAACACGTAAACGATCAAACATTTCTATTTTTACTTTAAGCGGCAACACTAATTTTTTCCGTGTCGAAACTAATTTTCTTTCCTTTTACTCGACATTATAAATTGGCAATAAAGCAGAAGAGACACGTGTTATTCAATCAAACTTATTACAACGAATGACAAGTTGAAACAATAAAACACCGGTTGTGGCAAGGGCGGCATTTATGAACGGACATAGCGGCACGTGAATTACAGCGGCGGTAGCTTTTAACAACGAACTTTAGGCTTAGTGACAATAAGGTTTGTTTTAATTTGATATTAATTTGTCCATTTGGTTTGAATCGCTCCTTATAAAAGCTGCCTTGGCACGTGCCTGCAGTAAAAAAAGTTGCCGATTGTTAATAAAGGATAATAAAACTTCTAATATACGGACGGGATCCGCAAATAAAGACTTTTTAGTCGCGAATACAGGAACTGTGTCGCAATATTTTAACCCGCGAATAAGGGAACCGCGAATATGGAGCTTTTACTGTATTCTGTTAGGATTGTAGGTATTAATTCGAAGTAACTTAAAACCCACACACTTTGATGTTAGAAACTTTTGGCGTGGTTTTTTGGTAAGATGCCAACCTGTTAGGTATCCATCATTCTAAATAATAATGTATCAACTCCTATTAAACTCCTAAATTGGAACATTCGCCGACAATAATGTTTAACATATGACCATGAATTTGATTAATAATATGATTATATGCCCAATATGTTTGACAGTCGATATACTCGCAAGGTCAATATTAAGACTGAGAGGTGTTAACTGCTTTGATATAATAAGAAGCATGTGGGAATGAATACTACCTTCAAAAATGATTCTCTTTTATGTTAATCAAACATTAATTACTCCAAATTGTAATTGTACTGTTTAAATTATTATTATTATTATTATTATTCTACTTCATGAAATTAGGCATTTTGACCTGTTTTCGCATCAAGTGGGATTTAATGAATCTTCCCATCTAGTAAATGGTAGTCTAACACATCTGTAGGCATTCTTTTAACGTGTTCATATTATTCTCATTTAAATATATTATATATATATATATATATATATATATATATATATTTATTTATTTATTTATTTATTTATTTATTTATTTATTCAATGCCCCAGTTGTCATTTCGACATTTCTGGTGTTCTCTCCTGGCAATGGCGTAATTGAAACTCACTTATCAAGTTGGGGCGCCTAGAAGTCGGAGTTACATTGCCCCGATGATAAATAATAATGAAGCGCCAGGAGAGTTCTTAACCTAAACTTAAATTCTAGACCATGGGCAACCATAGAAATAATTCCCTTTAAGGAACAATTCCTATGGTTTGGCCGGGAATCGAACCCTGGATACCATGAACAGTAGTCAGAAACGCTTACCACTAGCCCATGAGGCTGGACAATATAATTATACTATCAATAAACTGTATTGCACATAAGCACCGTACAGCAGGCTATACAAGTGGGATCATAAAGAAATGTGGAAATTCTGGAATAGTTGGGTGTAGAACCCATTCTCCATTATTGCAAAACCACCAGAACGACTGGAAAGCCTATCATCAACGAATGTCATCTCACAGAATTCCAGAAGCTATGCTTCGTTACAATCATGAAGGCAAAAAGATGGGTGGTACATCCCAAAAAGCCCTGTAAGGAAAATTACTCTTTGACCGTAACAGTCCAATGGCCTAATACTTGCATGCATGATGATAAGAATGATGAATAAAGCAATATTAAATCTCATCCCTTAATACATATATTTGCATGTATTTATTTATTTATTTACTCTTTTTAATTTTAATTAAAATCACTGAAGTGATAAGACCTTCCGTATCCCTTCATAGAGTTAATATGAAAACTAGAAAGATATTCACACTCCAAGTTGCGACAGGCTTAGAAGGCTCTGTGCTTACCAACCGGCTGCCGGCCTCACATCACATGTGCTATCACAAAGGTAGACGATCATCCAGCCAGTGTGGTCAGCATGTCAGGTTCCCTAGCCGTTATAGCTGTTCTTCTCAACCAGGGGCCGCTACTTATTATAGATACCCAAATTCTTTACGATGCTGGGTAGACTCCGGTCCCATAATAGCTGAAATTCAAAGAAAAAAAAATCCCCTTGGAGACTCGAAACAGCGCAAGTACCGTACTTTTGCGCCAAGGCATCTTGTCTTAATTACTTGGCTAGGGCGCGGGACAATATATATATATATATATTTTAATCTTAGCACACACACACACACACACACACATATATATATATATATATATAGGCCTATATATATATATATATATATATACTGACTTATAAAGTAGAAAATTTTCTAGAAAATTAATACTGTAGAAGAATATGAAAAATAAGGCTTAAATTTGAACATGAAAAAAACAAAATATTTATCAATTGGTGAACCAGAACAAAATTTAATTTTGGAGACTGGAGAAACAATAAAATCTTGTAGTGAGATCACATATTAGGAATTAAAATAAATAAAAATGGGAGTTATGAAGAGGAAATAAGAAATAGAAATAATAAAGGAAAATTTGCAATTGCTTGCCTCAATGGAATATTGTGGGAAAAAATAAGTAATAAAAATAAAATGAATACATATCATACAATTGTTAAAAGCATCATTACTTATGGAGCAGAACTTTGGCCATTAACAACAAAAACAAATAAGTATCTTTTGGCAACGGAAATGGATTTTATACGAAGGGCAGAAGAATTTCAAGAAAAGAAAAAAATAGGAGAAAATGAAGATTGAAGACACTATTTTAGATTATATTAAAACTTAGCAATTAAGATGGTACGGACATGTCCAGCGAATGGAAGAGGATCGACTACCAAAATCTGTTTGGGAATGGAAACCAGAGGGAAGACGAGGCAGAGGAAGACCTAAAACCTCCTGGAGTCAGGGAATATGTTTATACATAAAGGTGAAACATCTACAACCAGGAGATTGGATGTACCGACAAAATTGGCTATTGGGAATCGGACCATGTCAAAGACATTAATAAACCGATGATCTATCTATCTGCTTATAAAGTAGCCTTAAAGCAAATAATTAGATTTGCAAGTGGAACTTGGATGTGGGGAAAAAATGGTAACATAGTAAACTGAGAAACTAGACATTTAAAATTACTATTTTCCTTACTCTACAAGCGAAGAAAAATCCGTAGTCTTTCAACGTGAAGAGCCCTTGCCACCTGAGCTACCTGCCTCACTAATTTTAGAATTCATACAGTACTTTAAATCAAGCACCACTTAGGGGAAAATATACGACGTCCCATATAAGAAAAAGAGAGCTTGATTTCCTTGGACCTTCCTTAAAAAGAAAAATGAAACCTGTTTTGGACGACATATAATATATTGGAAGCATTGAATTTCTAGCAATGATAATAAAAGGGACGAGTGGGCGGAGAAAGGGGATGGAAGTGGGGGGTCGGTTGTATCCCCGCGAGGGGGCACGTGAAAACCCTCAAACAAGAATCTGTAGTCCATCACTCAACCGGAACAGCAGGTGCCGAGGACAAAAACTCTGAGGTTTGTCCTGAGGTTTATGTCTGGTCGGGTCTTACATAACACTCTAATAACATCCACCAAAACTAAAATTACATTAGGCGTCAATTTTGAAAAAAAAAAAAAAATGATAATAAACCTCGTGGTTTTCCGACCTAAAATGCGAACTTCCTTTCTTAATTATCACGTCAACATTTGAATTGTGAAACTAATTTTCTTAGTTGTTAGAGGGCTATTGTACAGTATATATATATATATATATATATATATATATATACTGTACAATAGCCCTATATATATATATATATATATATATATATATATATATATATCATTATCCGGTATCATGGCAGCTGCCGCCGTCTTCCGAAAACCAAACGCCATTCCTCTCTGTCCATCCATTGATCTTCCTCCATTCCTATAATATTTATAGCTGCTTGTACCCCTTCTATCCAAGTTTTCTTCGGTCTTCCTCTCTTCCTCTTTTCCATTGGGATCCATTCCATAACAATTTTAGGCAATCTTTGTTCTGGCATTCTTTTGACATGGCCATACCACTGTAATCTTTTCTTTTCTAAAATGTCTATGTCCGGCTCCTCTTCTACATCCATAATTTCCCTTATTTCTTTATTTCGTATTCTATCCATTCTAGATTTTCCAGCTGATCTTCTTAAAACACCCATTTCTGTACTTAAAATTCTTTTCATTTCCCTGGTAGGAATTTGCCAGACTTCAGCACCATATGTTAAAATGCTCTGAATTATGGTTTGATATATTTGTAATTTTCTATTTTTTGTAATATTTTTGTTCCACCAAACAGAGTTTAAAGCATTTATTGCTTGTTTTGTTTGTGCGATTCTATTTTTAATTTCCACTGTGTTATCGCCTGAATGGTCTAATTTTGTTCCTAAATAAGTGCATTCAATACTAGGTTTTAGTTCTTCTCCATTGTTGAAATTTATATTTTCCATTTCTTCTCCTATACACAGGTATTTAGTTTTCTCAATGTTTATATAGGCCTAAAGTCCCCACTTTTCATATTCTTCTATTAGTTTTTAGCCATATATTCTATGTCAATGTGGTCTTTATATATATATATATATATATACTGTAAAATAGCCATATATATATATATATACTGTAAAATAGCCCTATATATATATATATATATATATATATATATATATACATATATGAAAAGAAAAATAAATGTTTGAGTCGTGATTTGAATCCGAAATCGCTAACTCTATACTTCAGCGCTCTAACCAAATGAGCCACACAGGATGCCAATACAAACATTTTTTTTGCATATATATATATATATATATATATATATATAGGCGCCTTCGTGGCGCAAGCGGTTAGACGCTCGCCTCTCACTGCTGGGGTCCCGATATCGAGTCTTTGTCACTCCACGTGGGTTTTGTGGAGGATGGAACGGAGCTCGGGCAGGTTTTCTCGGGGTTTCTCCCGTTTTCCCCTGCCACAAATCTCATTCCACCATTTATCATTATGGGTCATCAGAGACTATTATCTTCAATTAACACAAACACAGTATTACTTGTGTCACTTAATGGGGTTCAAATCACTTATACTGAGACAATAAAAAATCTAGGAGTATTTATGGATAACAATTTAATTTGTAATAAATAAATAACATTTGCAAAACATTCTTCTCAATATTACACTCATTAAATCGTATAAGAAATTGTTTACCGTTTGCTCTAAGGAAAATGTTAGTAGAAACACTTGCAGTGCCCCATTTTGATAATTGTGATACTCTTTTTTACTGATCTAAATACTGTTCTTACCCAAAGACTTCAACGTGTTCATAATTCTTGCATAGTTTTATTTGTGGTATACGCAAATTTGATCACGTTACACCATCCCTGGAACAATTATAGCCATGGCTTCGTCTACAAGATTGTAGAACCATCTCATTCCCTGTGCCTTCTCTATAAACTATTACACATCATTACCTTATTATTTATCACACCGCTTCACTAGACTCCCTGATATACATAAATTAGATACTCGATCCATTGAGCACATCACACTCCTCATCACATTACCTATCATTCGAAATTTTTGACAGTTTCTCTTGCTAGAATATGGAATTCCCTTCCACCCTATGTCAGAGACTGCCAAACTTTACCATATTTCAGAAACAAATTGAAAATAAAATTATTAACAGAAACAACTCACTAATATTACTTTTTAATAATTAATAATTTGTTTATTTCATTATTTAATAAAAATAGTTTTAAGATTTGTCAATATATTTACCTCATGCCTTGTATAATAAGCGATCTAGATTAATTCATTATAGTTTATTACTTTCTTTGTATTTTTTCCCCTTTTCTTTTTATGTATAGTAGGTTCGAGCTGTTATTCCTTTCTGTACTACTAGTTCTTGAGGGAAGTAGATTATACAGGCAATGACTGGAAAGCATTAGCTCAGGATAGGGATGTATGGAGAGCTTATGTCCGCGCGGCCATGAACTTACGGGTTCGATAGTGCAAGTGAGTAAGTAAGTATATGTTAGATCTAGAAATCCGGAATTATTTATGGTTTTTCATTTCAGTTAATACTTTTTTTAATAAACACACAATATAATCAGGAAGACAATATTATTGGATTTAGAAATAACATTTTGTTATATACTGAAATAATGATTTAATTTTTATATTATTTAGTTCATATAAAGATGGTACTTAGTCCTTTCAAATATTCTTCTTCTTCTTCCTTTCATGTGATAGACCTAGTGGTCTGTTACGGTCTCAATCCAACGTTTGAAGGGTCTGCCCAAAGATCTCTTGCCTGGTGGCTGGTAATTTAAGATCTGACGTGGTATTCTTGTTCTGCTCATTCTTCGTACGTGAGATTTCCAGTTGTTTCTGTATTTTTGTACATATTCCTTGACTGATTCTGTGTGTAATTATTTGAGAATCTCAGAATTCCTTTTATGGTCTGTCCTTGAATAGCCCGCAGTACGTCTCATAAATTTCATTTCTGCCGCAGTTAGTCTTTGTTCATCTACACTGCGAATTGTCCAGGCCTCACTGCCATAACATAATATGGGTCTGGCCAGTGTTTTATAAATTCTAGTTCGTGTGTGTTGCTGTACTGTGTTTGGCTTGAAAATATTATTTATAATTCCTGTTACTCTGTTAAATTTTATAATTTTTTGACTAAAATCTTTTTCTTCTTCGTATGTAACTTGGTATCCGAGATAGGTAAATGTGTTGGTTTGTTCTAATATTTTATTATTAATAACAATTTTACTGCGAACTGGGTCTTTTCCTAGGAAATTTCAAATTATATGTTCTTCTTCTTCTTCTTCCTTCCAAGTATTAGGCCAAGGCCTGTTACGATCCTATAGAAAATTTTCCCTCCAGCGTTTCACAGGACGGCCCAGTGATCTTCGTCCTCTTGGTATATAATTATAAACAGCTTTGGGGATCCGATTTGAACTCATTCTTTCAAGATGGTGTTTCCAATTTAGTTGGTACTGTTTAATATATTCCAAAATTGGCGTAGTCTTCAATTCTTTTAAGATATCGGTGTTCCTTTTCCGATCCCATCTGGGTAACCTAATTGATCATCTTTATAGTTAATCTCTTGTACATTCCATGTGCTAAAAAGCAAAATATTTTTTTTTCTTCCAAGAGTTGTCCTTTTTCATGCTTTGGTCGTCATTAGTTTGATCCTTCCGGGAAATTCTCGTATAAGACTTGAAAGCATAATAATAGTCCCTTCGATTGGTTGCTGGCCAAAGGAAGGCAAGACCAGTGATGGGGCTGCCATCTTATAGCCTCTGGTCAGGCTTTTCTGGAGAAGAAAAGAAAATAAAGGAAAGAAGAAATGGAAGAAAGAAAGACTCCCTAGCCCTCGGATGCCCTAATAGCGTCGGGGTCGAAAAAAACAAGAGTTAACCAAGAGAGGTTAGATAGTAAAGTTAAAAGAGTGCAAAACACAAGTAAGTGGAAGAAATGTTTTGCTCAGCTTGGGCACCTTGTGGTCGCCATCCACATATCCCCTAGATGAGGACCCCTGAGTTCAAAAATAAATATCTTTTAAAAATGGTAAAAAAACTGAAAAAAAGAACAATTTTTCAGTAATAATAACATAAAATATGAATTTTCTTGCTTTCGAGTACTTCATGATAACAAAGAGTCTGTATTTGGTTGCCATGACGACCAAGACATTACTCATAAACAGAGCTTTCCTACACCCTCTGCTGCAATCCTTTTAGCCTGAGGGACGGTCATTTAGTATGGACCCTTGTGTAATATTTCATCCCCCTCTCACAACGGACTCGGATTTCAAGAAGTACAGCCTACCTCATAATTCTATTCCTCTCAATCCCCATTCGTATATAGCTCAACATTATATTTTTGAATATGGTAATTTACTAAGCCTGCATTCAACAATTTACTGAATACTTTATAACTCTAGGCTACAATTTTTAGCTGGTTTCTAAGTGTGAAGATCTTGGATTTCGATAATGACGTCCAAACACAATATTAAGATGTTATCGAATTACCCTTGCTCGGAGATTCTTTTGGTTGATCAAAACATCTGTTGTACATTTTTAAAATCGTTGGTCTACCTGTAGAATTTTTATATAGGAAGCGATTTTTTTTTTCATTCAGTGATCCAAATCCAGGTCACGAAACTTGGCCCTAGGATGCAAAGCTAGAGTATGCAACTTGCGCTGATTCGAGTACTTACTGAGGAAGAATTTTTATTATTGAATTTCGACCAGTATGGGATCAGTATCATAGAACATCATGGAGGAATTTAGGTATATACAAGGTGCTGAGAAAACCAGCTTTATCGGCAGGGATACTTGACGACCAAGTCTGTCCTATACTCTTCTTCTTCTTCTTCGTCAGTCTCTACGACTTCCAGTGGAATGTCTGGGACTTCTCAACTAGTTTACGCCATTTCTTCCTATCTTGTGCAGTATATTTCAAATCAAAAATCCCCATCTCTCTTAAATCTTCAATTACGTCATCTTCCCATCGATATTTAGGTCTTCCTCTTGGTCTTATTCCCTGTGGCTTCCAATTTAAAATATTATTCGGCAATCTTCCTTTTGGCATTCTTAGTGTATGTCCAAACCATTGCAATCTTTTGGATTTGATGAAACTAACTATATTTTCTTTATTATTCTTGAGATATAATTCGTTATTCCTTCTTAACCTCCAAGTTCCATTTTCCTTTACTGGACCTAGCACTCTTCTAAATATTTTCCTCTCAAACTTTAATAGACTTAATTTATCTGCTTCTTTTAGTACCCAGGTTTCAGCTCCATAACATATGATTGGTCTTATTATTGCTGTATATAATTTGAATTTAACATTTTTTGATATTAATTTGCTTTTGAATATATCGAAATTAGCAAAATATGCTTTATTCCCTTCCGATATTCTTGTTTTGATTTCTTCTTCAACAGTATTATTATCGTTTAGTATTGTGCCTAGGTAGGCCTACTTAAAGGAGTTAATTTGGTCAATACAGTCACTATTTATAGTTAGTTCATTCAAATTTGTTTTATTTCTCATACAGCTTAAATATTTTGTTTTATTTAGATTGATTACAAGCCCATATTTTATACTTTCATTTTTCAATTTGTCAAAGGTTTCCAGTAGGGAATTTTTTGTTCTTGCTGTTATTATTGTCTGTCCTATACTGGCTGGATGATTAGCGACTTCTGTGGCCTAGAATACACATGTGGAAATGAGCCAGTAGCTGACTGTAGACCAAATACCTTAGTGACCTGTCGCACCATGAGTTAAGTAAGGTTAAATGTTCACACGAATTTTGTTATGGTTTCATCCGAGAATTATATGATTGGGATTTCTTCTTGCATTATAATCTATTACGAATGAAAGGATACCCGCTGTGCCTTGTTGAAACAATAAAGAAATTATATGAAGACACAAATATAATTATAGATACCGGATTCAAAAGAACAGATACAATCAAAACAAATACTGGATTACGACAAGGATGTAGTTTATCACCCACTTTGTTTAATATATATAGACGATATTTTAAATAAATGGAAAGTTTTAGTGAACCCAGGAATAAGAATGGATAATAAAATGTGCATAAATAATCTTCTATTTGCTGACGATGTAATCATAATACAGAAAAATGAAGACGACTTACAGAAATCAATGCAAGCATTAAATGAAATATGTAAATTATATGATCTAAAGATTTCTGTAAGGAAAACGAAGACCATGGCTTTTAGAGGAAGAGATCCAGTGAGAAACAAAATTATTTTAGAAAATCAAAGTATAGAACAGGTGTCTAGTTTCAAATATTTGGGCTGTGATGTTGGATACAATGTGGAAAGAGATATTGACTCCAAAATAAATAAATTTCAGACGGAGTGTGGATCAATACAGAGAATATTCAAAAATAAAATCAGAAAAGAAACCAAGATTATGGCGGTTCCCACAATATTGTATGGGTGTGAAACTTGGGCTCCAGTGAAAAAAACAGAAGGATAGAATACAGACGGAGGAGATGAGGTTCCTAAGACAAGTAAAAGGATGTACAAGACTTGATAGAATAAGAAATGAGGATATAAGAGAAGAATTGAAAGTACAGCCTTTATTGGATAAGGTCACGAATTACAGACAGAAATGGATTGATCATATGGATGGAATGAGTAAGGAGAGATATCCATTGTTAGCAAGAAATTATCAAGCAAGAGGAAGACGTGATGTTGGAAGACCTAGAAGTGTAGGGGTGACATGTGGTCAGCATGTCGAGTTCCCCAGCCGTTATAGCTGGTTTTCTCAACCTGGAGCCGCTACTTATTGTAGCTACTCAAATGCCTCACAATGCTGGGTGGACACCGGTCCCATACTGGTCGAAATTCCGAGAAAATTACTTTCCCCATGGAGACTCGAACCAGTGCAAGCCCGTAGCTCTGCACCAAGACATCTTGCCTTAACCATCGGCTACGGCGCGGGACTCGAATTTCATTACCACGATCCATTTCGCCCTTAATTAACCTAACACAATCAATTGAGTTGGTGTTTACTTGATGAAAATCCATATTTATTAATTAAATAAAAATAAAAACTACGTTTTATTTTTATTTACCTAACATAATTGTTTGATTTGGAAGTAATATCAGCTTTTTTTAAAGTTAGAATACTTCTTTATTAACTTTTTACGTATTTATTTGTAGTAAAACTCACCTGGGCCACAGATTACCTCCATAAAGTTTTTAGATTTTTCAGATTATTATTAATTTTGTCAAAATTAAATTATAAAATTATATCGGAGATTCTGTGGCGTATGTATTTAGAGTTTAGACACTCGCCATCAACCTCTGGGTCCCAAGTTCGCGTCTCCGTCACTACACAAGAGGATTGTCAGCGGTCAGGGCATGTTTCTCTAGGAATTTTTTCCCCGTTTTATCCTGACAAAAACTTAATTCCACCGTTTCCCCAAACTCTAGACATCCATTTTATTTTACCTGTCCCTATAGTAATGAGAGACTGGCCTAATCAGCCACATACCCTATGTTAATCACAGAGGTAGATGATCATCCAGCCGGTGTAGGAGTGACATGTGGTCAGCATATCGGGTCCACCAGCTTTTATAGCTAGTTTTCTCGATCTTGGACCGCTACTTATTGTAGCTACCCAAATTCGTCACGATAATGGGTGGACACCGGACCCACACTGGCCGAAATTCCATGAGAAAATTTCTTCCCCCACGGAGACTCGAACCAGTGCAAGCCCGTAGCCAAGGCATCTTGCCTAACTACTCGTACTTGGTTACAGCGCGGAACGTTGAAATATTTACGTATAATAATAAATCTTATAAAATTACAACGAAGGTGATTTTTTATATTTTTGTCAGTAGGACAATTGTTCGGTGTCACTCCTTTCATTTGTTATTTTTGTTCGTGACGTTACTTAGTGTGGAAGCAGCAGAATACCTTGTTTGTTATGCTACCTTCACCTCAGCAATATCGATGGTACTGACCACTATCCATATCGATCTTCAACTTACAGCAGCGGAGGCTCGTGCTTTAATCAAAATCTTAGCTTATGATCCTCAGTTGACTAAAAATAAGACATTTTTTTCAAATAAACCAAGGAGTACGACAAGGGTGATCACTCCCCTATATTATTTAATATTTATATGGACGATATCATAAAAGAATGGAAGAAGGTTTTAACTAATGAAGGAATAGTAATTGATAATAAAGATAAAATAAATGCTTTATTATTTACCTGATAGAACAGAATCTGAATAAAACTTCAATCACTTTTATTAGAATTTCCTAGGTTATTCCTGAGGTTCTACTGTTTTAATGTTTAAAAATACAATCACAATTAATTCTACGAAGCAAATGATGAACAGTTTCTAGCAAATAGAAGATCTATTTGAATTACCATGTATACCAACAAGATTTCGCTTAATACTTAGGTTGGTCAGTAAATTCTTTTAAAGTTTAAATACTAAAAGTATTAAATGTTGTATTACCATTACAGGAAATATGAAATTACCGTTGGAAAGGCAATTATTCAAATTACAACAATGGAATAAAACAAAACAATGTAGAACTTACGTCATTAGTCAAAATGGCGTTGAATATGCAACAGCAAATTACAATTGCTGCAAGGGCAATAACGTATGCTAATGATCGTGAGGCCGCAAGACGGGCAAGACGTGAGTTTAACGTAGCATTGCAGCCGCCGACTGTGGGGAAGTGGAGAAAATGACTGCTGGAAACGGGAAAGATGCAGAAAATCAAACCTCCTGGAAGGCCTCGTATTAGCACGGATGCAGAAACAACGAAGAGAATTGTGGAGGCGTTCGACGCTAGTCCACAAAAATCAACCCGCCAAGCTGCACGTGAGCAGTGATTTGTTTTGTTTTGTTCTATTGTTATAATTTGAAGGATTCCCTTTCCAATGTTAACATCATATTTCCTTTAATAATAATATTTTCGTCACAAAATGCGATCAAACGTATAGCCATATTTCTGAATCACTCTGTAGTTAGATGTAATTCTTCAATGTGATAGATGTTTGTTTCTACACTTCCATGTTTAATTCATCACGTCTTCAGAAAATAGACAACTTACAAGTCAACATGTGTTTCTGTAAACCTGAATAAATAAGAACAATATATAGAATATTTTTAAGTTTGTTCCAATTTCTAAGTCTGCATGCTAGAATTTTATTTTCACAATATGAGGAACTCATTTTCAAAACGTTTCTTTTCACCACCATCATCATCATCCAGGGATTAAGCCTGTTGGCTCGTTCCGGTTTAATGAAAGCTAGAATTGTTGAAATTGTTCAGACCATCTTCTGTGTGGGAGTCCAACATTTCTCCTTCCGTGCGGTTTATAATTTAGCAATAATTTTGGAAATCTTCCTTCTGGCATTCTATCAATATGTTCTTTCCAGTCGTTCCTATATTTAATTATTCGGTCTGTAAGTTTGAAAATATTTAATTCCTTTCTTATATCTTCATTCCTTTTCTTATCCAGCAGAGTAGTTTCTTGTCACTCTGTATCTAAATTGACTTTTTGCGACTCTATGTTCTTCTTAGATTACTCTGTGTACATTTGGTTTCAGAAGATTTTTTAAATCACCAAAAAGTTGTGTTAAAAGTGGCTATTGTAATCGGACTGACTTTTGTTAACAGCAAAATAACGATCTTAATTCCCACAAATGTATTTAAATGGACAAGAGACTTTTTTGAAAATAAGCTCTCACATATTATTTTTCTTCTTCTTCTTCTACTACTTCATGAAATTAGGCCTTTTGACCTGATTTTATATAAAGTGGGATTTAATGAATCTTCCCATCTAGTAAATGGGCGTCCAACACTGTTGGTCCTATTGGTTTGTACTTTAGTAACAGTTGTTTCTCATATTGTCAATTCTATTTGTTAAATTAAAAATATTTAAGTGTTTTCTAATATCTTCATATATTTTTCTGTCCAAAATTGTCACACCTGCTACTAAACTTAAAAACTTCATTTCTGTAGTTTCTATTTATCTTCTGTCTGAACAGAATTATTATTTTTAAAATTCAAAATAACATCTCGAAACATTCACAGAAATCGGATTGTTATCAGTTACAGTGACTGTCAGGATTACAGAAGCACCTGTTAATTGGATAGCTGAATATTCTGTATAGACATGTTGAATTAAACTCGGTATAGGCCTACGTAGAGAAGAGAAAACTACTTATTACATTGAACAATTAAATTTAACTTATTTTTCGTATACTATTATGTCCCTCATTTAGACGTGAATGCTCCCATCAGGAAGTATCTTAATCATGCTAATTTGGTTACACTTGTTTCCCTACAGATGTCAGTGAGTGGAACGCATTCCGACTCAATGAGACATCTAGTAGGCAACTAAGGTACTATTAGGATGGATGACGATCAGTTTTTGAAAAGAGGTCAATTTGTTTAGTCTTGCGTTTTTTTTTACGAGCCAGAAAATCTTCAGACTCGCGCCCCACGGATTACATTTCCTTCCGAAGGACTTGTCCCTTGGATTTTTCCATCCTAAAAATTCCATCGACCCCAGCCAGGTTTGAACCCGCGACTCTCAGGACCAGAGGCACTAGACGATTGCATTTAACTAGATTATTTTAATATTTAAATTATTTAACGCTTTAATAGAATGTGCTGGTCCATCACTGTTGTGTCAGGATGATATCCTTACCTCGGACACAGATTACTATAGTCCAGGCGCCAAGTCTCCGGCTCTGACGTTTTCGCGACAGTGTTGTCGATATGGATATTCAGTGGGAGGGGCCGCTTTATGTACCACAGAAGGCACGCGGTTAGCAGAAATACAGCCGACAACATCGCAGCAATTTCAAATCGTACTAGCGGCGTCAAGACAGTGATTGGTTGTGGCAGACGTCCACTCCCACACAACTATTTCCTTATTGGCAGTTAAAGGCGAGTTTCTTCCTTTACTCCTCGTAAAACCTAAACGTCAGGGCCGAAGACTAGGCGGCTGGACTATAACTTATTGACAATTGTTCGTAGTCTCATCACATATTTCAGTCGGTTATGGGTATTCGGAACTGTCGCGCTATGGATTCAATTTGTTGTTCCTATATGAAGGTTAGTCCACCGCTGTGGTCTCGACGTAGCGTGCTGTCTTGTCAAGCAGCGGGCCCGGGTTCGATTCCCGGTCGGGATAGTCTTCTGGGTGAGGTTTTTTCGGTTTTTCCTCACCTGTAAGACAAATGTCAGGAAGCCTAGGGCCCAACGGTCCTCGAAAAATCATCCGGCCAACATCATCATCATCCTTATCATTGTCATCATCATCCTTCACCGGTGTGGAAAGCAACCAGAAGCTACCACACCTATAATTCCCTAGTAAAGCTGCAAAGCATAGCATGGAAATGCTATGATTGCAGTGAAAGACCTGCCCTCGGGCAGAATTACTATGGAATGGATATGAAGGTTGAGTTAAAGAGGTCTAGCCGCCACTGAGTCGCTGCAAATCCCAGTGGAATGATTTGTCTGGCAGGAGACACAAAGTTGCGGCTACGTCTTCTGAATACATTGCGGGAGGTGCCATGTTTTCAAGACCTTCCTTTTTACATTCTTCTACATACAAAAGGGTTATGTATTATCCCCTCTCACATACATATAAATTCTGAAAAACGATTCATTGGAGAAACTGGACCAGAAACCATCTGTGTGCGAGACTTAATGCTCTCTCTTTCCCTCTTTCTAATAAATACAGTCCCTCCTCCCGTTATAACTCGAGACAAAGACATTAACGATGACAGAATTTTTATTATCAACTATAGAATTTTAATTAGCTTTTTTATTTTATTTAGGATCCATCCATCCATAGTAATTCTGCCCGAGGGCAGGTCTTTCACTGAATCATAGCATTTTCACGCTATGCTTTGCAGTTATTTTTTTCCCCAAATGCCCCAGTTTGTCATTAAACCAATTCTAGTGTCTCTCCTGGCATGTCGTACTTGTAACCCACTTCTGAGGTTGGGGCGCCTGGCAGGCGGGGTTACGAACAGAAAATATGGGTATTTTTACCAACAATGGAAAAATTATTATTAAATAAAAAAAGAATCTAACCAGTTCCCCTGTTGATTCCATTAAAAAGAAAGTTAAATTATTATTATCATAAATATGTATAATTCCTACCAACAATGGTAAAGAAGGTACCGGTAACAAAGTACAAAATAAAAGATACATTCCTGCCTGTAACCGTCTGCCCCGATGATATGAGAGTTGTTGATGATGATAATGATGCGCCAGGAGAGGCCTTGCACTAAACTTAAGCTTATTAGGCGAATATGATATTGATGATAATGATGGCCAGATTGTGTTCGGAGACCGTTTGGGCCTTAAAGTTTCCTGACATTTATCCTACAGGTGAGGAAGAACCCCGAAAAAAACCTCACCCAGGAAACTTGTCCCGACCGGGGATCGAACCCGGGCCTGCTGCGTGACAAGGCAGCACGCTACCTTAAGACCACCAACTTTACTAGGGAATTATAAGTGTGGTAGCTTCCCGTTATTTTCCACACAGGTGAAAGTTGATGATAATGATAAGGATGGTGATGATGGCCGGATGATTTTCGGGGACCGTTGGGTTCTAAGGTTCCTGAAATTTGTCTTACAGGTGGGGAAAAACTCTGAAAAAAAAAACTTCACGCAAGAGCCTGTCCCGGGTATAGAATCCGGGCCTTCTGCGTGACAAGACAGCACGCTACCTCGAAACCACAGCAGTGGAATTGTTTAGGATACAGTTTTGAAATTCTGTAACTATTTCAGGTAAACTTATTAGCAAGGAATAAAGTTTAAAATTGCATTCTACTGTATCGGTAACACAAATGAAATAAATATTGTGCATTGGTAACTTTAAGGACTATGGAAGACATTAATAGTTGGATTTTTTCCTTACTTTTCACCTTAGAGAGGCACGCCGTAGCATAGATGGTTAAGACAATACGCTACAAACCGGAAGGTCGATTGTTCGTGTCCCGGTAGGTTAGGATTTTTAAACTGATCTAAACCTTCTGGTGGCACCATGGCCCTGGGGGGTCGACTCAACTTCTAACAGAAATGAGTACCAGACACTTGTTCTGGGAGTAAAGGCGGCCGTCACGCAGGCCTGCTAACATCAACTGCCGACTATCTGGAAAAAAGTGGGAGCTTTAACCTCCTACTACCCCAAGGGTCTCCTATGGCCTGTAGTGGGTTCACTTTACAGTAGGCCTACATTTAATTTTTTAACCAGATTGTTTTTATTTAGGATACAGATTTGAAATTCTGTAACTGTTTCAGCTAAACTTATTAGCAAGGAGCAAAGTTCAAAATTTTATTCTACTGTACCGGTACCAAAAATTAAATACATATTGTGCATTGACAACTTTAAGCGCTCTGGAAGACAATAAATGGATTTGTTTTTTTCTTATATTTTAGCCTTAGATAAATGAACTTATCTCTAAGGTGCTGATAGTTAGTAATTTCTTATAATAACAACTGTAATTTATTTAAAAAAACTCCAAGCGCGACAGGCCTAGAAGGCCCTTGGCTGACCAGCAGGCTGCTGGCCTCACATCTACATGTGTTAATCACAGAGGTAGACGATCGTCTAGCCAGTGTAGGGGTGACATGTAGTCAGCATGTCGGATCCCCCAGCCGTTATAGCTGGTATTCTCAACCTGGAGTCGCTACTTATTGTAGCTACCCAAAATGCCTCACGATGCTGGGTGGGCACCGGTCCCATACTGACCAAAATTCCATGAGAAAAATTTCCTCACCCATGGAGACCCGAACCAGCGCAAGTCCCGTAGCTCTGCGCCCACGCTTCTTGCCTTAACCACTCGGCTACGGCGCGGGACAGCTGTAATTTATATTAAAGAAAAAACATACCGGACACATTATTCAGGTAATGGCTAATTTATCCACGTATAAAACTAAAAATTAGGATATATATACATTCCCTAGTAAAGCTGCAAAGCATAGCATGAAAATGCTATGATTGCAGTGAAGTGCCTGCCCTCGGGCAGAATTACTATGGATGGATATATATATACATTTATATACAAGTTGAAAGAACTAGTTTAAGAAGAAGTGGTCCATAAGCAAGTTTGCACATGATGTTTAACCTGGTAAATTGAAAGAAAGTCATTCCTTTTTGCTCTCTTGCTCAAAACTTGTTTTGATTCCCCTCAGCAATACTTTGATCTCTAAAGACCAACACTGAAATTCATCCGCTATTAATCGATTTTCATTTTAAATTCAGTAATTTGCTAGTTGTTACGATGGATTAGCTACTGGCAACAAAAACACACTTGTGGAAAGGATTATTTTGTTTACTTACTTACTTACTTACTTACTTACTTACTCACTGGCACTATCGAACCCGTAGGTTCATGGCCGCACGGACATAAGCTCTCCATACATCCCTATCCTGAGCTAATGCTTTCCAATCATTCCCTGTATAATCTACTTCCCTCAAATCATAGTTAATGTTGTTCTCCCACCTCATTCTTGGTCTACCAACTGGGCGTTTTCCTTCTGGTTTTCCTACAAGAAGTTTCCATGCACGTCTTTCATTCCCCATACGCGCAACATGTCCTGCCCATCGCAAGTCTACGGGACTTAACTGTTCTTAATATATCTGGCTTCCTATAAAGACCATGTAGTTCATTGTTATGTAGTCTTCTCCATTCACCTGTCTGTTCATCTCTCTTTGGTCCAAAAATTTTCCTAAGAACTTTATTCTCAAATACTCGTAATCTCCTTTCCTCCCTTAAAGTAAGAGTCCATGTTTCGCACCCATATAATATAACTGGTAGAATAATAGTTTTATATATTTTCAGCTTAACGTTTTTTGAAAGGAGTTGGGACATCAAAAGTCTCTGCAATGCATAATAGCATGCATTTCCAGAATTGAGCCTATGTTTAATTTCTTTGTGCATCTCATTCATTATTTTGTTTACTCAATATTATTTATAAACGCTTTTACATCAAGGCCACAGGGCGATAGTCATCATGACCATATGTCAATACTACACAGAGAGTATAATAACAACAGGACCAGCATCCTTGAAGACATTAGAGATTCTTAAAGAAGCAAGGAATAAGGACCTACTCAACAAGAACATATTCACAGTCATAAATCTTTATACAACCTGTACAACACCATCAGTTCCAGTTAAAATCTAGAAGATAAAACATTGTTTTCGAAAGATCTCCATATTGGAATAACTTAAAGTTTAATAATTTAGTTGAGGACGACTGACTTCTCAGGTAAAAATTTTATAATTAACATCTTATTACATAATCTTATCGGTGCTATAATATCAATTTCGAAAGTGTTGATAAAATATTATCATAAATTGTATATTCATCAAAATAATCAACTTTTATAAGACCATGATGTGTTCCGTTGAGGTTTATTCAAAAATAATATAAAATTATGGAGTATTCACCAGTTTTAAATCCTGCCGATGATGGGACAAGTCTCGAAAGCGCTACAGTTAAATGATTAATTAAGTTGAGGAGACGGACCTTTCAGGTGAATATTCCATAATTTTATATTATTTTTCATCAAAATAATACCACAAAGATAAGTAATTTTATTATAGCTTTTATTTTGTGATCCATCCATAGTAATTCTGCCCGAAGGTAGGTCTTTCACTGCAATCATAGCATTTTCATGCTATGCTTTGCAGCTTTACTAGGGAATTATAGGTGTGGTAGCTTCCCTATAGCCAAACTTCCTAACCAACCACGGACGCTTCCGTAGATATCTTCACAGGATAAAAAAATCACCATCTCCCCTATGTAACTGCCCCGAAAGTCCACCACAGACAGCAATACATCTTCTGACAGAATGTTCACTGTACTCAAGAGACCGGCCTCCTGTTCTAACAACCCAAACACTACCTCAGATACTACAGCTCCACATCAACACCGTCACAATGACGAACTTCATCAGCAACATCTTCCGCTCACTTCAAGAATAAACTCTTGAACAATCAAACTGCAGCAAAACAAAATATAAATGTATTTAATAACTGTAAATATCCCGTGATATGCCCATGGTAAAACACGGGTTGAAATTATAATGTAATAAAATATTAAAAAAGGCTATAGAGATGTGGGACATCCTAGAAGACGATGGGAAGATGGATTCTCAGAGGGGAACAGGGCCGAGGGTCTACCATCAAGATGATGATTATTATTATTATTATTTAGCTTTTATTCACTTATATCTTGTTTCTGAAAACAAAGAAACAAAAATGCACAGTTATTACAATTATATTTTTAAATACTTCTTCTTCTTCATCCAGGGATTAAGCCTGTTGGCTCGTTCCGGTTCATGAAAGCTAGAATTGTTAAAAGTGTTCAGACCATCTTCTGTGTGGGCTTCCAACATTTCTCCTTCCGCGTGGTTTATAATTTAGCAATAATTTTGGAAATATTTCTTCTGGCATTCTTGTTATGTGGGTGAATAACCGCACACTACATCTGTCGATGCACCAAATAGTAACTAGCGTTGTTTCCTCTGTAGTGGACTGAGTGCACCGAATCCATAGGTGCTGGGTGTGATCAAAAGAATGTACCACGTGGCGATACAATAACAACACGGTTGTAGTTTGAAATATAAACAATACTTTATTGAGATGAATACTTAGCTTCACTTGATTGTGCTGAGATCTCATTGTGTAGACCGTAGTTGATGTTTGTGTGTCCCGCTTTGTGAGCGAGACGTGAAGTGATGTGGTCCGACTAGAGACCGACGTGAAAAGTGATGTGGTCAGCTTGGTGACCGTACTGATGGTGATGTGATGTGGTCGGCTTGGCGACCGAACTGATTGTGATAGAGTGTGAGCGTCCACGATAGGATCGCGTGACTACAGCGTTGCAACATGTAGACAAAAATTGCTGTAGCATACATAGATGCCAGACTTAACACATCAAGGAGTGTAGTCGAAACACTCCGAGAATAAACCAAGGAGGCTAGAATCAACCAAAATGAAATGAAACAATTCTATCAATATGTTCTTTCCAGGCGTTCCTATATTTAATTATTCGGTCTGTAAGTTTGAAAATACTTAGTTCCTTTCTTATACATTCATTTCTTTCCTTATCCAGCAGAGTATATATATCCTGCTATATTTCTTAAAAATATCATCTCAGCTTCTTCCAATCTATGTTCTTGTCTTTTAGTGATCGTCCAACATTCTGATCCATACATCAATACAGGAACAGCCATTACTTTATAAAATTTTATTTTTGTTTCTTTTCTTGTGTTTTTAAGAGTTCTTTTAGTAGTGCTACATATCAGATCAAACTTATTAATTTTACCATTCCATCCATAGTAATTCTGCCCGAAGGCAGGTCCTTCACTGCAATCATAGCATTTTCATGCTATGCTTGCAGCTTTACTAGGGAATTGTAGGTGTGGTAGCTTCCCGTTGCTTTCCACACAATTTTACCATTAATATCTTAAATTTTAACATGAAGTTAGGTAGGCATATATTTAGTGATATGTATTTTAAAATACACTAGTATCACTAAATATATGCCTACCCAACTTTATTTTAATTTATTGTAACATCATTGGACCTCGGAAAAGTATGCAAGAAACGTCTACATTGGACTGAAGGGGACTGTACTTACAATGGCAATAGATACAATATTGTGTGCATTGCTCGAGGCAAACCACAGTAAATTGCTCACAGTTGGTGGTGGATACTGTAAGCAGGCATGACCAAGTCGCCAGCTACTGGGCCAAACAAACCGAAGCTTACATTTTATTTATTAAACTAATGATCAAGCGAAACCTGATTTTGGAACGAACATGGAGACGTTACCTCCATATATTAGGTGCATATATATATTAAATTATATTTATTTTATGACATCCTTATTCTAACAGCAGGCGACAAATTTTCATCTCAAAAATAAATTCCTTTATGTGCTATAATTTAAAAACTGTGTTGCCAACATTACTTGATTATTGCATGACAGTAACAGCGTTTTTTTTGTATAATCTAGGTAGAGAGAACACCAGCTGTTAAACTTGTTGAAGTGGAAAAGAAGACCTTACAGTCTTAACTCCATCAGGTAAAATACACATTATTATTATTATTATTATTATTATTATTATTATTATTATTATTATTACAATATACGCGTGTAATAAGTAAACTATAAAGGAAGATTAATAAAGAATGTACCCATGTGTGTTTTTGACAGTTTTCAAGAACTTATACGGTTAAGCAAATTTATTGCATGCTATTTCTGAATAATTGTCATTTAAAGGGAGAAGGTACCTTAGAAATGGGTAAAATTTGAGTTTTTCGCTCATATTCATACCTTGGAGTGTGTTCTATATGAATATAAATTGGTTTTGCACCAGAAACTTATTTAAAGGTCCTAAGTGTGGGCTTAGTCCCGCGCCGTAGCAGAGTGGTTAAGGCAGGATATCTTGGCGCAGAGCTACGGGACTTGCGCTGGTTCGAGTCGCCATGGGGGAAGAAATTTTCTCATGGTATTTCGGCTAGCATGGGACCGGTGTCCACCTAGCATCATGAGGCATTTGGGTAGCTACAATAAGTAGCGGTTCCAGGTTGAGAAAACCAGCTATGTCGGCTGGGGGACTCGACATGCTGGCCATATGTCACCCCTACACTGGTTAGATGATGGTCTGCCTCTGTGATTGACACATATGGATGTGAGGCCAGCAGGCGGCTGGTAGGCTAAGGGCCTTCTAGACCTGTCGCGCCATGGAATTATTATTATTATTATTATTATTGTTATTAAATATGGGTTTAAAGGAGGAATATTTTAAGAGACTGTGTGTAGTGTAAAACTTTCTACATTTGTTTTTGCGAACATTTTGATTTATTCCTTCCCGAAATTTCATCTTATGAAATTCAATCTTAGGTGCTGCTCTTCACAAAGAATTTAAAACATTAATCCTTTTCTCTGAAACCATTCATCCCAGAGAAATGAAATTTCCGCAGACTATTTTCTGGTACTTAGGCATAAACTAGCAGTTTTTCAACATTTTAATGTTATTATTAAGGGCACCAATAATTATTTTCCTTTTCAAAATGTACCAAAAAATAACATTGTTTTCAAAACAAATTCTTGCTGTTTCATTTTTAATGCTGTATTCTGGAAAAAAAAGTCATTTTATTGCCAAATAGTGTATGTATATGCGAGAAAAAAAAGTTCTACTGTTAACAGTTCTTCTGAAATGGAACATTAAAATTAGAACATTTAACATGGCAGTGATACAAGGTACATTTTCTCCTTAAATAAACTTCATTTCATTTTGAATATTGCGAAACTTTATTTGATAAAGACTTCTTCTATAAGAACATTTTGAACTTCGTTGCCATGGCAATAGGTATACTAAGAACTTGCTAATATCCGGCGAGCGCTGCTACGCCAAAATAAATTGAACATGTGCTTTTATTTTTAGCCCAATAAGTAAGAAGAAAATTAAGGATTAATTAAACTATATGGTATACACTGCGACGAACCAAACATGGCTGTTGTTAGTCAATTTTTAATTTCGGATTTCAGGTAAACTCACACTTGTAATTATCGGATTTAGATCATTTTTATAAAATACCTACATCGTTTATTTTAACAGGATATAGGCCTACTAAATTTCGTTGTGAAAAATCGAAAATTACGACCGCTAGAGCGCTTTTTACATTTTCCTTTCAGGTTAACTACTACATTTAATGGTTTCAGAACATAATAGCGGCTAAACACTCGCCGCACCCGTAAACTTGTATGTACATAATTCCAAGTAAATTGACCCACTAACTAACTAACTCACTGGCACTATTGAACACGTAGGTTCATGGCCGCACGGACATAAGCTCTACATACATACATATCCTGAGCTAATGTTTTCAATCATTCCCTGTATAATCTACTTCCCTCAAATCATAGTTAATGTTATTCTCCCACCTCATTCTTGGTTTATCAACTGGGCGTATTCCCTCTGGTTTTCCTACAAGAAGCTTCCATGCACGTCTTTTATTCACCATTCGTGCCACATGTCCTGCCCATCGCAGTCTACGAGTATTCTTATTATATCTGGCTTCCTATAAAGACCATGTAGTTCAATGTTATGTAGTCTTCTCCATTCACCTGTCTGTTCATCTCTCTTTGATCCAAACATTTTCCTAAGAACTTTATTCTCAAATACCTGTAATCTCCTTTCCTCCCTTAAAGTAAGAGTCCATGTTTCGCATCCATACTTACTTACTCACTGGCACTATCGAACCCGTAGGTTCATGGCCGCACGGACATAAGCTCTCCATACATCCCTATCCTGAGCTAATGCTTTCCAATCATTCCCTGTATAATCTACTTCCCTCAAATCATAGTTAATGTTGTTCTCCCACCTCATTCTTGGTCTACCAACTGGGCGTTTTCCCTCTGGCTTTCCTACAAGAAGCTTCCATGCACGTCTTTCATTCCCCATACGTGCAACATGTCCTGCCCATCGCAGTCTATGAGACTTAACTGTTCTTATTATATCTGGCTTCCTATAAAGACCATGTAGTTGATTGTTATGTAGTCTTCTCCATTCACCTGTCTGTTCATCTCTCTTTGGTCCAAAAATTTTCCTAAGAACTTTATTCTCAAATACTCGTAATCTCCTTTCCTCCCTTAAAGTATGTTTCGCATCCATATAATATAAAAATTGACCCACTACTTTTCGAGTTTTGCGATCACAAACATACACAGACTGAATTTATATATATAACGATTTATTTCAGTGTAATCACTGTTATTTATGGTAGCAAGATTTATTTCTTGAACGGTAGTAGTGCTATCCCTCGTTTTTCTATTTACCAAACTTTCCCGCACTGTATGTATTTTGTTTGTATTGGTAACTAGTTATTGTCAACTTACGAAGCATGTAAACAAGAATTATTATAAGAAAGAAAGAAAATTCATGTTCATCCAAATATTTATAATTATAAAAATGAAACTAGAAACAACACTAATGAGATTTCTAAGACTGCTGATGGGTCATCAAAAGGAATCCACGAATTTGAAAGATCTTAAAAGTGAACACTCCAGTTGATGAGTAAAATCGTATACCTACGAGAAACGACTATAGCATCTCAAAACAATGTATTTAAAACTCATCTCAGAACTAGCATTAAACTAGAAAACCAAGAAAAATTAGGGATGACAACGGTGAAATTGCAAGTTAATGGAGAATATTTTCAGGACATTTCATAATACATCTGCAGACTTTCCTTTGTTAAGAAGTTACATTTCTATTTTTGAGGTCTGATTTGGGGTATAGTATATTTATGCTCAGCTGAACGTTGATGAAATTCTACAAACAGCCTGTGCTCTTTACAACTTGTATTAAATATAAAGTGTCTATATGTATTGTCGGACTAACGGACCTGAGCCCTTCTAGCGCTGCAGTCGTTCTTACTGTAGAAAAGTTAACGCCTGTATTCGCTCCATTCTACGCGCTTCCCTCCCACCAAGTCAAACAGCAGCCAGGATACCTTTCCGACTAGTGATGTAGCCAGACTTCCCCCAAACAGTGTCATGGACCTTGAATACTGACTAATGTAAGGTTAATTATTACTTCATCATATTTAAGTAGGTCTAATGACGCTGATTGACTTTTATTATTTGCTTAGAAATGGTCTTTATAGAAAGCCAGATATAATAAGAACAGTTAGATCTCGTAGACTGCGTTGGGCAGGACATGTGGCACGAATGGGGAATGAAAGACGTGCATGGAAGCTTCTTATAGGAAAACCAGAGGAAAACGCCTAGTTCGTAGAACAAAAATGAGGAAAGAGCCTAACATTAACTACGATTTGAGGGAAGTAGATTATACAGGGAATGATTGGAAAACATTAGATCAGGATAGGGATATATGGAGAGCTTATGTCCGCGCGGCCATGAACGTACGGATTCGATACTGCCAGGGAGTTAGTTAGTTACATTTCTTTCACCACTCCGTGCTACAGTGTTCATGTCGAGTTGACAACATTGGACTGCAAGTACAAATAACCTATCAAAAGTGTGAGTAGTGGGAGGGGCGAAAGAAAAGAAAGAATTAGTTATGTAGAGAGGGGAATTATTTACCGAGGCAGAAAATAATTAGTGTGTATTTCGCATATCTTATGGGGGCACAGATCCGTTGGTCAGACTATAATATGTATATTACAACACACGCACACTTTATTTACCAAAAGTAAACACATGCTCTAATTATATTTTGACTAAATAAAGTATAGGGCCTATTTGAGATATAATTTTAAAAACTTTCAATTTATAGATACTGTATCATTAACTCTATGAAGCGACAGGTCTAGAAAGCACTTTGCTACCAGCTACTGCTGGCCTCACATCCAAATGTGTTAATCATAAAGTTGATTGGTTTTATGAACCTCGTATATGGGTGACAAGTGGTCATCATATTGGGTCTCCTGCCGTTGTAACTAGTTTTCTCAACCTGTTGCAGCAACTTATTGTAGCTACCTAAATTCCTCACGATTTAAAATGGAATAGGTCTCATACTGGCTGAAATTCAATGATAAAGTTTCTTTCCCCATCGGGATTCGATGCCTTAAACCGCTCGGCGATGGTGCCGATTTTACAGATAGCATTAAGAAATGTAAATAATTGGGCTTTTTAGCATTGTTATGTTTTTTGTGACGAACAGGGATCTGGCCTGATGCATCAACTCCCAACCTGGAGTACCAGGTGATTTTTGGTCAAGGTTTTCTTCCTCTAGCCTTTATCAAACCAATGACGAAATGCAAGGCAGCAGTATCTGTACCCTAGATAAGGGGCCCTCGCAGGGTACTATCAATCGGGCGTACTGAACCCTGGTCTTTTAAGAGGTTGTTACTCCTCCCCCCTCACCCTTTTCTAACCTGGCTTGGGGCTTAGAACAAAAACTGATGTCGATGGAAATGGATTTATTGAGGAGAGCAGCAAGATGTTCAAAATTAGAAAACATAAGAAATACTGCCATACGAGAAAAAATGAATATTTTATATATTCAGTAGTAGATTATAGGCCTATAAGATATTATATTCTATAGTAATTCTGCCCGAGGGCAGGTCTTTCACAGCAATCATAGCATTTCCATGCTATGCTTTGCAGCTTTAGTAGGGAATTTTAGGTGTGGTAGCTTCCCGTTGCTTGCTACACCGATGAAGAACGATGATGATAATGATAAGGATGATGATGATGGCCGGATGATTTTCGGGGACCGTTGGGCCCTAAGCTTCCTGACATTTGTCTTACAGATGAGGAAAAACTCAAAAAAAAAAAAAAAAAAAAAAAGGAAACTCACTCAGGAGCCTATCCCGACCGGGAATCGAAACCGGACCCGCTGCGTGACGAGACAGCACCCTACCTAGAGACCACTGCGGTGAACATATAAGATATAAGCAATTAAAATGGTATGGGCACGTACGACAAATGCAAGAAGAAAGGTTACCCAGGGGAACATTGGAATGGTGTCCACATGGAAGAAGAAGGAAAGGAAGACCTCAAAACCCGTGGATGCAAGAAATAAGAAGTGGAATGAGAACAAGAGGACTGGAGGACATGGACTGGATAGAGACGAGTGGAGAAGAAAAATTAAATTTTAGGCACTGAAATATGTGTAAACATAAAAAAATCTGTATATAAATAAATTAATTAAGAAATTTAAATGTATTCACGATGAAGGCTAGAGGAAGAAAACCTTGGACCAAAGACAGATGAACAGACAGGTGAATGGAGAAGACTACATAACAATGAACTACATGGTCTTTATAGGAAGCCAGATATAATAAGAACAGTTAAGTCTCGTAGACTGCGAAGGGCAGGACATGTTGAACATATGGGGAATGAAAGACTTGCATGGAAGCTTCTTGTAGGAAAGCCAGAGGGAAAACGCCCAGTTGGTAGATCAAGAATGAGGTGGGAGAATAACATTAACTATGATTTGAGGGAAGTAGATTATACAGAGAATGATTGGAAAGCATTAGCTCAGGATAGGGATGTATGGCGAGCTTATGTCCGTGCGGCCATGAACCTACGGGTTCGATAGTGCCAGTGAGTAAGTAAGTAAGTAAATGTATTCACGATAATGGTTCATTAAATTTTGCAGAATCTTTGCCTGAATACTAAACATCTCACTCATGGAGCATTAGTTTAATTCTATCCTTTTTATTATATTTTTTATGCTTAACAGAAACTGGAAAGTTACGCTAAACCATATTTGAATGTAATTTATTTATTTTTAAGTTCCAGTATAGCTCTTACCATCGACTAAACACCTGTTCTGTACTAGTAGGTATAGAACAATCTAAAAAGCGCTTCTGTTTTAGAGCCTGTGGATAAAAAGAGACTATTACCACAGCTTACCATACTAGATAGTTAGGCATATGCATCCATCTGCATACATTATCTACAGC
Source organism: Diploptera punctata (assembly GCA_030220185.1). Classification (NCBI taxonomy): domain Eukaryota; kingdom Metazoa; phylum Arthropoda; class Insecta; order Blattodea; family Blaberidae; genus Diploptera; species Diploptera punctata. Next base: position 814,685 of record JASPKZ010010256.1, read on the forward strand.
ATGCATCTAATAAATAATGAGCAAAGAATAGGGGGATCTGACTACTACGCTCTTTGACAATTAACCGGTCTTGCTTGTCTAACGCCCACAAAAGGGAAACAAAAGAAAATGACACACCTCAGTTCTTTGGGCGCCATCCGTGGGGGGTCGACTGCCAAGTCGGTGATATCAATGCATGGATAAGTACAAGCTACATTACTTTGTAATTACTTGTAGCCGAAACTGTTTAATTTACTGGCGAATAACTAACTAAAAAACTAACTGGCACTGTCGAACCGGCAGGTTCATGGCCACGCGGACGTAAGATCTTCATGAATTCCTATCCTGATCCAATTTTTTCCAATAATTCTCATAAGTAATACCACGAATGATTTCATATTATCGATAAATTTACGACTCACGAAGTGAGGAGTGAATTTATCTGGAGAATTTGGAAATCAAGAGTGGCATTTGTTACGACTATTTAACGAATAAAATTAAGCTCTTTACTAAAAAATAATTATTTGAATAACTTATAGTTACCGGTGTTTTAAAATATTTATATAGTTAATGTAAACGGCGATGTTTGAAAACAAATTAGAAGTGTGAGGTTATGTATATTCACTGCAACTCGATCATATTATTTATTGCCAAATAGGATCGCAATATTGTAAGAATGCACTCTAGTGAAGAAATAATGAAACACATCAAACTATTATAATCAACATTATAGGTTAATCATTTATAGTTTGAATAAACAACTCAGTAAAATCACTGAATCTGTTCATTATTTGCTATATTCAATGTTGTTTGTTGTAGAAAAATAATGGTCTAACCTGTTGAGAATATAAAAAAAGAGGAGCTTTCTTTATCACAAAAGCAGGAGGTGATAAAGAGAAATCGATAAAGAGCGAGGTGAAACACGACTGTCATTGGTGTAAAACAGAATTCATTGAAACGTGATTGGTCATTGACTACCATTTGCGACATGAGTTAAATAGTCTGTATAATCTACTTCCCTCAAATCATGATTATTAAATGCTATTCTCCCACCTCATTCTTGGCCTACCTAGTGGGCGCTTTCCTATAAGGAGCTTCCTTATCCCTGTTTCATTCTCCAATCATGATACATGTTCTGTCCATCGCAGTCTTCGAGGCTTAAATATTCTTATTATATCTGGTTTCCCATAAAGTTCATGCAGCTCACTGTTAAATAGTCTTCTCCATTCCCCTGTCATCTCTCTTTGGTCCAAACATAAGAACTTTATTCTTATAAGGATGCGAAACATGGTCTCTTACTTCATGGGAGGAGGAAATATTACAAATATTTGAGAATACAGTTTTTAAAAATAAATTTTGACCAAAAATGACATACAGACAGGTGATTGTAAAATACTTTATAACAGTGAAATACATTATCTTTATAGGAAACAGATGTAATGAGAACAATTAAGAGTTTTTTACATTGCGATGAGCAAGACATGCGACACGGATGAGAAGAAGAAGAAAAAAAGGATATAAAATCTTATAGTAAATAAAACAGTGAGAAAAATTCAGTAAGTAGCCAAGAATGAAATGGGGAGGTGAATTATAAAAAAAAACGAACTTATGATAGGAATGTGTGGAAAGCTTATCTCCGCGCGGCCATGAACCTTATGTTTCGATAGTGCCAGTGAGTTAATTATATTTCTTTGTCTATAGATGCAGCCACTTCTATTTATTTTAGTTCAATTTGAAATGAATTGACTCGAGCTGCCCCTATGAGAAAAAATGAACGACATATCTCGTCCGTAATTCCTAAAACAATGAGGGCGACGATATAAACTCTAAAGATAATTAAATCTTAATGCAACACTCACAAGAATTATATATTAGGTCCATCTTCTGTCGTAACAGACACATCGTTAGGGGTTTGATGAGTGTAAAAAAAAAGCGATAACTTACAGCGACTTCAGTCCTATCCGGTAGAAAGTGAATACGAATAGCTAAGTAATTTTGTTAAAGAAATAAATAATATGACCAGAAAAAATAAATAAAACTAGGGTAGTGCTTTTAAGTGGAGAATAGATTAACTTCATCCCTAGTGCGTAATGGAACTTAATACAACCCTCTTTTTTACAATGACACTTTATTTTTTAAAAATCTCTAACATAAAAAAACAAGAGAAGATAGGAGATTTAAATGGCATACTTTTTATAAACTTGCGTCATTTGTTTTTTATTATCGTGTCTGAAAATGTACTTTAGTTGGGGAGGCTGCGCAAGCTTTTGAGTGTCAACTTACACAACTCTTTTTTGTCTGGTTGGTGTTATAGAGTTGAAAGAAAAATCTTGTCAGTACAGATAAAACACATGTGGAGCTGTTAAATTAAGAACGTAAGGTAAAGTATGTATTCATGTATTACCGAGTAAGATAATATCTGGAATCTGTTTTTATATCCTCTGGTTAAGAGGGTTGAAGTTTATGTCAGGTATTGTTATGGACATATGCTATAATAGACCCTAATGGCATTTGAATTGAATTATAATATGCGAACAAAAGTTTCATATAGGCCTATATTCCATTTAGAAAACATATGACTGACGTGAAATTCTCAGTAAAGCTGAACGACTGAATGTAAAAAAAAAAAGTTTTGGTTCATTACCCTCACCGAAGAAAATAATATGTAAATCTAATGTAACATTGATTCTTCATAATGCAATTCCTACCCTATATATTTTAAAATCTTTGATAATAATAATAATAATAATAATAATAATAATAATAATAATAATAATAATAATAATAATAATAATAATTCCAGTAATAATAATATTAATAAATAGGATCTTTTGGTGATAATAATAATAATAATAATAATTCCGGTAATAATAATATTAATAAATAGGATCTTTGGTGACAATAAAAATGTATCACACATTATCGATAAAACCCAAATCACCAAACTAAAATATTGAAATAGTAAACGCGTTTCGATAGCGAGGCTGTCATTATCAATGCTTGTTATTATCAATAAGTAGTCTTGATGATGATAGCCTCGCTATCGAAACGTGTTGACTGATTTAATATTTTAGTTTGGTGATTTGGGTTTTACTGATGTGTAATACAAAATAATAATAATAATAATAATAATAATATTAATAATAATAATAATAATAATAATAATAATAATAAATAATTCAGTTAAGATCAGCGTCATGGGCTAGTGGTCAGAGTTTCTGACTACTGTTCATGAGGTCCCGAGTTCGATTCCCGGTAAAACCATAGGAACTTTTCCTTAAAGGGAATAATTCCTGTGGTTGCCCATGGTCTGGAAATTAAGTTAAGTTTAGGTTAAGAACTCTCCTGGTGCTTAATTATCAGTTATCAGGTTATCACCCATCATATAATCGGGGTAACGTAACTCCGCCTTCTAGGCTCCCCAACTTCAGAAGTGGGTTACAATTAAGACAATGCCAGGAGAGAACACCAGAAATGTTGAAATGACAACCTGCGGTATTTGAATATAAAAAAATATCCGGTAATAATACTATTAATAAATAGGACCTTTTTGGTGATAATACAAATGTATTACACTTTAAATAAAACCCAAATCACCAAACTAAAAAACTAAAAAAGTCAACGCGTTTCGATAGCGAGGCTGTCATTATCAAGACTTGTTATTATCAATATTTTATATGTCATATAAAATCAATGCCTGTGAATCTGCGAGCCTGTCTGTCTTATATGGACTCAAAAACTACTAGACTGAATTTGATGGTATTATTACCATCATTTAGAAAATTTGTTGGTACAATTTACGTAATAGGCCTATAACGTGTAACCGTACATAGCCTACTATAGGGACGGAACTAAAAAAAGTTCATCGGTTCACTAAATAAATAACTTTTTGGACGTTTATATGGCTTACGTTGTCTAAACCATAACAAATACACCAAATTAATGTATACAGAATTGAACATCTAAAAAAATCTACAGAAAAGACCGTCACAGCATATGTCTATCTTTTACGGATAACACACAATAATCATTTTTGTATGTCAGTTCATTGATGCCAAGAAGATCGGGGTAAGTAGATTCCTGGGCAATGCTGGATAATTAGCTAGTCAGTTTAGAAATAACTGATTGTATTTAAAAGTGATTAAAGAAGGTTTTAAATTTTAAAGGAAAACTGTGAATCTAATGACAGTCTGCATTGTGTGTCTGTGTGCGGGAAGGTAGGGAGTACCTTACCATTGGCATACGTCCCATTTTCCATGAGTTTCTGCAATATTTTCAATAAGCGTCGCCAGCCGAACTGTAAAAGTAATTCCAGTTTTTATGCTCTCCACTTTCTAAGAGGAATGAAGTTTTACAAGTTTACTGCAATAAGAATTTGATCTATTTGCAAGAAATGACTCAATTAGAGATGAATTCAGAAACCATGACAAAAGCCATTGACTTTCATTGTGCTAATGATTCCATTTATAACTAAAATTTCCAATGAATGTTTAGAAGTAAATAACAATGGATAATCCATTGTTCTACATCAGTGGGGCGATAGCAAAGAGATACTAAAGGCCAACACGCACACACTATTGAGTAATACTAAGAAATTGGGACTGGAAGTAAATATCAATACGTAAAACTAAATATATGGTCACACATAGAAATACATTATATAATGGAAATGGACAGCTAATGACAAATGAGGGAAACTTAGAGGAAGTGACTGAATTTAAATACCTAGGTACAATCATCACAAATAGGAATGAGATGCATAAATAAATTAAATATAGGCTCAGTTCTGGAAATGAGTGCTATAATGCAGAGACTCTTGACGTCTCAACTCCCCTCAAAAAACATTAAACCGGAAAAATATAAAACTATTATTTTACCAGTTATATTATATGGATGCGAAACATGGACTGTTACTTTAAGAGAGGAAAGGAGATACGAGTATTTGAGAATAAAGTTCCTAGGACAATTTTTTTTTTTCTATTTTCCGGAGGACAATTTTTGGACCAAAGAAAGATGAACAGACAGGTGAATGTAGAAGACTACGTAATAGTGAACTACACTCTTTTTATAGGAAGCCAGATATAATAAGAACAGTTAAGTCTCGTAGACTGCGATGGGCAGGACATGTGGCACGTATGAGGAATGAAAGACTTGCATGGAAGCTTCTTGTAGGAAAGTCAGAGGGAAAACGCCCAGTTTGTAGACCAAGAATGAGGTGGGAGAATAACATTAAATATGATTTGAGGGAAGTAGATTATACAGGCAATGATTGGAAAGCATTAGCTCAGGATAGGGATGTATGGATAGCTTATGTCCGCACGGCCATGAACCTACGGGTTCGATAGTGCTATTGAGTTAATTAGTATTACTAATATTTTCGAAGTTAATTTTTAATAACATTTATATAATGTAACCAAATATAGTATTGTAGTACGTTGAGCTGGAAAGAGTAACCGTGCGCTGGTTGGATACAGTGCCAGTTCGTATTTTTCTAATATCTTTACGTCCCACGTCATAGAAATGATACTCCACCCTGTTTTATAACAACAGAAATGAAGCACAAAAGAGAGAGAGAGGAAAAAAAGTTGGAGTGAAGGTGTGTTACCTATCTATTTAATGTTGCCCTTAAATGGAAAGTGGAGGGGAAGGAGAATGATAGATGCTGAGATGGCTACTTTTTGTAGACAAGAGAAGATCGAGAGTAAGAAAAAAAGACAATCTGATATGGCGTCTCTAAGTACAACAGGAATGTCCCGTTCACGACGTCCTTCGACTTTGTCGGTCGGTAGTCCAGTAGTTGCGAGTTCCCCGGTTCAAACCTGACTGGAGACATGGATTTTTTTCAGGCATAGAAATACAAACTATGGATTCCTTCACAATGGACGTAAAAACTATGAATCCCATGTTCATATTTATTGTACTTAAAATCATTTCATCTTCATCATCACCATCATCATCTATCTCTATCTATCTTCTGGTTTTTACAGCTGCTGCCGTCTTCCTGTGCCAAACCTCCAAAGCCTACGATCTTGGGCATCTTCAATGTTTAGCCCTCTTGCTCATCATCATCATCCAATTCACGGTATAGGCCTTCTGGCCTGTTCCCGTTCTTCATTCCACCGCCTTCCTTCTTGATCTTCCTTGGGATCTCCTGCCTACAGGCGCATATTTCCAGGTTCTTTAGGGTATTCGGTCGGCCGCTGTGGACTAGTGGTTATGCTCCTTGCATCTGATTCCGAGGGTCGTGGGTTCAAACTCGGCCGCGATCGATGTATTTTTTAGGATGGAAAAATTCAAGGAGCAAGTCCTCCGGGGGGACCCGAGTCTGAAAATCTTTAGACTCGTAAAAGATACTTAAGCCTCAATAAAAAGACCTTTAAGCAAGATTTAAAAAGTAACGTGATCCCACTAAAGGCCTCAGGAGACCCTGGGGTAGTAGGAGGTTAAGGCTCCCACTTTTTCTAGACAATCGGTACTTCATGTCAGCCGGGTAGTCCGCCCTCCGTGACGGCCGCCTTTACCTCCAGAACAAGCATCTGGTACTCATTTCCGTTAGAGGTTGAGTCGACCCCAGGGCCATAGTACCGCCAGAAGATTTGGGTAAATTTAAAAATTCTGACCCCCACGGGACTCGAACAATTTAACAGTTTTATATCTACCGACTTGTTGTTACTAGTCTGAACCACAATGTATTTTATTAGTATTACAACTGGATTTTCACAACAATAACATGGCGAATGTTAAGAAGGATAAGTTGTATGCACTTTCAGAATTCAAAACACAATTTATCGAAACTGATTGCATCATTCTTCGATGTTCCATCTGCGAAGTAAATATTGCAATAAAGTAAAGAACTATGAATTACATCTTATGAACTCTATAAAGAAGAACAATTTGGTGAAAAATGATACGCATATTATATAAACTGAGTTCATGTAACTGGTTTAAACCTTAATTCAATTGTTTCTGCAGCACCTTTTTTCGCACCTTTATGTATGTATTTTCAGAACATTTTCCCCCCTTTTATGACCAAAATTTGAACCTTAAAATATTTTAATAATAATAATAATAATAATAATAATAATAATAATAATAATAATAATAATAATAATAATAATAATAATAATAATCCATCCATAGTAATTCTGCCCGAGGGCAGGTCTTTCACTGCATTCATATCATTTTCATGCTATGCTTTGCAGTTTTACTAGGGAATTATAGGTTTGGTAGCTAATAATAATAATAATAATAATAATAATAATAATAATAATAATAATAATAATAATAATAATAATAATAATAATAATAATAATAATGTGTTATTATATCGATTAATACATTTAACTTGGTGAAGAATTATACAGTAATATGTAGGATAACATTTATAACTATAAATTTACGTAATTAATATTTTAAAATATTTGTGTATTTTATAAATAATGATATAGTACCGTATATTATTATATTACAGTATATTAAGCCATGGACACCGTTTCGTACATTTACGCCACATAAAAAACTTTAAGGCTGAAAAAAAAAAACTTCTGTGCAAAATTTGTCTTTCCACGCCCTGGTTTGAATTGCAACCTTAGATTGATAGAGTCTTTATAATAATAATAATAATAATAATAATATAATAATAATAATAATAATAATAATAATATAATAATAATAATAATAATAATAATACTTTATTTATTCTGGCAGAGTTAAGGCCATAAGGCCCTCTCTTCCACTCAACCAGCACAAATACAAATAAATATTCGACAAATAGATATACACTATACTAAGTATAAACAGTTAAAGATACAATAAATGTAGCAATGTAAATGTCAGTACAAACAACATTTTATAGGGTAATAACAATAATGATACGATAATAATAATAATATAATATATAATAATAATAATAATAATAATAATAATAATAATAATATAAATATGATACATTATACGGGAAACACCAATTAATATATATTATCTTACACTGGATAATAATGAAGTCGAGTTTTAGAGCAAATATAAATTTAGATTTCTTTAAAAATGCCAATGTCCGGCAGCCCCTTATTTCTTGTGGTAGGAATTCCAGTTGCGAGAAATGGAGATGGTATATGACATGGAGTGATGTGATGTCCTATGTTGCGGTATATTAAGTAAGAGACTATGTTGTGATCTTGTGTTTAAGTTATGGTTTGAGGATAGATACTGGAAACGGGATGATAAATAATTGGTAACCGAGGTATGTAGGATCTTAAATAGGAGAATTAGACAGTGCGATTTTCTTCTCTCTTTTAGAAGTAGCCATGGCAATTCGTGGAATAATGGAGAAATGTGATCGTATTTTCGAACATTAAATATGAATATGTCGTATTACTAAAGAACAAGAGTCGACCTATCGTCTTATTTTTCATACCTTATTGTTGGCCTACGGTCACTGAATCTCTACTTCAATCTTAAAATTTAAAACTGCTATTTTAAGGACGTTTTAGTCCCTTAGGATATAAAACAATGAAATAATATTTAGTTTTTACGACGGTAATCATAGCAATATTTTAGGAAAATAGCTGGGTATAAAATTGGAATAAAAGAATTATTATGGACTATTTAACTCATGCCCCAAATGGGAGTCAATGACCAATCACGTTTCAATGATTTCTGTTTTACAACCAATCAGAGTCGTGTTTCACGAAATATTTATCAGTGTTAGGATTATCATATATTAAACAAAGCTCCTCCTTTTTAATATTCTGAACAGGTCTGACCGTTATTTTGCAGTGACTGAGCCTATAACAAATACGGCTACCAGATTGTATATAATAGTGCTTACATGTCAACATTTGTAGCAATTGATTATACCACCAAAAAAAGAAACCACTGTTTGCACTTTCTTAAATGTATTTTTTCCCAGGTAATAATCGAGAAAAATATAATTGTCATATTTACATCATACGACATCAAAAATGAATTAATATACAGATTGATGTGTTTCATTTTTTCTCCACTAGAGAGCATTCTTACAATATTGCGTTCCTTTGGCAATAAATAGTATGATCTGGTTGCAGTGATAAACAAAAGAAGCAGTAGAAGCGTACCTATCGTTTCTCATTTGTTTTCAAACATCGCCGTTTACATTAAATATATAAATATTTTAAAATAACTATAGTTAAATAATGATTTGTGAGTAAACAGCTTAATTTTATTCGTAAATAGTCCTAACAATGCCACTCTTGATTTCCAAATTCTCTAGATAAATTCACTCCTCACTTCGTGAGTCGTGAATTTATCGATAAGTTGGAAATCACTCGTGGCATTACTTATGACTATTTAACTCATGTCGCAAATGGTAGTCAATGACCAATCACGTTTTCAATTAATTCTGTTTTACACCAATGACAGTCGTGTTTCACCTCGTTCTTTATCGATTTCTCTTTATCAGCTCCTGCTTTTGTGATAAAGAAAGCTCCTCCTTTTTTAATATTCTCAACAGGTTAGACCATTATTTTTCTCCAACAAATGCATTGAATATAGCAAATATTGAATAGATTCAGTGATTTTACTGAGTTGTTTATTCCAAATATAAATGATTAACCTATAATGTTGATTATAATAGTTTGACGTGTTTCATTATTTCTCCACTAGAGTGCATTCTTACAATATTGCGATTCTATTTGGCAATAAATAATATGATCGAGTTGCAGTGAATATACATATCCTCACATTTCTAATTTGGTTTTCAAACATCGCCGTTTACATTAACTATATAAATATTTTAAAACACCGGTAACTATATTCAAATAATTATTTTTTAGTAAAGAGCTTAATTTTATCCGTTAAATAGTCGTAACAAATGCCACTCTTCATTTCCAAATTATCTAGATAAACTCACTCCTCACTTCGTGAGTCATGAATTTATCGATAATTTGGAAATCACTCGTGGCATTACTTATGATAAAGAGAGTCTGTCGTATTACTAACGAACAAGAGTCGACCTATCGCATTATTTTTCATACCTTATTGAATCTCTACTTCAATCTTAAAATTTAAAACTTCTATTTTAAGGAAGTTTTAGTCCCTTAGGATATAAAACAATGAAATAATATTTAGTTTTTACGACGGCAATCATAGCAATATTTTAGAAAAATAGCTGGGTATAAAATTGGAATAAAGCAATTATTATGGATAATAATCGGTGTAAAATATTATGTTAGGATGGTTGCAAACAGCTAGTTTCATGTTACAGGCGGTATCTTTCAAGTCCTTCATTTAACATACATATTTTAATTTTCTGCAACCGTGATTTACAAACAGAGCTTTGTTACGCTTCAGGTCTTACAAAGATGTTCTGTTGTTTTAATAGCGCACATAATTCTTCTTTTTTTCCCCCTACATTCTTTTGAGATTATCTTAATAACCTAATTAACTATGTCGCTTTAAGAATAAAAGTAAATTATCAACACAAAATGCTTTCTTGCCCGAGAACTTAATTTTTGTTATTTGTAGAAAACATCTTTTTCATTTGTTTTTTCCTCCCTCACTTCTGTAGAACATCCTCCATATATTTACAAATTTCACAAAAACTACGGGGATAATTAACAGTATAGTGCATAAAGGACACAAGATTACGGCTTTACACGGTTCTCGCAAGAGCAGTATTAAGGTATGGTAGTGAAGCATGGACAATACGAAGAAGAGTTGAAAGCCGATTAACAGCAAATGAGATGCAATTTATGCGCCGTACAGTAGGCTATACAAAATGGGATCATAAAATAAATGAGAAAATTATGAAAGAGTTGGATGTAGAACCCATTCTCCACCATATACAAAACTACCAGAACAACTGGAAAGCCCATCTTCAACGAATGCCGACTCATAGGATTGCAGAAGCCATATGTCGTTACTGCCTCTAAGACAAAAGATCAGTGGGACGTCCAAAAAAGCGCTGGATGGAAAATTCCTCTTTGAGACCGTAACAGGCCACATGACCTAATACTTGCAGGGATGATAATGATATATTCTTCTTCTTAAATGGCAGTACAGCCTAATAAGGACCTTCGCCTCCTCCAGACATAATCCAACCCTTCCGAGGCTTCATGTTTGAGTTCCTAACAAGACAGTTTTACAGGATAGGTCGTCAGCCGCATGCCTAACCCCCAAACTGGAGGGCTAGGGAGTCTTCTGTTGGGGTTCCATACCTTAGCTGAGATGGCCTCGTTTGAGGGCGCCAGGCTTCGCCCAAACCAATTCTCAAGGGTCTTGGCTATTGGTCAGGTGGCTGTTGTAATGATTGATGCACCTCCTAGTTCAATGACCAGCAGTAGGTATTTGTGTAAGATGGATAATTTAGGAAAGGTAACTGGAGATTAAGAGCTACTCAATCCACCCCGAGTCCCCAGTCAGTAAAATTATGTTGTGAAAGGATATTTGGTTAAGGACAGCTGTTCGCTGCTTCGATTAGTCGGTTTTTACGACAGGGGGAGGTCCCATGGTGCAACTCTACAATCCAGCTCCACAAGGACGAATATAATAATATATTGTACTAATATTTATAAAATATACTAATATTTTAAAATATGAATTATGTAAATAGGCCTATATCCATCCATCCATCCATAGTAATTCTGCCTGAGGGCAGGTCCTTCACTGCATTCATAGCATTTTCATGCTATGCTTTGCAGCTTTACTAGGGAATTGTAGGTGCGGTAGTTTCCCGTTGCTTTCCACACCGCTGAAGGACGATGGTGATGATAATGATGATAAGGACGCTGATGATGATAATGGCCATATGATTTCGGGGACCGTTTGGGCCTTAAAGTTTTCCTGACATTTGTCTTACAGGTGAGGGAAACCCTCGATAAAAACCTCACCCAGAAAAACTGTCCCGACCAGGGATCGAACCCGGGCCCGCTGCGTGACAAGGCAGCACGCTACATCGAGACCACAGCGGTGGACTATAGGCCTATATAATTATTATATGTTTTCCTTCATATAATTTTCACCAATGTCAAATGTATTAATAGAAATCAATAACACATTATTATTATTACAATTATTATTAATTATTATTATTATTATTATTATTATTATTATTATTATTATTATTATTATTATTATTATTATTATTATTATTATTATTATTATTATTATCGTGCTTAAATGATCCTGAGAGCTATGCCGGCGGTAGCATTGCTGCCAAAAGGGCCGGACTGGTCGAAGGTGATAAGCCAGACGAAAAAAGTATCTTGGTCGAAAGAGTGACGAACTTTCACCGTAAAAATAGAACCGTCAAGAAATGCGGACATGGGTTCAACTGGGGTAAAATTTTCCGGAGGTCAAATAGTCCCCCATTCGGTTTTCCGGGCGGGGACTACTTCAGGGAACCCATGCCAAAGGCTCAAACACAGGGACATGTTCCTAGGAACATGGAATGTTAGGACTTTATTCAATAGCGGGGCACTAGAGATATTAACGCGGGAACTAGATAAATCGCCCTTGGATATAGTCGCTTTACAGGAAGTTAGGTGGCCAGGAGAAGGTAGTCAGGAATCAGGAAGCTTTGCTTTATACTACGGGGGTGCAGAAAGATCTGCATTTGGAACGGGTTTTTTAGTCAGAAGGAGGATCCTATCCGCTATCCGAGATATTATTATTATTATTATTATTATTATTATTATTATTATTATTATTATTATTATACACTCCTGGCGCGACAGGCCTAGATGACCCTTAGCCTACCAGCCGGCTGCTGGCCTAATATCCACATGTGTCAATCACAGAGGTAGATGATCATCAGCCAGTGTTGGGGTGACATGTGGTCAGCATGTCGAGTCCCCCAGCCGTTATAGCTGGTTTTCTCAACCTGGAGCCGCTACTTATTGTAGCTACCCAAATGCCTCACGATGCTGGGTGGGCACCGGTCTCATACTGGCCGAAATACCATGAGAAAATTTCTTCCCCCATGGAGACTCGAACCAGCGCAAGTCCCGTAGCTCTGCGCCAAGGCTTCCTGCCTTAACCACTCGGCTACGGCGCGGGACATTATTATTATTATTATTATTATTATTATTATTATTATTATTATTATTATTATTATTATCAGTATTAACTTTATTTCCTCTACAATAAGTTGAAACACCGATTAGAAAATCAGTTTTATGGAGAGAAAAAAAATAGCAACTACTTCGAAATCAACAATGTAAAATGCAAATCTTCAGGTAGTATCAGTTTATAGTGTTGGATCTTATGTGTAGGGCTGAAAAAAGTATCGGTATCAGGATAATAACTAATTTCTATACACATTGTTTATAAAATGCGTGTCTTTGTCGAGCGTCTCCCCTGCTTGGAGCGGAGAGTGTGTATGTTCGACTCTCCTCAGTAATAGACCTGTTTACGTGACGTGTGGTTGTATCAGAATGTCCAAACAAAAATTATGCAAAGGTGAATCCATTCTTACACAAAGCGGACTGTACTAGAAGTCTGTCCCGAGTAGCGCGTGTCAACGTGCAGTTTGTAAACATAGCGGTCTAAGTACGATGCAGCCTAGCTATAACCAATACTTTTTTCAGCCCTACTTATGTGATATTCATTTTCCTTGTAGTGTTGCAATTTAAACTCTTCTCTATGTTTTAATCTTGTTTTAATCATCATTAATATCATGGCAATACATTATTATTAACTAACTAACTATCTAATTAACGAACTAACTAACTCACTGGCACTATCGTACCCATATGTTCATGGCCGCGCGGACATTAGCTCTCCATATATCCCTATCCGGAGCCAATGTTTTCCAATCATCCCCTATCAAATACGCATTCTAATCCTTCATAGAACTCATCCTTGATCTTGTCATCTATATCTTCTGTGGGAGCATGTACATTTACGATTACAAAAATCATGCCGTTTACCCTTTAGAATTATGTATGATATCATATCACTGACAAACTTAATACTGTATCTCGGATAAAGTAAAGTAAAAAATAAAGTAGTCCCACTAAAGGCCTCGGGAGGCCCTTGGGGTAGTAGGAGGTTAAGGCTCCCACTTTTTCTAGACAATCGGCACTTGATGTCAGCCGGGTTGTCAGCACTGCGTGACGGCCGCCTTTACCCTCAGAACTATCGTCTGGTACTAATTTCCGATAGAGGCTGAGTCGACCCCAAGGCCATAGTGCCGCCAGAAGGTTTTGGTCAGTTTAAAAATCCTGACCCCACCGGGACTTGAACCCTCGGAATACTGCATCTCGGATAGCGGATAGAATCCTCCTTCTGACTAAAAAACCCGTTCCAAATTCAGGTCTTTCTGCACCCCCGTAGCGTAATGCAAAGCTTCCTGTTTCCTGAATATTTTCTCCAGGCCATCTAACTTCCTGTAAAGCTACTATATCCAAGGGTGATTTATCTAATTCACGGGTTAATACCTCTAGTGCCCCGCTATTGTATAAAGTCCTAACATTCCATGTTCCTAGGAACATGTCCCTGTGTTTGAGCTTTTGGCATGGGTTCCCTGAAGTAGTCCCCGCCCGAAGAACCGAATGGGGGACTATTTGACCTCTGGAAAATTTTAACCCAGTTGAACCCATGTCCGCATTTCTTGACGATTGTATTTTTAGGGTGAAAGATCCTCGCTCTTTCGAATTATTATTATTATTATTACATTAATATCATCGTAATTATTTCGAGACATGGATAATTTTCTGACGTCAACATATTAGGCGTATGTATCAATATGCAAAGCTTCCATAAATTAATATTATAAGTTTTATAATTGGACGTAATAAACGCTAAATATCTGTGTAAAATCAAGTTCTGTTCTGAAACCTGTAATATTCCAACGTTTTTTATATTCTAGTCTTCAATTGTTTAGAAAATTGATTGTTCCTTAGGTTCTTCATCGAGTCAAACAATTGACCAAGTTTTTCCTACAATTTTCTGTCATTATAATCCTGTTTCTTTTAAATCGATTAAAGATATTTTAAACTACAATAATTATACGCAATCAAGATCGACATTCTTCTATTGACAAAATTGCTAACGAGTTTTTATCAGAGAGGATATTTTCGACTTGTATAACATAAAATTGTTTTGAGACTTAAACTTTCTCTGCAGACAATGCAATTTTGCACACGGTTCTTATGACGCTTTAAGCAGACAGTGTCACGTACAAAGTTTCCAATCGTTTTGCATTCTATGAAGGAATGCAGGACTCAGCCATTTACTTTTTTATAACGCCTCAAACATGTAGTAACCTTGTTTTATAAGAATACACGTTTCTTGTACTTTCGAAAATATTAAAAATCAATCCAACATACGCCACTTTAGCTTCATTTCTGTCCTCAGATTTTACGGATTTTTTAGTATAAATTTCATTGTTTTAATTAATTATTTCACTTAATCACATTTACAAGGATTCTTAGCCAAATTTTGGAATTCCTTAGATTTGGACAGGGTGTCTCTTTCTAAAAATTCGATCGCTGCCATTAGAGGATCAATTTCAATTTTAAGAAACCACATTTACAAAATTTCTACTTTATAGTATATATACTTCAATCAGGGCTACAAGTTGAATTTTTTAAAATGTATTTACAAAATGTATTTCATCAATTTAGAAAATTAATTGTCTGTATCACTTTGTCCTCTAATGAGGAAAGTTTTATATAATAAAAAATAATAAAAATGAACGTCTGTGAGTATGAGAGTCTGTGAGTTTGTCCTTTCTGCACTCAACAACTACTTGACTGATTTGAATGGAGTTTTACCATCATTTAGAGATTGTTTTTGGACAATTAACATACAGAGTGCTCTAAAATTCCCCTTACAAATTTCTAGAACTTGCAGTGGGGACTGAGTTGATAATATTTGGAATTGGAAACCCATGTCCGGAAATTTACCGTTTCCGTGCTACAGCCGTTTGAAAAAAAAGCATTGCCTGAACGCACGTCACGTGTCTTAACAAGTAATAGCTTCGTGATTCGTCTAAATCGAACATTTTCCTATCGAGTATTCCAAGACTTGGTGTTTTTTTTTCAAAAATATCCATTTTTTTTTCGAAATTTTGAAAACTGCAAAAATTGATTGTGTAGGGTGTATCCGGGATTATTAATGCAAGTCATGATTCAGTTTCCATTTTGTTTCTTTGGTTATTAATGAGTTGAATTGTAAAATTCAATATATTTTACTTAAATAAATTGCTTTTTGTATTAGAGGAAGTTCGTGTGATGTGGATCCTTCGGTTTGAGTGACGCCTGTTAATATCTTCTTTAATTGGTGCTGCCATCGAACAGAACATATTTTAACTTCTTCCCCTCATCAACTTTTGACGTGTTCAAAGCCAGTTTCTTTTATTATTTGTGCGAATAAGGGTTTATATGTAATATTTATTAAAATCACAATTTTAAAAGTTTATCAAGCAAAGAATTAATCTTTAATTTCTGCTATTTAATATTAAAAATGTTGAAAAAACTCCTAAATATATTACATTATGTAGATACTGTTTGATATTATGTGACATGGCGACTTTATAAAATAATTAAACATAACAAAGGAATTCTGTTAATGTGGACCCTCCACGAAGCGGTTAAAGTGGACCTGGGTATATACTTACTTACTCACTGGCACTATTGAAACCCATAGGGTTTTTGCCGCACAGACATAAGATATCCATACATCCCTATCCTGAGCTAATGCTTTCCAATTATTCCCTGTATAATCTACTTCCCTCAAATCATAGTTAATGTTATTCTCCCACCTCATTCTTGGTCTACCAACTGGGCGTTTTCCCTCTGGCTTTCCTGCAAGAAGCTTCCATACAAGTCTTTCATTCCCCATACGTGCAACATGCCCTGCCCATCGCAGTCTACGAGACTTAACTGTTCGTATTATATCTGGCTTCCTATAAAGACCATGTAGTTCACTGTTATGCAGACTTCTCCATTCACCTGTCTGTTCATCTCTCTTTGGTCCAAAAATTTTCCTAAGTACTTTATTCTGAAATACTTGTAATCTATTTTCCTCCCTTAAAGTAAGAGTCCATGTTTCGCACCCTATAATATAACTGCTAGAATAATAGTTTTATATATTTTCAGTTTAACGCTTTTTGAAAGGAGTTGGGACATCAAGAGTCTCTGCAATGCATAATAGCACGCATTTCCAGAATTGAGCCTATGTTTAATTTCTTTGAGCATCTCATTCCTATTTGTGATTATTGTTCCTAGATATTTGAATTCAGCCACTTCTTCAAAATTTCCCTCATTTGTCATTAGCTGTCCATTTCCCCTGGGTATATACGCATATTTTATCAATGAGGATGCTATCTGTAAAAAACATGAAATTAATTAATTTTATTTAATATCCTTGTAATTTTACTAAACCCAAAGACCGTCGCTTTCTGCAGTGAATGACATTTGAATGTTATAATCAACAACAATTTTTCAAAAAATTAAATAAATATCATACGCTTTTAATTACGATCAGTCATTAATATTATCAGATTTATTTGTGCCTGTCTGTATAAATTAATAGAGCAAATAAATTAAAAAATAGACTAAAGGCTAAGGTGGACTCTGAGGTCCACTTTACCCGAATATGGAGGTTGAAGTGGACCTTTGTTGTAATTTAGAAAGGTTATAAATTTTGAAGATGTTTCCATATTTGAATAAAATAACGATGCTATTTCATAGTTACAACACTAATGATAATTACTGTAATTAAACAAAATTCAACTTCTTTAAACAGAAGAAGAAAAACAACAAATTCAAAATAGGGGTCCACATTACCCGAAGTTCTTCTATACCACCGAGTGTAGCGAACATAGCGTTGTTTATTACATATAGTATCGCCTTTCCGAGTTGCCCAGCTTTGAACGTAAGTCCGTCGCTCTGTGGCCATAGTCGGGAGAGTCCCTACTTTCCAATCCGGCGACCAGGGCTCGATTCCCGGCGGCTGTAAGGGATTTTAAATCGCCACCTTGGGTCTAAGTGTGTGTCCTGTCCTCGTGTTTATATGGGTGAATAAGTAAAAAAAGGTTAAAAAAGTGAAACAAGAATGAAACAACAGTTCGAACGAAAGAAAACAAGAACGAAAGAAAAAAAGGTTCTTCCCTACCTTACACTCCGGCGACCAGGGTTCGATTTCCAGCGGGGGGGTAGGGTAGGGGGAATTTAAATCTCCAACTTGGGTCTATCTTTGTTGTCTATTTGTGAGCATAAAAGAAAGTTAACAAAAAGTTAAAACAAGAAAGAAAAACAGCAAAAGGAGAGAAAAAATGTAAATCGATATCCATCGCCGTGGCGGAGTCCCTATCTTCCACTCTGGTGACTCGGGTTCGATTCTTGGTAGGGGATTTTAAATCTCCACCTTGGGTCTATCTTTGTGTCTATTTGTGAGCATAAAAGAAAGTTAACAAAAATGTAAAACAAGAAAGAAAAACAGCAAAAGGAGAGAAAAAATGTAAATCGATATCCATCGCCGTGGCGGAGTCCCTATCTTCCACTCTGGTGACTCGGGTTCGATTCTTGGTAGGGGATTTTAAATCTCCACCTTGGGTCTGGGTGTGTGTTCTGTCCTTGTGTCTATATGTGAAAATAAAATAAAGTTAACAAAAAGGTAAAAGAAGAAGGAAAAACAGTGTAAAGGAAAAAAAAAATGTTACTATCGCAACCAACTCACAATAAGAAGTTTATTTAATTAAATGAAAATAAAACTTACAGTTTTATTTAATTTTCATATTTATTAAGATATAATTTAGTTACAGCTGTTTCGTACACTGTACCTTTTTCAGACATGTTAACAAATTAATGAATACTACTATAATAACACAATTCATTAATTTGTTAACATGACAGCTGTAACTAAATTATATCTTAATAAATATGAAAATCAAATAAAACTGTAAGTTTATTTTTATTTAATTAAATCAGTAATGGATTTTCATCAAGTAAACACCAACACAATTGATTACTTAAGAAGACGTTTGTTTACAAGTACTCAAAATGACGCATATTATTTGAACAAACGCTAATTATTCCTAAAATATGGCGATAACTTATGAAATTCTAGTCATTAGGCCTACTCGTATTAGCGAAACGAAAGATCAGACAATCGCTAGTGCTATCCATGAAAATAGCAATAATGTCTACATTTTAATAGCGGTAAACATATTTAAGCTGTCAGCGAGCAAGTCAGAAAATTGCTAAGTTGTCTGTAAAACAAGTAACCTTAAAGTATTATGCTGTTCTATTACAATAAGCAATAAGTTAAACAGAGAACAAGAAATTCGTAGTTGATGATAATGATGACAATAATAGCATACCACTACTACTAATAATAATAATTTCTTTATTTATATACAGATTTTTAATGTTTACACATCTTTCTGTGCCTAAAGTTTTATTTTTCTTCACCACTCGTCTCTATCCATCCACTCCATGTCCTCCAGTCCTCTTGTTCTCATTCCAGTTATTTCTTGCATCCACGAGTTTCGATGTCTTCCTTTTTCCTTCTTCTTCCAGGTGGACACCATTCCAATGTTTTCCTGGGTAACCTTTCTTCTTGCATTCGTTATAAGTGCCCATACCAATTTAATTGCTTATATCTTATATAATATACTATTGAATATCTAATATTCATTTTTTCTCGTATGAGAGTATTTCTTATTTTTTTCTAATTTTGAACATCTTGCTGCTCTCCTCAAGAAATCCATTTCCATCGAACATAAGTTTTAGTTCTAAGTTTTTGTTGAATTTCCAAACTTCAGCTCCATATGTGACAGTACTTCTCACTATTGAATTATATATTTGTAACTTTTTTTTTTTCTGGTTAGGCCTATATATCTGTTCCATAAGACTCCATTCATGCTGTTATTGCTCTACCTTTATTTATTCTGTTCTTAATATCACTTTGTCCACCGCTGTGGTCTCGAGGTAGCGTGCTGCCTTGCCACGCAGCGGGCCCGGGTTCGATCCCCGGTCGGGGCAGTTTTCTGGGCGTGGTTTTTTATCGGGTTTTTCTCACCTGTAAGACAAATGTCAGGAAAACTTTAAGGCCCAAACGGTCCCCGAAATCATATGGCCATCATCATTATCATCCTTATGATTATCATCATCCTTCCACCGGTGTGGAAAGTAACGGGAAGCTACCACACCTACAATTCCCCAGTAAAGCTGCAAGCATAGCATGAAAATACTATTATTGCAGTGAAGGACCTGCCTTCGGGCAGAATTATTATGGTTGGAACCATGACAAGCAACAGTGCCAATGCGACCGTGATCGGAACTTCAAACTTTTCTCTTTCCAGGAACGTTGGACTTGTGTTTCTATTTTTTGTAGTTTGGAACAAATAAGTATTTGAAGTCTGCTCCTTCTTTTTGAATATCCCTGTATGTAAAATTTTTTAGATGCAATATTAAAACTATTTATTATGATCTACTATCAATATTAAAAACATTATTTTTATTTTTTTCATCAAAACATCACGTCAAAGTTCATCTACAGTCTTATCCGAATATATTTGTCTATCAGTGTAGCCTACATTGAAAGGCAGGTATCATTGTGCGCTCCAAGAATGATAGAGTGGTGATGTGTAGTTTGTAAATTAACTCATCCCAGTAGGCCTATCTATCCTTAGTAGTCAGTAAGGTTGTAAAGTTGAAATTTATTATAAAATATTTGTTGCAGCACAGTACTGACTCTTGACTACGAACTTGGGGCAGGTCAGTGGGACTGTGCGTTAAGTACCAAAATAAAAATATACTTGTTATACATATACACTGTAAACAACACCACCGACGAATGTTTGAAGCTGTTTGTAGTGGTGACGAACGAATTATTCATTCATCACGTTGTTTACTACATCATTACTAGAGCTGAAAAAAGTAGCGGTATCAGGATAGTAACTAATTTCTATACTCATTGTTTACAAAATGCGTGTCTTTGTCGAGCGTCTCCACTGCCTGCTCGGAGCGGAGAGTGTGTATGTTCGACTCTCCTCAGTAATAGACCTGTTTACGTGACGTGTGGTTGTATCAGAAAGCCGAAACAAAAATTGTGCAAAGATAAGTCCGTTCCTACACAAAGCGGACTGTACTAGACGTCTGTCCCGAGTAGCACGTGTCAACGTGCAGTTTTTTTCAGCCCTAATCATTACGTAGGCCTTATTTATCGATTCGCTCACTCGTTTAAGGGTTAGTTAATAAGAAAGCATTTGTAGAGGTCCCCAACATTTCAATTCTAGTGAAAGGAGAATTTAACGAATGAAAATTACCGTACTCTAGTTCTGTTATTTGTCATATTTTAGTTCCCATGAAAATCACGCAACTTAAGAATTCAACCATCTTGATATCGGTATTAAAATATCTCGCGCATTTTAATGTCATTACTAGTTGATTCAACCCATTCGTCAATTCAGAACATGAAAATACTCAAATATAAAACAAAATCGTATGACCAGCCTCACGGGCTAGTGGTCAGCGTTCTTGACTATTGTTCATGAGGTCCCGGGTTCGATTCCCTGTCAAACCACAGGATTTTTTTCTCAAAGGGAATTATTCTTGTGGTTTCCCATGATTTGGAATTTAGGTTAAGTTTAGGTTAAGAACTCTCCTGACGCTTCATTTTCATTTATCACCCATCATATCATCAGGGTAAAGTAACTTGGCCTTCCAGGTGCCCCAACCTAAGAAATGGATTACAATTCTGCCAATGCCAGGGGAGAAAACCAGAAATGTCATAGAAGATAACCTTGTGGCATTAGACAAAAAAAAAATTGTAGGGACCTTGTGGCATTAGACAAAAAAAATTGTAGGCCTATATCCCTGAGAAACCACTCTTTAGTTAACATATTTGTCCAGTAGAGTAATTGTTACCAGGCTCGCCTCTGATTCCGAGGTTCGCACAATCAGACCCAGCCTTAGTAAAATTTTTAAAGGACGTAACAATCCTAAGTATGGCTTCCTTCGGAAGAGAAGTCAAATCGTGTTTAGATTTGCTATACTTAAAATAATATCAGACATCTGAACACATTTTGTAGACCAATCCATGCCCAGATTTGAATTTCGACACTAATGACTTAAGAAGTGTATTATTAAATAAATTCGAATTATAATTAATACAAAATGTGTTTTTTAAAATCCCATTGTGTTTAGTGTCTTAGAAATAGAATCTAAACTTTCCCATACTTTTCCGAAATTAATAACGAAATTATCTGACATTACAATTTGAAGCGAATGGGTTAGGCTAATGATAGTTTTCAATTTACGTATTGTAGAAGTTTTTTTTTAAGTGCGAGCAATAAAGCAGCAACAAAGAAAATAATATGTATCCAATACAAACCTTTATTCCAAATTTCATCCCTCTCAATTTTTATTATTTTTTTTTACTGAAGAAGGTTTGAAGACGTATCTGTCTAAAAAGAGGAAGTTAAGTCATCCGTGAAATGTATGGCACGTTGAAGAACCCTCATATATGAAGAGCATAACAATGGATATATCAGTTGCATGATGGCTCCGAACACCTATGACCGACGGAAGTAATTTCCGCCACCTACTATTATGGAACCATAAGTTACACAATCCCCCTTCATTTCAATTATCTTAACCGGAATTAGCTATTTCTCATTTCGCTACTTAGTTGTTCTCACGAGGCTTTGTATACCCTTTTCAGACCTGTAACCTACCCAGATAAATTTCTATAACATAACCGGGAAAATCGAACCCGAGACTCATGAAATACTAGTTAGATACCACTGAGGCGATCTATAAAGATAATAGATTCTGACAAAAATTGTCTTATCTAGGACCTGATGTCTTTGGTACCGGAATTAGTTTTACATTAAGAAAATTATATCTTCTTTAGTGATAATTTCAGCAATTACCATAATTTATTTTTAGGGATGTAGAAAATACCTTGTTACAGACACTAGGAACTAATTTCAAATAAATATTTCGTATATCCAATTTCAATGCCTTACACTCGCGGTAACACGTGCATTATCCGAACATGGGCTCATAGTTACATTTGGGATGATACAGTAGTATTAATTACTCTTACAGGAGCAAGATTGTATCAACAGGTGGCAGCACTGCGCGCGGGAAATAAGGGGGGCGGGGTCACTTCTCTAATGATGAAGCGAGGTCCAGCTTCACTCTACTAAAACAGTTTAGTTTAGGACAGACTAAAGTTAGTTGTATTGTGTTATATGCCGATTCCCCTTATCATCACGTGTGTTTGTAAACTACATCACTTTTTTTATAGACCGTGGCATGTGTTACAGTGACATAAATTAAAAACAGAACATCTGTAGCATTCACTTATATAGTGACTGCAGCTTAAAAAAACTATCACTGTGATGTAATCTTACTTTGTGCTTCAATTCCTGCAATATTTAAAATATTTAACATTTTTATACCCTTCAAGTTTAGTTTTCTTTACAATTTGAAGGAATTAATTTCTTTATAGATGACAAAATCATATTAGTGCACTGGCGTAGTAATACATCAGTTTTGTGATAGAATACATTGACATAAATACATTTGTTTATATTTTAATAATTTCTCAAAAGTATCTAATTTCTTTACTAACAAATAATCGTATGAGTGACGTATTAATTAACAATGCTTTCATTTTAAATACGTTTTGCTTAAAAATAGGACTGGGTTCAACATTATATTGAACTAAATGATAATTGAATTAATTAAGGATTTGTGAGATACGAGTTATAGTTCACTTTCTAACTTTGTCATATTCTAAATAATTTATTAAATACCTTTATTAATTTAATACTATTTTATACTCCAAATAGCAGTGAATTAAAGAATCTCGAAAAAGCCAATTTTTTAAATATACATTTTGACTAACAAATATTTAATGCGTTTGTTTACACAGTTTAGGCCTCTTAATAATTCAGATTTTTGGCTGTTTCTTAAAAAGTTCTTAAACCAAATTATTGCTTGGTATATAGTGTAAATAAATGGACAAATTATGATACAGCTACTTATAAAAATAAAACTGTTTTGGGGTAAATTATATCAGTTCTCAAGAAATAAGATCATATTAAAGAAATTCGTATGTTAAGATATGTTCTCATATTGCTATTTTATGCAATACAATAAGGCAATTTTTTGTTTTTCTGAAACATCAAGTGCATCAAAGTGTTGGAATATCCCAGATATCACTTGCTAGGCACGCATTCTCGGAAATGTCAACTCAAGAGACTTGGATAAGTTCCAGTGTTTTTCATCAGCATGATAATTTCAAGTTTACAATTGACTGTACTCTTTTCCCTATATTTGTTTAAAAATGTAAGTGCCGCAGTGTATATTCGTCACCGGTGAAAATAATATCAAGACAATGAAGTTTTCATTCCGATTAGAAATCAAATTGTACTGTGTTTTGTTTGTGATGTTAGTGCAGAATTTGACTGTCACATGTTTTGTAATGGATTCTGCCAGTTCCCTTGGAGATAGTTGCGATTGGACAGGAAGGTAAGGTATTAAAATAATAATTATAATAAAATGTAGACTCATATAGGCCTCTAGTATGACTATATCGTACATATTGGCAAAGGTGTCTGAATTGCATTGAGGAGTCAACCTTCATAACAGTTAGGTTTTCTTTTAATAACTTACTGGTTTTGAAAATGGGGAGAATATCTGAATAGCAATTTGAATTGAAAATCAGATATTGGCAGATACAAATGAAGTGACGCTTGTATTCCCATCTACTAGCCAGTTATAACAACCATTTAATTCGGCGTTGGCTCCTCGCAATTGTCATCCGATTGATTTATTATTCTACCATTTTAATTTGAGACACTTTAGCATTTTAAGTCATACCGCATCTAAAATTTCAGAATATATTTAATTTGTAAATGTATTATTTTGTTTTACTGTACTGAATAATGATAAGTCTAATAACAACAACAACAATAATAATAATAATAATAATAATAATAATAATAATAATAATGACAATGAGAATTACGATAATGACGATAATAACGATAATAATAATAATAATAATAATAATAATAATAATAATAATAACGACAACAATAATAATCCAGATTTTTAAAATACATTACGAAACTCCGTTGAGGTCACTGTGTTAAAGCTTTAACAGTCAGTACCGAAATGAAAGCAGAAGATGATACTTCAGTTATCGAAAGGCCTCCTATAAAACAACACTGCAAATTATTGAGGACGACTGAGATATCAGGTACTGTTTTACAATTCTTAAAACTTTAAAACAATAATAATGACAACAACAATAATGACAACAATAATAACGACAACAATCAACTTTTATAATATTCATGATGTGTTCCGTTGAGGTTTATTCAAAATTAATATAAAATTATAGAATATTCACCTGAAAGGTCCGTTTCCTCAACTTAATACAGTTAAATGATTAATTAAGTTGAGGAGACGGACCTTTCAGGTGAATATTCTATAATTTTATATTAACGACAACAATAACAAAAAAAATTAAAAACAATAATAATAATAATAATACTTATAATTATAATGATAATAATTATAAAAGTATTGATAATTATAATAGTAGTGATAATAATAATATTAATAATAATAACAACAACAATGGTGACAATAATAATGACAACAATAACAACAATGACAGTACCAACAATAACTTATTTTACTTTAACTACGAGTTTACATTACTCCTCAAATCAACACTGTTCTACCCGACTATCGTCCATTTCTCATAAATTACTAGAAACATGTTATTCTACTGTGATCGATAATCAAGTTAAATTCATGTCTATTGCTATAAACTGAAGAACGAATAAAAAATACTCTCACAAAAATTTACATTTCCGAGCCCAAAATGTTTAATATATTGATTGTATCTTGTATTTAAAATCTGCAATATTTATATAATTTCGATTCTGTATACGCTACTCTATTATTGTGTTTTGTTCCAATTCAGTGTTTAGGTTATACATTTGATCATTATTTCTATTAAATAAATTAATATGTTTTAAATACGTAAAAACAGTATAAAATCGTAAAATGTAGAATAAAATACGGAATCATAATTTTGTAAAAATATGTAATAAAAAGAATATAATATATTTTTGGTGCAATATTATTTCTACAATAGTTTTTTTTTATTATTATTTAAGGTCGTTTGAGATTTGAAGTATTCTGACGTTCAAAAGATGTTTCTGAGCTCTTGCTTGCTTTTCATTTGGACTGAAATTTCTTAAAAATACATTTTTAAAATACCAATCTATAAAAACAAGCACAACTAATATAAATGTTTTAAATAGTTTAATAAAAATAAACATTCGTAAACATATAAAACATTTAATTCCAACTAATAAAAAGTTTATATTTATACATAATTCTGAAATGATGTGGTTGTAAAACTGTTGATCGTGAAAAATGTCGTGTAAAAAAAGTAGCAACTGGAGAGTTTGTTCTGTCGTCTATATTTTGATTTAAACTGTAATTTTTGATCACTTAAGATATCAAAGTGTTTACAGTAGACAGTGGATCATTAATTGTATCAAATTATTAAGCAGTTTATGTCTAAACATTTTAGATAAACATTTTAGATTTACTATAAAAGGAATGTCAAAGCGATATATTTGACATTTTATAGACGTGTTTGTAATTTATTGATTCTCTATTCATAGAATTGAATATAAAAACCAGGTTCGTGTCTGGAGCAACTCGTGCCCACAGGCTGTTGAAATACGTGCCAAGAGTTATGATAAGTGATTCGATGTAATTATTTTGTTTACCAGAATTATAAAAAAATTGCGAGAAAAGTGTTTACCACGTTTGATGTATGACTTGCAATCTCCTTCATCACTGTTTAGGCTTTTTACTAGCCTGTTCCTACTCCAAATTGCTGCTGTTTCCATCTTTTCTTTGGGCTTCTCAAGCTTCTTCTTCCTCGTGGTGAATAGTTGTATGCTGCTTTTGGTATTCTATTCTCAGTCATCCTTGCTAAGTGTTCTTTGTGTAGGCCTATTTCACTATTGTTGTGTTTAATTTCAATACTTTTAGTTGCTGTCTTATTTCTGTGTTGTGTTTTTTGTCTGTTCTTTGGTATCCTGCTATTGGTCCTTTGGAATTTCTTTTCAGCAGTTTGTATTCTGGCAGATTGTTGTGTTGTCACTGTCCATGTTTCGGATTCATAAGTAATAATAGGAACTGCGATTGCCTTGTATAATATCATTATAGAGTATTTTCTGACTTTATTTTGCGAAGGTCTTTTTAGTGTTCCTGTTATATAATTAAACTTATTTTGTTTGTTAATTAGGTCTGTTTCCGTTGTGTAAGATATTTCGCAACCTAGGAAGATGTACTTTAAAAAAATTAAGAAATACTGTTACTAGAAATAGCATATATGTTCTTAGGAATATTTTTGGACCAGAGAGAGGTGAACGGACAGGTGAATGTAGAAGACTGCATAACAGTGAGCTACATGGTCTTTATACGAAACCAGATATAATAAGAACAGTTAAGTCTCTTAGACTGCGGTGGGCAAGACATGTGGTACGAATGGGGAATGAAAGAGGGGCATGGAAGCTTCTTGTAGGAAAATCAGAGAGAAGTTGCCTAGTTGGTAGCCCAAGAATGAGGTGCGAGAAGAACATTAGAGCCTAACCATGATTTGAGGTACAGGGGATGATTGGAAAACGATAGCTCAGGATAGGGATGTATGTAGAGCTTATGTCCGCGCCGCCATGAACCTACAGGTTCGATAGTGCCAGGAGTTAATTAGTACAGCAATAAGTATAGACCTACTGTAATTGACGTAAATATTATGTCAGGTTCTCTAAGTGAGAGGCAACGTTTTTCTCTGGACTCGTTTTCTGTAGTAAAATAAACGAATGTGATTTGCTACGAAAATAAAGCTAGACTGGGTTATAGTTGTAGGTTATGTTAGATGTTACTGACACACGTGTAGAGTTGCTCAACCGTGAGAAAACAGGCTGGCCACATGCAAACTGAGGGTGATAACAACAGACAACTCAAGTATACTTGTTGATCACCTGCAACAATCATTTTATTAGTATTATTTTAATCACAATCGAATGAAATTATAACATAACTTTATATAATATTTTCACTTCATTTCATCATTTTCCCATGTTTTAACGCCATTCAGTTAATAATAATAATAATAATAATAATAATAATAATAATAATAATAGTAATGAAATTAACCATTTATTCATGATAAAAATGTTGAAAAGCACATACGAATCATGGGATCTCACAGTAAATAAAAAAAAAATATTTGGCAATAAATAGTAATGACAGAGACAATTTAATGTTCCATCCATGGTAATTCTGCCCGAGGGCAGGCCTTTCACTGTAATCATAGCATTTTCATGCTATGCTTTGTAGCTTTACTAGGGAATTGTAGGTGTGGTAGCTTCCCGTTGCTTTCCACACCGGTGAAGGATGATGATGATGGCCGGATGATTTTCGGGAACCGTTGGGCCCTAAGCTTACTGACATTTGTCTTACAGGTGAGGAAAACCCCGAAGAAAACCTCACTCAGGAGCCTGTCCGACCGGGAAATAATAATAATAATAATAATAATGATAATAATAATAATGTTTATTTATTCTGGCAGAGTTAAGGTCATAAGGCCTTCTCTTCCACTCAGCCAGCACAAATACAAATAAATATTTGACAATATAGATATACACTATACTAACTATAAAGAGTTAAAAATATATTAAATGTAGCAATGTAAATTTCATGTGCAAACAATATTTTATACGATAATTACAATAATAATATTTACGAAAATAATAATAATGATGATAATAATAGTATAAATATGTTAAATTATACGAGAAACACCAATTAATATATGTACCTTACACTGGGTAATGATGAAGTCGAGGTTAGAGCAGATATAAATTTAGATTTCTTTTAAAAGATGCCAATGTCCGGCAGCCTCTTATTTCTTGTGGTAGGGAATTTCAGTTGCGAGAAGTGAAGATGGTATATGACATGGAGTTTGTGATGTCCTATGTTGCGGTATATTAAGTAAGAGACTATGTTGTTTGTGATCGTGTGTGTAAGTTATGGTTTGAGGATAGATACTGGAAACGAGATGATAAATAATTGGGAGCCGAGGTTTGTAAGACCTTAAATAAGAGAATGAGACAGTGCGATTTTCTTCTCTCTTGTAGATTAGCCATGACAATTCATGGAATAATGGAGAAATGTGATCGTATTGTCGTACATTAAATATGAATCTGATACACATATTATGGACACGCTGCAGTTTGTCAGACAATCCGTCACTTTTGTCAGTTAGTAGAACGTCACAATAGTCGAAATGCGGCTCGAAAATGTCTTTCCGAGGCAGTAACTGGTTTCATCATCATCATCATCAACAACAATCACGGATTAAGCCCATGTGGCTTGTTCCGGTCTCATAGATTCTCATTCAAAACTTGGATCTATCTCTTCTTCGGTCTACCAACATTCCTGCGTCCTTTTGGTTTGTATTTAAGTATAATTTTGGGAATGCGATCATCTTCCATTCTTTGAACATATTCTTTCCAGTTTTTTCTAGATTCTTTTATTCTATCTAAGTTTAAAGATATTTAGCTCATTTCTAATATCTTCACTTCTTCTCTTATCTAGAAGTTTGCAACCAGCCACACTTAATATTTATATTGACGATATCATATATAATTGGCAGATAAATTTGGACTCACATTTCAAAATAAGAAATAAGATGTTAGATAGGCCTACCTTACTTTTTGCAGACGACCAAGTTCTAATATCTAGTTCAGAGGATGGTCTACAGAAATCACTCTTTCAGTTAAATAACATTATACAGAAATATAATTTCAAAATATCAATAAGTAAAACGAAAATCCTAGCTTTTAAGGGATCAGATACTGTAAGAGCTAAAATAATTCTGGAGGGGAAACCCATTGGACAAGTGAACCATTTTAAATACCTGGGTTATGAAATCTCCTATTTTAAAAATGAAGATCTATTTAACAAACTTAATAAATTTAATTATATATGTGGAACAATCAAAAGGATATTTAAAAGTACAAGAAAAGAAACAAAACTAAAATTTTATAAAGTAGTGGCAGTCCCCTTACTATTGTATGGTAGTGAATTTTGGGTTTTAACTAAAAGAGAAGATAAGTAGCTGGTTGTTATAGGATTAATATGTTGGATAATGATGATATACCTAATATTATTATTTTATCACTTTCACTATTTCATCCTTGCATTACAGGGCAATAACACAGTTATGGAAATATAATTTTCGTTGCATTTTGAGAAAGTGTTTTCCCACATATGAGACCTAATTATCATTCTTGTTAAAAAAAGTTTCATAAAAGGTTTTCAACTTTCCTTCAAGGTAGAAAGTTGTAACGATCTGATTATTATTTGAATAAAGAAATAATATCATTCATGTATAATGTCAGAGTTGAACATCATACTACTGTCAGACGTACTGTATATGTTCACAAAGTGTTCATGCAGATCTGCCTCGAAGCGATGTTGTGTGGCTTCTGTGGTCAGCAGGTCATTCCACACATTTCCACTGGCCAGACTCAGAAAAAATACAGAAGTTTCCCAAACTTTCACTCTTCTCCAAATCTTTCTAATATTGTTATTAAAGTCATCGTGCATTTGTCCATTTAAACAAAACTACATGGCACGACATGCCTGGAAGGCCCTTGGCCTACCAGCCGGATGATGTTCTCACATCCACATGTGTTAATTACAGAGGTACACGATCATCCAGCCCATGTAGGAATGACATATGGTCAGCATATCAGGTTCCCCAGCCGTTATAGTTGGTTTTCTGAACGTGGAGCATTATGGCATTTCATGGGAAGGGCCCATACAAAGGAAAATCTGTCTCCAGAATAAAATTTATATCTTGGATATTATCTCTCTACCTGGGATGAAAAGGATATCCCTGAAAAAAATTACTAGTTATAATAAAAGTTTAGGAATTATTAATCAAGATATGAAACCATCCCTTGTACAAAAAAACACCAGATTACGTTTATATAACACTTTGGCTAGACCAGTGTTGACCTATGGTAGTGAAGCATGGACACTAAGAAGACAACATGAAAGCAGAATAACGGCTTGTGAAATGAGATTCATGCGCAGAACAGCGGGTTACACCAGATGGGATCGGAAAAGGAACACCGATATCTTAAAATAATTGAAGACTACGCCAATTTTGGAATATATTAAACAGTACCAACTAAACTGGAAACACCATCTAGAAAGAATGAGTTCAAATCGGATCCCCAAAGCTGTTTATAATTATATACCAAGAGGACGAAGATCACTGGGCCGTCCTATGAAACGCTGGAGGGAAAATGTTCTATAGGATCCTAACAGCCTTGGCCTAATACTTGGAAGGAAGAAGAAGAAGAACATGGAGCCATTACTTTTACAACTAACCAAATTCTTCATGATGTTGGGTTGACAACGGTCTCACACTGGCCGAAATTTAATTTGTCTATTTATATCCAATTGGAAATCAAAATTACATTCTGGATACAGTAGATAAAAAAATCAAGATTCGTAACGTAAGAACTGTTTAATTATTTTAACAGGTTTTAGATGTATATAACATCTTCCTCTGCCCAATATCAGTTTTAATTCTCTTCTTCCATTCATATCTATCTTCCAGTCACCATACTGCAGTCCCCTGTCCTTCATCAAATTCATAATTCCCTCAATCCATGTCTTCTTAGGTCTCACTCTTCTTTTTCTCCGGTTTGGAATTCACTCCAAATTCCTAACTAGTCACCATCCTGCAGTCCCCTGCATTTCACCAAATTTATAATTCCCTCTATCCATGTCTTCTTAGGTCTCACTCTTCTTTTTCTCCGGTTTGGAATCCACTCCAAACTCCTTACTGGCAACCTATCTCCATTCACATGTCCAGACCATTGTAATTGTTTATTTCCCACAAATTGTGTAATTGTTTCGTTAAAGTTAATTTTTTTCTGGGATAATGCTGTTTCTTATCCTGGCTAATTAACAGCATCGTGCAGATCTTCTTAACCCTTAAATTCGCAATGTATCTAATTTGTAATTGTCGATAGGCTGAACTTAAGGCTGATCGAGTTGGAGGGAACGTTAAAATATCCCTTATCATATAGGATTCATCAATTGTTTTAATTTATCTAATAGTTTTAATAAAACAGAAGAAAGCTAAGATAAGAAATCACTGAAATGTGTGTGAAATTACACTATACATTTGATCAGCGTCATGGGCTAGTAGTCGGCGTTCATGAGGTCCCTGGTTCGATTCCCGGTCAAACCATAGAAACGTTTCCTTAAAGTGAAATATTTCCCTTTAAGGAAAAATTCCTGTGGTTGCTCTTGGTCAGGAATTTAGGTTAAAGTTTAGGTTAAGAATCTCCTGGCGCTTCATTATCATTTGTCACTCATCATATCATCGAGGTAACGTAACTCCGCCATCCAGGTGCCCCAACAATTTCGCCAGTGCCAGGGGAGAAAACCAGAAATGTCATAAGACAATCTGGTGGCATTAGACAAAAAAAAACTAATAATAATAGTTACGCACGATTTCGTTTTCAGTGCGGTCAAATAACATATCAGAAATTACTGTTTTGACAATTTAAGGGTTAAAAATTCCATTCCACTTGGTTTCAATTTTTACTTTAATTTGAGATTTCTGCTCCCTACGTCATTAAACTTCTTACTATTCACTTATAAGTATGGATTTTAGTTTCTCTAAATTAAACGAATTCCTCAGCAAATAAGATTTATGGTTCGATTTTGCCGATTTATAAAATAGCCCTATATAGTGCTATTTCCCTTCTTAATTAAATCCTATGCTTTTAGTTTTGTTCTGGAAAAACGAACATGGCGGCTACTAGAAAGATATTTATATTTAAGCTTTCAGGTAAATCCTCCACTTTCAATGGTCGGATATCTGATGTTTGGAGAATGCCTTTCCTGTTTTATTTTAATAGCATACAACGCACAAAATAATCTCGTTGCTCTAGGAAGGGAGCTCGAGTTTCTCTGCTCCCGTAGCCAAGATATAAGAGGAGCAACAGATATGGGAAGTATAGATACTCGTAGCTGTTCCCAGAACTCCGCACAAGTAATGTTGCCATACGAATTTATTTGAATGTATTACTTTTATTATTCTTAATGTTGTTAATGTCATATTCGGGACGTTGCCAAATTTATTATAAATAGACGAAACCATTGGAAGGGTCATATAGAAAGAATGCAAGAAAACCGACTTACAAAAAGAGCTAAAGAAGATAGACCAATGGACGGGAGAAGAACAAGAGGAAGATCAGCCAAGAGATGGATAGACAGTGAATGCACATCCAATGCGTCTTCGTCCGAGGAGAGATTTTGGAAATAAACAGGATGAAAATCCTTCAAATTAAGTTTAAGAAGAAGAAGACTTTTATTATTGTTGTTATTATCATCATTATTATTAGGTATGTTATAATTGAAGGGCTCGGCTGTGAAACATGTTAACTGACAAATTCTTGAAAATTGAATTGTAGCACATGAACTGTGATATGTGACCTTCTGAAGCATTTGGTGCACATAGTTTTATCATCTATTGACCATCTACCATCTATTGACGGATGTAAAAACCTGCGTGCCACCAAATGCTTCAGGTCATATATCACAGTTTACGTGCTACAACTCAATTTTCAAAAATTTGTCAGTTACCACGTTTTACAGCCGAGCCCTTCAATTGTATAATTTTAGAATATAACTAACTAAACTAACTCACTGGCACTATCGAACCCGTATGTTCAAGGCAGCGCAGATATAACCTTTCCGTACATCTCTATCCTGAGCTAATTTTTTTCAATCATTCCCTCTATAATCTACTTCCCTCAAATCATGCTTAATGTTATTCTACCACCTCATTCTTGGTCTACTAAATGGGCGTTTTTCCTCTGGTTTTCCTACAAGAAGCTTCCATGTACCTCCTTCATTCCCTATCGTGCCACATGTCCTGCCCATCGCAATTTACGAGACTTAACTGTTCTTATTAAATCTGGCTTCCTATAAAGACCATGTAGCTCACTATTATGTAAGTCTCTATTCACCTGTTTAGAATATTTTATTTATCGAAATTTATATATATATATATATGTGTGTGTGTGTGTGTGTGTGTGTGTGTGTGTCCACCGCTGTGGTCTCGAGGGAGCGTGCTGCCTTGTCACGTAGCAGGCCCGGGTTCGATCCCCGGTCGGGGCAGTTTTTTCTGGGTGAGGTTTTTATCGGGGCTTTTCCTCTTCTGTAAGACAAATTTTAGGAAAACTTTAGGGCCCAAACGGTCCCCAAAATCATATGACCATCATCATCATCATCCTTCACCTGTGTGGAAAGCAACAGGAAGCTACCATATCTACAATTCCCTAGTAAAGCTGCAGGCATAGCATGAAAATGCTATGATTGCAGTGAAGGACCTGCCTTCGGGCAGAATTACTATGGATGGATGTATATATATATATATATATATATATATTCATAAGTGAACAATAAAACATACTAAAACTAATCCTCTTTTGTTTCAATTAGAGAAAAGAGGGCGCTGTACGGAATAGGGCCCTTGTCTTTATTCATTATTTTATCCTTATTTTTATAAATTTCCAAACTTTCAAGGACGTTAAGGAATTTGAAATCCATGACCGAACGAACCAGCCTAAGGTTACTTTTATTGACTATTTAACTCATGCCCCAAATGGGAGTCAATGACCAATCACGTTTCAATGATTTCTGTATTACAACCAATCAGAGACGTGTTTTCACGAAATAATTATCAACGTTAGGATTATCATATATTAAGCAAAGCTCCTCCTTTTTAATATTCTGAACAGGTCTGACCGTTATTTTGCAGTGACTGAGCCTATAACAAATACGGCTACCAGATTGTATATAATAGTGCTTACATGTCAACATTTGTAGCAATTGATTATACCACCAAAAAAAGAAACCACTGTTTGCACTTTCTTAAATGTATACGACATCAAAAATGAATTAATATACAGATTGAGTGTGTTTCATTTTTTCTCCACTAGAGAGCATTCTTACAATATTGCGTTCCTTTGGCAATAAATAGTATGATCTGGTTGCAGTGATAAACAAAAGAAGCAGTAGAAGCGTAGGCTACCTATCGTTTCTCATTAGTTTTCAAACATCACCGTTTACTTTAAATATAAAAATATTTTTAAATAACTGTAGTTAAATAATGATTTGTGAGTAAACAGCTTTATTTTATTCGTTAAATAGTCCTAACAAATGCCACTCTTGATTTCCAAATTCTCTAGATAAATTCACTCCTCACTTCGTGAGTCGTGAATTTATCGATAATTTGGAAATCACTCGTGGCATTACTTATGATAGCATGACCGTACTCAGAAATATGTTGGGCAACTCCAGATTTTTCAATTCTGTTGAGTCTGAAATGGGCAATATGTTCATTAAATCTAGTTAAAATGGATCTTCTGGTTTGCCCAACATATTTCAAGTCACAGTCATTGCATCCAATTTCATAAATACCGGATTTCTCTATACAATCGACTTTATCTTTAGGGTTTCCAAGTACACTATTTAATGTCAAAGTGGAAGTAAAAATCAATTTAGTATCTAGTCCTTTGAATATCTTGTTCAAACCTCTAGTTAAAGAGGGAACGTACGGCAAAATTAGCTTTATTAATAGGAGAATGGAAGGCTGTAGAATCAGTAATAAGTTTTCTAAATTCAAATTTACGAATCAAATTATCAATAATATTTCCATTGAAACCATTACACTTAGCGATATCTTTAATGGTTTGTAATTCCTTATTATATCTATTTTTACTTAACGGAAAAGTGGTAAGACGGTGACTAAAAAATTGAAACTGGCCATTTTATGTTGATTACAATGGTACGAGTCTGCCGTGATATATCTAAATGTACTGGTTTCTTTCCTATAAATATCAAATTCTAATCTATAATTATTTCTAATTATTATCATATCTAGAAAGGGCAGCCTTCCATTCTCCTCCTCTTCATAAGTAAAATTTATGCTGGGAGTCCGGTCATTTAATATTTCAACAAATTCCTGTACATTGCATTTTTTGGTATAAAAAATTCAATCTTATAAACTGTGGAAAATATTAACAGCACATCTTAATGAACTTGAATTTTTAGATTGGTGTGAATTTCAAAGAAATATGTTTCGATCTATCAATTTTAAGGTTCAGAAAAAACGTTCTTCCCAACAGATTAAATTGAAAAAACTTCTTAATCACAGGAGGGGATCCGGGGTATGCTCCGATAGGGTCAATATTGTGGAGAATCTCTCTTCACAAACTTTTAATGACCAAGAATTGCAGTTGTTAAATAAAGGCTTAAAATTTGCTTTACCTGATCATAATTCCGAAATAGAAAATGTTATTGCTGGCATCGAATCTTCAATTAAACATTTTAATGAACCACGAAACAATATTATCAGAGAATTTAGCAAACAGATCGTTACTAAGAATTTGGCTACTTCTAAGAAATCATTAAATAGCATTGACATACAAAACAAGAGAGTCATTAAGAGTTTGAGAAGAAGGGATTGTTTTTACATGAAAGCTGATAAAGGGAATAGGGTCGTTGTCTTGGATAAACAGGACTACTATAATCGGGTTAATGATATGATTATTAGTGGTCCTTATCAGTTGGTTAATAAAAATCCATTACCTAAAATGATCAGGGACGTAACTAATGTTGTGAATTCATGCAATCATCTGATTACTAAGGAACTAAAACGTAAATTGAATATTTCGAATCCATTGGTACCTAAATTGTACTGTTTACCTAAAATACACAAACCTGGAAAATTAGTTAGACCTATAGTTTCAGCCATATCTGCACCCACTTACAATATTTCTAAATGGTTGAGTTGTGAGTTTGGTAATCTACCCCTACCACAGTCCGGCTTTGCTGTTAAGAATTCGTTGGAATTCATTGAGAAAACTAAGAATATCGAGCTGAAGGATGGAGAGATTTTAATTTCTTTTGATGTGAAATCTCTCTTTCCTAGTATACCTATACCTCAGACGCTGAGTTACTTGGAAGACTTACTACTACATAATAAATTGGAGCCCCATATTGTAAATCAATATATCAAGTTAACGGAACTTTGCATGAATCAGAACATTTTTCAATTTAATAATAAGTTTTATGAACAAAAGGAAGGAACCGCAATGTGTAATTCATTGTCTCCTTTCCTAGCTGATTTTTTTATGAGCAGATTTGAGACAGAGCTTGAAAAGGAATTAGATTATTTTCCCAGGTTCTGGCTCAGATATGTTGACGACATTTTTGCTATTTTTGATACCAAAAAATGCAATGTACAGGAATTTGTTGAAATATTAAATGACCGGACTCCCAGCATAAATTTTACTTATGAAGAGGAGGAGAATGGAAGGCTGCCCTTTCTAGATATGATAATAATTAGAAATAATTATAGATTAGAATTTGATATTTATAGGAAAGAAACCAGTACATTTAGATATATCACGGCAGATTCGTACCATTGTAATCAACATAAAATGGCCAGTTTCAATTTTTTAGTCACCGTCTTACCACTTTTCCGTTAAGTAAAAATAGATATAATAAGGAATTACAAACCATTAAAGATATCGCTAAGTTGTAATGGTTTCAATGGAAATATTATTGATAATTTGATTCGTAAATTTGAATTTAGAAAACTTATTACTGATTCTACAGCCTTCCATTCTCCTATTAATAAAGCTAATTTTGCCGTACGTTCCCTCTTTAACTAGAGGTTTGAACAAGATATTCAAAGGACTAGATACTAAATTGATTTTTACTTCCACTTTGACATTAAATAGTGTACTTGGAAACCCTAAAGATAAAGTCGATTGTATAGAGAAATCCGGTATTTATGAAATTGGATGCAATGACTGTGACTTGAAATATGTTGGGCAAACCAGAAGATCCATTTTAACTAGATTTAATGAACATATTGCCCATTTCAGACTCAACAGAATTGAAAAATCTGGAGTTGCCCAACATATTTCTGAGTACGGTCATGCTATCAATAAAAGTAACCTTAGGCTGGTTCGTTCGGTCATGGATTTCAAATTCCTTAACGTCCTTGAAAGTTTGGAAATTTATAAAAATAAGGATAAAATAATGAATAAAGACAAGGGCCCTATTCCGTACAGCGCCCTCTTTTCTCTAATTGAAACAAAAGAGGATTAGTTTTAGTATGTTTTATTGTTCACTTATGAATGATTGCGTCATGTGACGTAGTTTTGTTTTTAACTGAATTATATATATATTATATACGTACATACATTTTTTCCAGAAAATTGACTTAAAAAACTTGTCCGGATCGGGGACTGAGGCAACGACATTACTTACAAAACCACGGCGATGAACTATGTATTTGTTATTTATAATAGCTTTATATGGACTGACCTCAGCTACGGAGACCTAAACACATTAGATAAAGTGAAAGCAAGTTCCTAAATGCCGCAATGAGGATCTCGAAATTTGCTCCATCTAGACTTGCATATGAATTAGCATGGGAAACTTTCCTCATGGAAGATCTACGCACAAAGTTCCTGCTACCATCTACTAAACAGGAAGCTGCATTGAAGGAGATAAGACAATATTTTAAAAACAATAAAATTTTGTATCTGTTGTTGCAGTTGTCATGAACAATTATATTTTTTTGCATAAAATATTCAGCTAGGCCTTTGGGAATAGGTTCCATTTTCAAAGCTGTTCATTGAGTACTGCTTTTGTTTAACGAATATATTGTATAGTGAGTGGGTTGACCTGTCCGTCGCCATGGCGTGGTACGTTGAGTCCCTGCCTTCCACTCCAGTGACCAGGGTTCGATTTCCGGCGAGGTAGGGTATTTTTATTCTCCGCCTTGGGTCTGCGTGTCTATGTGTTTGTGGTGTGAATGAGGTAAAAAGGTTAACAAATGTAAAACAAAAAAGGAACGACAGTGTAAACGAAGAAAACGAAAAAGAAAGGAGAAAAAATCTGGTGGGGTGTGTTCTCATTCAGCAGGTTATCGTTTGTTGTCTGTTTCATAATTTCTAATTCTTCTAAGATTTTTTTTCTTTTATCGTTTTCTCTATGCATTATTGACAGGGTGTTTTATATTGTGTTGAATTGATGACCTGCGTTTGTAACATGCTTAGCGAAACTTGATTTGCCTCCATTTTTTATGAAATCAGTGAAATTTTCCTTATATCTTATTTTGAAACACCATGTTGTATGTCCTATATACAATTTTTCATAAGTAATGCCTCCTCACTTCGTGAGTCGTGAATTTATCGATAATTTGGAAATCAAGAGTGGCATTTGTTAGGACTATTTAACGAATAAAATTAAGCTGTTTACTCACAAATCATTGTTTAAAATAGTTATTTTAAAATATTTATATATTTAACGTAAACGGCGATGTTTGAAAAACAAATCAGAAATGTGAGGTTATGTTCATTCACTGCTGCTTGATCATATTATTTATTGCCAAATGAGATCGCAATATTGTAAGAGTGCACCCAAGTGGAGAAATAATGAAACACATCAAACTATATATCATAATCAACATTACGAGTTATTCATTTATTTATTTAGTAAACAACTCAGTAAAATCAAGGAATCTTTTCATTATTTGCTATATTCAATGTATTTGTTGGAGAAAAATAATGATTAGACCTGTTCAGAACATTAAAAAGGAGGAACTTCCTTTGTCACAAAAGCAGGAGCTGATAAAGAGAAATCGATAAAGAGCGAGGTGAAACACGACTGTGATTAGTTGTAAAACAAAAATCATTGTAACGTGATTGGTCACTGACTCCCATTTGTGGCATGAGTTAAATAGTCACAACTATTGCATTTAAATGTTAAAACTTCGTGTTGTATGCTGCTGTTTTTCTATTTTATTTTATATGATGTTTAGTTTATTACTAGTTTTGTATGCTATTCTTACGTTTTTGTCATGTTTTTTTTATTGTTTTTGCTAGTTGTATTGTTTCATTTCCAGTATATGTGACGATTATCCATTTTAGATAAGACAAAAGGAGAGAAAATATATACTGGCCGATTTTAACGCAACAGGTGCGATAACCAATCGCAACTGAACTGGACCAAACCAACAAGATACGCAGTGCAGTAACAAGACTGGCATTGCATGGATATCACCACAAACTCAGCAAATTTTCAAACTATGATGATCCGTCAATGGACTGCGTATGTAAGCTCTGTGATAGGCCGTGTGCAAGATACTATGTCAACGTCTGTTTAAAGAGAACGAAATCGTTTCCAGCATACAGCAGAGACCAACCAATCTAATTTGTTCGCACTTCTAATAATATTTATAATCGCTTTAATTGCAGTGGTCATATCCCGATTTTTCTCTAGGTTATGGCTATTATTGTATCTTGCCTGTTAATTTCGGCGATTTTGATCTCCCTAGAGATTCCTGAGGTCCCAATAGTTTCTTTATTCTTTCAACACCAACTTTTAAGGCACTATGTTATACATGCGCCACCCGAGCAGTTGTATCTGTGATTGGACATTTTCAAATCTCGCCTGACAAACGCTAAATTCATCGTTTGATGCACTAACATGATCTAGCTTTCTTGCCGTGCAGAAAATTCTCCTGTCTTTTTATTTATACATTGTATCAAAATATTTCTTATTATTTGCTTTAGAAACAAACTCCATGGCACTAAAGAACTAGAAAGCCCTTGGACTATCATTAGGCTGCTGGTCTCACATCTACCTATTTATTGTAGCAACCCAAATTCCTCACGATGTTGTTTGAGCACCAGTCCCATACCAGTTGAGGAAAATCACGAAATTCAAGCGGATTCGAGACACGAACCCGCTTTGTGAGAGCCTACGATGCTACCCTAGACTACATCAATGTTCTGTTATATAGTAAATGGAGGTAAAATATTAGCATTATTGAAAATAAACTGTACACAATTTGTAATATGTGCTCATCTAAAATAATGAAGACGACTATTTTTTTATAATAGAGATTTAAGGGATTAAAATGCAAAACCAAAATGTTACTGATTAGGAACTCGTAATGAAACAATTGAAAAAATACACTAGGTTTGAATTCTCAGGTCCCGCGCCGTAGCCGAGTGGTTAAGGCAGGAAGCCTTGGCGCAGAGCTACGGGACTTGCGCTGGTTCCAGTCTCCATGGGGGAAGAAATTTTCTCATGGTATTTGAGCCAGTATGGGACCGGTGCCCACCCAGCATCGTGATGCATTTGGGTAGCTACAATAAGTAGCGGCTCCAGGTTGAGAAAACCAACTATAACGGCTGGGGGACTCGACATGCTGACCACATGTCACCCCTACACTGGCTGATTATCATCTACCTCTGTGATTAACACATGTGGATGTGAGGCCAGCAGCCGGCTGGTAGGCTAAGGGCCTTGTACGCCTGTCGCGCCAGGAGTTTTTTTTTTAATTCTCAGGGAAAAAGAGGAAGAGGAAAACCAAAACAGAGTTTATTGATGATAATAATAAACATCATCCGGTATCATGGCAGCTGCCGACGTCTTCCGGAAACCAAACGCCATTCCTCTCTGCCCATCCATTGTTCTTCTCCATTCCTCTGATATTCATAGCTGCTTGTACCCCTTCTATCCAAGTTTTCTTCGGTCTTCCTCTCTTCCTCCTTTCCATTGGGATCAATTCCATAACAATTTTAGGCAATCTTTGATCTGGCATTCTTTTGACATGGCCATACCAGTACCTAAAAAGGTGCATTCATGAAGCCGCCTATGAAGCATTGTGTGAGAAAGACGACTATAGAGGAAGGACCGCACTGTTTTGGAACGATGAAATAGAGAAAGAAATAATAATAAAATAATAATAATAATAATAATAATAATAATAATAATAATAATAATAATAAAGTCTCAAAGGAACTAGAAAGGAGACTTTTAAAATCTTATAAAACAATGGTGGTTCCAACACTACTAATGGATCGGAACACTGGATCTTAACCATAAAAGAGGGACGAAGAATAGAAACTACGGTAATGAGGTTTTTTACTAGTATGGCTGGTTATACAATAGCAGATCAGAAACGGAATGAAAACATACGAAGAGAACTAAATATATTCAAACTATTAGATAGCATTGTACTATACAGAGATGAATGGATGGACCA
Organism: Diploptera punctata; assembly: GCA_030220185.1. Taxonomy (NCBI): domain Eukaryota; kingdom Metazoa; phylum Arthropoda; class Insecta; order Blattodea; family Blaberidae; genus Diploptera; species Diploptera punctata. Next base: position 856,877 of record JASPKZ010010256.1, read on the forward strand.
CATCGAAAGAATGGATAACAGGATCCTTAAACAGATTCTTCGCTACAGACAACTACGAAGAAGAAATGTAGGAAGACACAGTAAAAGATGGACAGACCAATTCTAACATGATAGGAACAGATCTTACGGTCTAATCCTTGATGCTGATGATGATTGTTACTTGGAAAATAAAGTTTCCAGACAAGCTGTCTGTAGGCCATAGTTAACATAACTAGGAAGAAAATGTTCCATCTGATCCAGGATTTCCCTCTACTTATTAGTTTATTATTATATTATTAATATTATTATTATTTGTCTACCGCTGTGGTCTCGGGGTAGCGTGTTGCTTTGCCACGCAGCGGGCCCGGATTCGATTCCCGGTCGGGACAGACTCCTGGGTGAGATTTTTTCGGGATTTTTCCTCACCTACACGACAAATGTCAGGAAGCTTAGGGCCCAATGGTCCCCGAAAATCATCTGGCCATCACCATCATCATTATTATCATCATCATCCCTCACCGGTGTGGAAAGCAACGGGAAACTACCACACCTATAATTACTTAGTAAAGCTGCAAAGCATAGCATGAAAATGCTATAATTGCAGTTAAACACCTGCAGAATTACTATGGATGGATTATTATTATTATTATTATTATTATTATTATTATTATTATTATCGGCCGCGGTGGACTAGTGGTTATGCTTCTTGTCTCTGGTCCCGAGGGTCGCGGGTTCAAACCCGGCCGGGGTCGATGGATTTTTTAGAACGGAAAAATCCAAGGAGCAAATCCTCCGGGAGGGATTTTAAGCCGTGGGTCCCGAGTCTGAAGATTTTCAGGCTCGTAAAAAATCCTTAAGCCTGAATGAAAAGGCCTCTAAGCAAAATTTACCGAATTTTCCCGTCCCCTAGATGTCAGTATGAGGCGGAACGCTGACCACGGACCACTCAAAATGACATCTATACGAAAACAAGTGTAATTAAATTAGTATGGTTCAAATTCTTCCCTGTAGGGGGAGAGCGCCTAAATCTTTGTAAAGGGAAAACATGGGCTTACAACAAAAGTATTATTATTATTATTATTATTAATGTTATTATTAATGTTGAGTGATTCCGGGTTATGTGGCCGTGGTCCATAGTTGGTGTTGATACCAGACGTTTCGCCCTCAACTGCGGAGGGCATCTTCAGTGGCGAGTGCTTCTAGGCGTGTTTCCTGGTCGGAAGATCTACTTAGAGTGAGCGCTGTGGACGTTGTGGACGTTGTATTAGTGGTGGGTGCAGGGTGAGTGGGCGTAGCTGTTGCTGATTGGCTAATGGTCGTCTCCTTGTTGTCCCTAGTGTTAATGCATTTATTTTCTAGTGTATGATACCAGGCCTTAGCCAGTTTGATACCTTCCTCTTTTCTGTTGATATTTCCCTTATGCTTGTATATTTCTATAGCGTCTCGGTATAATCTAGGGAAATAGTAGGAAGTTGTGGCTAAAACTTGTGTATCCTATTATTATTATTATTATTATTATTATTATTATTATTATTATTATTATTGATAGTTATTGTTTTTGTTATTGCTAGTGCTATTGTTATTGTTGTTGTTATTCGATAGAGTGAGCAAGTCATCAGTGTAAAAGAAATGAAAATAGGAGTGCGGTAATATTTGTTTCAAATGACGTGGCATTTTTATAAAGGGAAGTGCGGTTCAGTAATTCTTTTTAGTTAAAATTCTAAACGAAAATTCTAGGCAGGGGAGTACTACCACAGCAATATAACCTTATCCAATTCGCATCATGATTTGTTTGGATCAGTAGGAAATTGAAGTTTCCAATCTCTTGAGGTTGGTGGTATGGTCTGTTGAGTTTGTTTTGGTAACGAGTTCATTTGTTACGTACCGCAGGGACTGCTGGACCTCCGACTTGGCCTTATTAGAACCACCACTGAAGCGTAAAGTCTCAGACGTACTTATCCTAGCATTTCTTCGCCTGTTTTAAATATTCAAGGCTTATTCCTATAAGATTCTCATACTCACACGCTTAGATATTATACTTGTTGATAGAGATTGCCGCATATTACTGTCAAATGACAATTTTGAGCGAAATATTAAATAAAGTTACAGTATTTTTTTCTCTCGCTGGAATGAGTTAAGTACGCATGTACATTGTGTTCCAAAATGATGCACGGGGTTTAAAGTAGTTGGTATAGCTTTACAAACGAAATTGGATACATGATTATTTGCTTTAATGAAAGAAAAACTGTGAAAGTTTCATATATTTTATGCAGTAATTTGTTTCTTGTCATTATTATGTCACAGCGTTAAATTTGTGAAATGGCGACTCCTGCACGGAAGTCATTCTGTGTGTTGCAATTTGCGAGGTCTGGTTCCATTGTTGCAGTGCAGCGAGCTTTCCGACAGCAATTTGGAATTGATCCTTGGACAGATAAAATTATCCGTCGATGGTATAAACAGTTATAATCAACTAGATGTATATGTAAAAGGAAAAGACCAGGACGTCCACGAACACCAAACGACGCGTTGGTCCGGATGACATGATTCATTCCCATACCCTCCACGGTCTTCTGATCTCACATCTTGTAATTTCTTCCTGTGGGGGTATGTGAAGGACCATGTGTACGTACCAACACTTCCGGTCGACCTTCGAGACTTGAGAAAAAGGATTGTTGCTGCTGTTGAATCCATTACTCCAAATATGCTGACCAAGGTTTGGGAGGAAATAGACTATAGGCTAGATGTGTGCCTTGTGACGAAAGGTGCTCACATCGAACACTTATAAAGTATGTTATGAAAACTCGAAGAGTTTGTCTTTAATCCCATGTAACTTTTGTTCTTATATATATCATGTAAGGGAAATTAAATAACTTTGAAACCCCGTCCATGATTTTGGAACACCCTGTAGTGTATCACATTTGAAAATCACATGAACGAATTTGATTGTAAATAAACCAGTGCTTCGATGCTTCGCTACGAGAGTTAATTATGGAAACTAAAGCAATTCTTGAGAATGTTAAGTCTCGTAGACTGCGATGGCAGGACATGTGGCACGAATGGAGAATGAAAAGGGACGTGGAAGCTTCTTATAGGAAAACCAGAGGGAATATGACCAGTTGGTAGACCGAGAATGACATTAACCATGATTTGAGGGAGTAGATTATAAAGGGCATGATTGGAAAACATTAGCTCAGGATAGGGATGTATGGAGATGTTCGCCCGGTCATGAACCTATGGGTTGGATAGTGCCAAGTGAGTTAGTTAAAGCAGTTCGTGGGTTCTTACATTGCAGGTTAATTTAAGTAACTAATTACGTGTTCTACCTGAAATGGCACAGTCCTTACGGTTCATATTGCTTAAGACATCTGCTTGAACTGATATCTGGTGGGATGACTTGAATGCGCTGACATGACATACAGTATAGTGGATTCGTAACAAACCTTTCACGAGACTTAAGTCACCTCGCTCTTGTGGAATTAAAAATGTGAACGACTTAAGTCACTTCGCTCCTAGCATAATGATCACTTAAACTGTGGACTTATAAATAAAAACATTGAAGCGTCAGGTCAAGAAGTATACTGACTACTGGGTGATATCATCTGCTATGTCAGTACAACCTCAGTGCACTGCCATGTCAAATCAAAATTGAGCTCTTGAGTATTAAAATGGAGCATGTCCAACTTTCGATGCATTTACAAGTGCCTATTAAAATATATTATTTGTTATATATATATATATATATATATATATTAATGTCCACCGCTGTGGTCTGGAGGTAGCGTGTTGCCTTGTCACGCAGCGGGCCCGGGTTCGATCCCCGGTCGGGACAGTTTTTCTGGGTGAGGTTTTTATCGGGGTTTTTCCTCTCCTTTAAGACAAATGTCAGGAAAACTTTAAGGCTCAAACGGTCCCCGAAATCATATGGCCATCATCATCCTTATCATTATCATTATCATCATCATCATCCTTCACCGGTGTGGAAAGCAACGGGAAGCTACCACACCTACAATTCCCTAGTAAAGCTGCAAGCATAGCATGAAAATGCTATGATTACAGTGAAGGATCTGCCTTCGGGCAGAATTACTATGGATATATATATTTATATATATGTAGTCCACCGCTGTGGCCTCGCGGTAGCGTGCTGCCTTGTCACGCAGCGGGCCCGGGTTTGATTCCCGGTCGGGACAGGCTCCTGGGTGAAGTTTTTTCGGGGTTTTTCCTCACCTATAACACAAATGTCAGAAAGCTTAGGGCTCAACGGTCCCCGAAAATCATCCGGCCATCATCATCGTCCTTATGATTACCATCATCATCCTTCACCGGTGTGGAAAGCAACGGGAAGCTACCACACCTATAATTCCCTAGTAAAGCTGCAAAGCATAGCATGAAAATGCTATGATTGCAGTGAAAGACCTGCCCTCGGTCAGAATTATTATGGATGGATATATTTTTTTTTCCGATGTTCTAATAAAGTTTTGACATTTAGCAATAAATAGACATTTAGAAAAATAAATGACAACCGGAATTTGAATCCAGGACCACTAACTTGATACGTTGGTGCGATACCACCTATGCTATCCAGGCATTCTAGCACAACCATTTATTTTTTTATATATATATATATATATATATATATATATATATATATATATATTGTTTATCCATCCATATTAATTCTGCCCGAGGGCAGGTCTTTTATTTTGCAATCATAGCATTTTCATGCTACTCTTTGCAGCTTTACTAGGAAATTATAGGTGTGGTAGCTTCCCGTTGCTTTCCATACCGGTGAAGGATGGTGATGATAATGATAAGGATAATAAAGGCCGGATGATTTTCGGGGACCATTGGGCTCTAAGCTTCCTGATATTTGTCCTACAGGTGAGGAAAAACCCGGAAAAAACCTCATCCAGGAGCCTGTCCCGACTGGGAATCGAAGCCGGTCCCGCTGCGTGACAAGGCAGCACGCTTCCTCGAGACCAATTGTTTTTTCCCGCAAGCACTATCTGACTACAATCGTGCACTATTATATACATTCTGGGAGCCATTTGCGTTCTAGGATTCTTACATCTTAATACGAGTATATACCGGTAAATTGCTGTATTCAACGTATTTCTTAGAGAGTCAGTCACTGCAATATAATGCTCTGACCTATTCAGAATGTTAGAAAGGAGGAGCTTTCTTTAATATGATAAACTTATGTGATAAATTCGAGGTGAAACACGACTGTGATTGGTTGTAAATAAATATTCATTGAAACGTGATTGGTCATTGACTCCCACTTGGGACATGAGTTGAATAGGTATATTAAGTACTCAGTTACGAGGATCTGTAGTAATACAAAAGCTACAGTAAAAATACAGAATAGTTTAACAGAGGAATTCACAGTAAATAAAGGCCTTAAGCAGGGATGCAGTTTGTTACCAATTCTTTTTAACATTTATTTAGACCAGGCTCTTAACTTGTGGTATAAAAAATGTTCTGAAATGGGTATTCCTACAGGAGGAAAAGTACTGCATTCATTGTTGTTTGTAAGATGATCAAATGATTTTTGCAGGGGATGAAGATGATATGAAATATATGATAAATAAATTAATGGAAGAATATAAAAAATGGGGACTGAATATAAATTTACAGAAAACAGAATATATGTGTTTGGGAAAGGATGTGGATGACCTCATACTTGAAACAGGGAAAATAAAAAAATGTGAATTTTTTAAATATCTTGGGTCAATAATTACAAGTTTCGGTACCTGTGAGAGAGATGTACAGGCTAAAATTGCAGTGGCAAAAAATGCAACTAAGACATTACATGGAGTAATTTGGAACAAAAATATTACAAAGGAAACTAAAATGAAAATTTATAAGAGCATAATACAGAATAGTCCCGCGCCGTAGCCGAGTGGTTAAGGCAGGTAGCCTTGGCGCAGAGCTACGGGACTTGCGCTGGTTCGAGTCTCCATGGGGAAAAACTTTTCTCATGGTATTTCGGCCAGTATGGGACCGGTGCCCACCCAGCATCGTGATGCATTTGGGTAGCTACAATAAGTAGCGGCTCCAGGTTGAGAAAACCAGCTATAACGGCTGGGGGACTCGACATGCTGACCACATGTCTCCCCTACACTGGCTGATTATCATCTACCTCTGTGATTGACACATGTGGATGTGAGGCCAGCAGCCGGCTGGTAGGCTAAGGGCCTTGTAGGCCTGTCGCTCCAGGAGTTTTTTTTTATAATACAGAATATTTTGTCATATGCAAGCGAAACTTGGTCTTTGACGGAATTACAAAAGAATGCAATTAGAACAGTTGAATTCGATTATTTTAGAAGAAGCCTCCAAAAAAACAAGACAGGATAAAATAAGAAATGAATTCCTTTGGAGAGAAATGAATGTCACCACATCTGTTGTTAAGAGGATTGAAAATCAAACGCTTAAATGGTATGGCCATGTACAAAGAATGGAAAATGAAAGATGGCCAAAAAATATATACCAATGGTCACCCCCTGGAAGAAATAAATGTGGCAGACCAAGATGGAAATGGAAAACCTACGTCAGAACAATAATGGAGGATAGGAATTTGGAAGAGGGAGATTAGAATGATAGAGATAAATAGAAACTGAAGACGGCAAACCTATAAGTGGGGGGAAAGAAGAAGAAGAAGTACTCAGTTGTCCTCATGGGATTGAGCGGAGCTCATTCCAAATGCTATACCGTATTTGAAGAAACATTTTCGAAAGGCCTATGCCCGGACCCCTGGAATGTCAGGAGTAAGCTATAGGGACAGTCATTTGAAAAGTGTAGTTTTTTTAGTACGAGTATTAACTCACGATTACACACTCACTCGCTCACTCACTCCAAGCGCGATAGGCCTAGAAGGCTCTTGGTCCACTCACGAATATTAACTTTAAATAAAAAAAAATACTTGCATAATTCTGAAATTTGACATAGGCCTATGTATTATATAGAATATCCCCGTGCTAAAATATGTTTGTGTCCAGAAAGAAGTTTATGAATTTTTAGATAAAATTCAGAAATATTTTCAAATTGTAATCGTTGTTTATATTTCTATGTTTATATTATTTTTCATGTCTCAAATTGTGAACAATTACGTAACCTTAATTCATTTGCATTTAAAAGCAACGTTCTTGGATTTTTAATTTGAATTTCCTTTTATGATTACGATGTAATAAGAAACGCATTTATGTAATTTACATACAATTTAAATTTGTACGATAGTAATTGAAATATGGAACTACGGTAAAGTAATACATTCTTTAGAATCGTATTGCCCACAACTACGAATTTTGTCCTTGCGTGGATACAGACGCAATTTCATTACTCTTGAAATTTATAATTACATGTTTTATGTTGAGAATAGCTATTATTGAATACATTTCCAGAAAATGCTGTCCCACGATTATGCTTTTTAGGTAAATACAGGGTTTGTTTATTCGGTCAGTGTACTAAGATTATTATAGTAATCCCATTCTCAGTTTTTTTCTTATCCACTCATTGAAATATCCGACTTTAATATGAAATTAAAGAGAAATTAGTCAGCAAAAATTAGTACATAGTTCTGTGACTTACGTTAGTTACATAGTATTTTATCCAACGACTCTTCTTAACCATTATTTTTTTATATAATAATCTTGTATCTCATAAGCCCTTGTTTCCCTCAACGAGATTTAGGCGCTCTCCCCTACAAGGAATAAATTGAACCAATACTAACTTAATTACACTTGTTTTCGTATAGATTTCATTGGAGTGACCCGTGGTCAGCTTTCCGCCTCATACTGATATCTAGGAAACCAAGGTAGTACTAAGATGGGGAAATTCGGTAAATTTTGCTTAGAGGCCTTTTTATTCAGCTTAAGGATCTTTTACTAGCCAGAAAATCTTCAGACTCGGGAACCACGGCTTAATATCTCTCCCGGAGGACTTCCTCCTTGGATTTTTCCATCCTAAAAAATCCATCGACCCCGGCCGGGTTTGAACCTGCGATCGTTGGGACCAGAGGCAAGGAACTAAACCAGTAGTCCACCGCGACTAAATAATAATAATAATAATAATAATAATAATAATAATAATAATAATAATAATAATAATAATAATAATAATAATAATAATAATAATAATAATAATTTATTGATAGAAACTATTAAATTACAACATATTAATGAAACATGCTTAATTTATGTAGCCACCCCTGAATGTGAAGTCTTGTGCTCAGGGGCGGATTCTTATATGCTATATATATATATATATTATTAATTTTACAATACATAACAAAAACAGACCATTAACAAACTAACTGCACGAAACAGAAACATAAGACATTCTTATATGTAATTATAAAAATATGTATTAGATAATACTTTTTTCAACCCTTTTACATATTTGATTACAATAAATATTATTTTTGTGATTCTAACTACTATTTGAACAATCAACAATATTGACTTTAATTCTGAAACATTTTATACTTACTACAACTTGAAGTTATATCTATTTGAACAATAAAACTATATTGACTTTACTTTTAAACTATTTTATAATCACTGAAGATATATTTTTTACAAATTTTGTTAATTTTTAGACCCATTTTTGAGATTTCCGGACAAGTTAATAGTAGTTTATTATATGCTTTAGGTCCATAGTAACTGCAATGCATGTAAGCTGGTGTTGTTTTACATTTTGCTCTATTAAAGTTTCAACAATTTTCCTCTTCATATTATAACGGTATTTGATTTTGTTACAGTGTTCTAAATGTTTATGAATACATTTTAATACTGTATTATAAAGTGCTATTATGCAATACAGAGACTCTTGACTTCCCAACTCCTTTCAAAAATGTAAAAATGAAAATAGGCTATATATAACTTTTATTCTACCAGTTATATTATATGGATGGGAAACATGGACTCTTACTTTAAGGGAGGAAAGCAGATTACGAGTATTTGAGAATAAAGTTCTTAGGAAAATTTTTGGACCAAAGAGAGATGAACAGACAGGTGAATGGAGAAGACTACATAGCAGTGAACTACATGGTCTTTATAGGAAGCCAAATATATTAAGAATAGTCAAGTCTCTTAGATTCCGACGGGCATGAAATGTGGCACCGAATGGGGAATGAAAGACGTGCATTGAAGCTTCTTGTAGGAAAACCAGAGGAAAAACACCCAGTTAGTAGAACAAAAATGAGGTGGGAGAATAACATTAACTATCATTTAAGAGCTTATATCTGCGTGGCCATGAACCTACGGGTTCGATAGTGTCAGTTAGTTAGTTAGTTAGTTATTATAAACTAGTCGTGCAATATTAAAGACGTTAAACGTATCAAATAATTTTGTCGAAAAATCGAATGGTTTATTCATTATAACTTTCAACATTTTATTTTGTCTTCTTCTTCTTCTTCACTTCCTGGTTTAGGCAAGAGTTGCCTGTTCCGTCTTCACTAATAGATCTAAGACCATCTCTTCCGAGGACGTCGACATTTCTACGCTGAGGTCGTCTTTGGTTAAGTCCGTCCGAGTTTCCATTGTGAAGAATACGAGTAATATGTTTTCCTCTGATCGCGGTACCAACGCTATGCAGAGTAGACCATTGGTGGGGCTGCCACCTCAAAGCTTTAGGTCCAGCTTCTGGATGTACTAACCCCATCTAGAGGGTTGCCACTTCCGCCAGATCCGCCGTGATGAAGGACTCCTTCTGCACCGAATCTGCCGTTGAGGTTTTCACCGTAACCCTGGCTAGGGGCCCTTACAGAGTACTATCAGTCGGAGCCAACTGAACCCTGGTTTTTTTACGAGGTTGTTACTCCTCCCCCTCCTCCTTTCTCATCCGGGCTTGGGACCGGCCATGGCGGAGTTTTTATTTTGTATTATTTGTAATAATTATAAACATTATAATAATGCTCTATTTTAGCTGGCAGAGTTAAGGCCATAAGGCCTTCTCTTCCACTCAACCAGCGAATAATTATACAAAAATTACATACATATTACAATTTTAAGATATTATTAAAATACAGACTAAACAAAATACAATGATGATGTAATCTAATACTAACAAAAATATAGAATATAAATTAAAATGATATAAAAAAAGTAAGTAGCTTCCTGGATGATTATTAATGGAAAGCTCTATATAGTTGTTATGCAGTTAATATTTTCATTGTGTCGAACTTAAGATATCAGTTAATTTGGGTTTAAATAATGATAGCGATATACAGTCCCTGACATGACTGGGAAGTGAATTCCATGTAATGTCCTAAGTGTATTTTTATAGGTATTACTCCAACATTTTATACCATATAGTTAATATACTTCGAAATAAGGCATAATATATCGTTTTCATAAGTTCCATGTTTATTATATTTTTTAGGGTTTTGAAGATATATATTGTTTTTCTCAGTTTATTACAGATAAAATGTAGCCTATATGTTTATTCCATTTAAGATGACTATCAAATATAATGCCTAGATATTTGATCTCTGTTGTTTCTTCTCGTTTAGGACAATTACATTTTTGTTCCGTACAGTTTATTTCATGAATAGTAAAGTTATGTTGTTTTTTTTAATATTATTAACCGACCAGAAAAGAAAAGAGGGAGACGAAAGTTAACATGGAAGGAAAGCATGAGGATAGTAATGCAAGCAAGAGGGCTAAGCATTGAAGATGCACAAGATCGTAGGCTTTGGAGGTTTTGGCTCGGCAAGACGGCAGCAGCTGTAAAAACCCGAAGATAGATTATTTTTAGATGTAAGTGAAGAGTAAATTATTTTAGTTTTTGTCGAGTTTAAATTAAACCACATTTTAATAAATTTTAAGCAATATTAGTACTATAACAATTGTGAGAATTCTGAGTGCGAGGGAACAAATTTTGTTCAAAGACTTATTTCAAACTTAATGTATTTTTACGTGATGATAATCTAACACAACGGGACCAAGATTTTATATTGAACAGATATAAAAATAGGCCATTACGTTTGTAAAAGCGCCATTATGTTTTTATTGGGTAAGTAGCCTAATATTTATTTAACATCATCATCATCATCATCATCCAGGGATTAAGCCTATTGGCTCGTTCCGGTTTCATGAAAGCTAGAATTGTTAAAATTGTTCAGACCATCTTCTGTGTGGGCTTCCAACATTTTTCCTTCCGTACGGTTTATAATTTAGCAGTAATTTTGGAAATCTTCCTTCTGGCATTCTATCAATATGTTCTTTTCAGTCGTTCCTATATTTAATTATTCGGTCTGTAAGTTTGAAAATATTTAGTTCCTTTTTTATATCTTCATTTTTTTCTTATCCAACAGAGTATACCCTGCTATATTTCTTAAACTATTTTCAAAATTTCAGAACACCAATTTTAAGTTTTAAAGCTCTGCATATAAGACCTGACATGTTTTGGTCAGAGGTGTCTTGTTTCAAGTTTGAATTTTTAAATGCTTTTTTTAGGAAGTAATATTTTGAAGTACTTTTAATTATATTAATTTGAATCTGTTTATCTTATCTCAATATTAATATTGATTTGTTCTTGAACATGTTTCGATTAGATCTTCATCATTTTCAGCATCTTGCCCAGACTGATTGGATTTATGTTGTAAACCCTGGATGTCGATGTCATTGGATTTTTTTGGTCGGTTTTACTCCACTACCAAAGTAAGTCACAGTTCGATATTCACTGAAAAATACATTTATCGATCCTGGTTGGGATGTCTACCGCAGCAACAGACGAAACTCGAGTAGTATCAGGTCTGGACCATTTAGCCCGAAGACGATTTCAGGAATCAAGACACCGGTCTAAGAAAACCTACTAAGTTACCTTCTTCTTCTTCTTCTACTTCACGAAATTAGGCGTTTTGACCTGATTTCACATCAAGTGGAATTTAATTAATCTTCCATCTAGTAAATGACCTCCAATACTTCTATGTCCTATTGGTTTGTATTTTAATAACAGCTGAGGGATTCTGTCTGTAGACATTCTTGTAACATGTTCATACCACTTGTTCGTCATATTGTCCATTCTATTTGTTAAATTAAACATATTTAAATCTTTTCTAATATCTTCATTTCTTTTTCTGTCCAAAATTGTCGCACCTGGTACTTAACGTAAGAACTTTATTTCTGCAGTTTATATTTTCCTTCTGCCTGAAGGGTTAAGAGTCAAATTTTCACTTGCATATGTTAAGACAGGCACTGCTTTAATTTTGTAAAATTTTAATTCTGTTCTCCTGAAAGTTTTATTTTAACGCCCAGTTGGTAGACCAAGAATGAGGTGGGAGAACAACATTAACTATGATTTGAGGGAAGTAGATTATACAGGGAATGATTGGAAAGCATTAGCTCAGGATAGGGATGTATGGAGAGCTTATGTCCGCGCGGCCATGAACCTTCGGGTTCGATAGTGCCAGTGAGTTAGTTTGAGTTAGTTAGTTTTTGAAAGTTTTATTTTTCAGTGCCACACATTCTATAAAACTTATTTAATTTAATATTAATATCTTCCTTCTGGCAGTACGATACATTGCACCCTAAATAATTGAAATTGTTCACCTGTTGTATTGTACTGTTATTAATGATGATTTTACACCTCGTATGGTCTTTCCCGTTGGATGCCATTATTTTCGATTTACTTTCAGAGATTGTCACATTGAATTTACTAAGTTACCTAACAAATAAAGATACGTTTATTGCGATTATTAGCAAAATTGGACCGTTAATTCGATTTGCTGAGACATTCGCGTAGTTTACGCAATTTCAATGTGACGGGATTTTTTACATGTAACATTGTAGTTGCATGTTTTTGTGCCATGTCTAAAAATTAACCTTTAGGCAACGTAACATATGTTTCTTGGTTCATGTCTTGGTTAAGACTTTACAGACATTTGACAGATGTTAAAATAATGGTCTCATAAGTATACATAAGAATCTGTCCATCTACATGTTGCCTACAGTACATTTTCATGCTCATAGTAAGGAGGATAGATAAATCATGAGAACCTCCTCAATAACTGCATTCTTTCTGAATTTGCCAATAAGAAGTAGGGCCTATATTGAACTCAAGCCATGTGAAAAATAACACTGGTTAACATGATTTTTTTTATGAGTACCAATAGTTGTACTTAATGCAGTTTTTTTTTCGTGTTTTCAAATATGTATTCAGAATTTCTCCATCACCTACAGTTTTTTTATTTCAGTTTCAATTAATGGATTTACATAAGTATTTTTTAATAAACGTTTTTTCGTCCATTTATTATCTTGTCGCAGTGAGCGATGAGCACGGGGAACACTTTGATCAGGAGATTTTAGCTATGGAAAAGATATATCAAGGCAAATGTAATCCTAATATGCTGGCCGATTATTGTTGGACCATCAAGAGGGATGCTTCACAGGCAAAATATAGCAGAAAATCGTCATTTCGTACTTTCTAGATGAGTCCGAATGTTCGAATATTGTGTAGTTACGAATGTAGAAAATATTAAAGTGTTTTAAATTATAAATGCCTGTCTCTCGGAAACCTTGCATGATAGAGAAAAACCGATATCATATTTGAATTCAGGACAAAAATACTATCAGAATCACATATTTTTCTTTCTGAGACAAAAATAGTTTATTTTTGTTGCTCAATGTAATTGAACATATATTTCAAATCGGTCAATATAGTTCAGTCCACCGCTGTGGTTTCGAGATAGCGTGCTGCCTTGTCATGCAGCGGGCCGGGGTTCGATCTCCGGTTGGGACAGTTTCCTGGGTGAGGTTTTTACCGTTTTTTTTCCCTCACCTGTAAAACAAATATCAGGAAACTTTAAGGCCCAAACGGTTCCCAAACATCATATGGCCATCACAATCATCATCATTCATATTCATCTCAGATTAGGCTGTAAAATATTTCATGTGCAATGAATTGGTGAACGTTTGCTTAAAACCATTGAAAAAGGCCTTCATTTCACTGAGCTTCAAGAAAAGGTCACCCCCAAATTCATTTATATATCAATATTTAATATCGATTTGGGGGTGACCTTTTTTAAGCCTTTTTCAATGGTTTTAAGGAAAAGTTCACCCATTCATTGCACAGGAAATATTTTATTTCACAAAAGTCCAAAAAGTTTTAACCCTAATGTATACACAAAGAATAAGAGCTCGAACCTACTATACTTAAAAATAAAAAGAAAAAAACTACAAAGAAAGTAATAGACTATAATGAATTAATCTATCGCTTATTATACAGGCATTTTTAAATATATTTACAAATCTTAAAACGATTTTATTAAATAATGAAAAAAAAAACGAATTATTAATTATTAAAAAGTAATATTAGTGAGTTGTTTCTGTTAATAATTTTATTTTCAATTTGTTTCTGAAAGATGGTAAATAGTTGATAATACAAGGAATAATCTGATGGTCGTGTTAGTGTTCAATTTAATTACGTACTAATTGTCCTTAAGAAGTTGGGCTAATAACGTTCCAGACCTTATATCGAAATAAAATCAGCTTTGATACAGCCGAGAATCGCACATGGAACCCGAGGGATACTATTGAGACACATCAAACATTACATCTATTATTCAACAGGTTTTTAATGTACACATCTTCCTGTATCCAATATTAAGGTCTTACCAGTATTCTGTTCCATTCATCTCTATCCTTCCAGTCATCGCCCTACAGTCCTCTGTCCTTCATCAAATTCATAATTCCCTCTATCCATGCTTTCTTAGGTCTCCATCTTCCTTTACTCCCATTTCGAACCTATTTCAAACTCCGAAGTGGCAATCTATTTTCATTCATCCTCTTCACGTGTCCTAATCTTTGTAATCATTTCCCACAAATTTCATAATTGTTTCGTTAAAGTTATTTTTTTCTAGGATCTTAAAAAAATCACACTGAGCAACAAAAAAGAAACTTTTTTTGTCTCAGAAAGAAAAATATGTGATTCTGATACTATTTTTTCTCATGAAATCAAATATGATATCGGTTTTTCTCCATCACGCAAGGTTTCCGAGAGACAGGCATTTATAATTTCAAACACTTTAATATTTTCTACATTCGTAACTACACAATATTCGAACATTCGGACTCACCTAGAAAGTAAGAAATGACGATTTTCTGCTATATTTCGCCTGTGGAGCATCCCTCTTGATGGTCCAACAATAATAGGCCAGCATATTAGGATTCTATTTGCCTTGATATCTCTTTTCTATAGCTGAAATCTCCTGATGAAAGTGTTTCCCGTTTTATTTTACAATGGACAAATGGACGAAAAAACGTTTATTAAAAAATTATTATTTAAATCCATTAATTGAAATTGAAATAAAAAAAACTGTGGGTGATGGAGAAATTCCGAATACATATTTGAAAACACGATAAAAAACTGCATTAAGTACAACTATTGGTACTCATGAGACAAAATCATGTTGACCAGTGTTATTTATGTAGATTAACAGAGACGAAATCAGGTTTAAATAAAATATGTGATGAAAGTGTTTCCCGTTTTATTTTACAATGGACAAATGGACGAAAAAACGTTTATTAAAAAATTATTATTTAAATCCATTAATTGAAATTGAAATAAAAAAAACTGTGGGTGATGGAGAAATTCCGAATACATATTTGAAAACACGATAAAAAACTGCATTAAGTACAACTATTGGTACTCATGAGACAAAATCATGTTGACCAGTGTTATTTATGTAGATTAACAGAGACGAAATCAGGTTTAAATAAAATATGTGGCAATTTTCACAACAATGTGAGCGGAAATTGATTTAAAAGTTGGTACTTCTGTAACAATTTATCTGAATTTTCACGTAATAACGAATTTGTCTTGAGTTATTACATAATAGCTCATCTAATTTTTGAAAGCCCGTTTATTATAATGATATTTAACATATAATTTTCTTGTACTTACATTATGACACCATTTTGTTTTGATAGCACTCTAAAGTAGCTGTTTATCATTATCCTCATTATTTTGAATGTCAGTTAGCCTACATATTCATAAGATTTACATTATGAAGCGTTGAATAAAATATGATTTAAAAACAGGGAGTTGTCTTTGCTTCTAGTGTTAAAAAATATAATTTATGAAACTGAATATTGGATCCAGAAGCTTTATTTTCTAATACCGCTCGTGGCAGTACTACAAAACTAATTCATTTACATTTCAAATTTACAAAACTCTCTTACGATTGTTCGAGAATGCAGCCAACATAATAGTCGATAGATTGTAATCGATCATCGACATTGTTGAGAATTCTAGACTCATACTGACAAATCTTTAAAATATGTTGAATAAAATACTTTAAAATTTTAATATATGCACATAAACCCGTGGGCATAACTTGTTCGGTAGCTAGAATGGTCAGTGATTTAATGTCATGCCTGGTTGTGCTTCAAGAAACATATAAAAATTATAATAGACAATAAGGATGAATTTGACTGTTAAATTTGCTACAACGCGGCCTTTGTTGAGTTATTGCCTAGTTGTTCTTTTGTTTCCTCTAGCGAGGCCTTCTACATTATGTTCAAAATGTTGCGCTATAGGGGAGAATAACATTACAGGTTCTAGGGAACATGTTTACTTTCCAAAGTTTTTGATATTATACAATATAGGTTAGAACATCTATTATAAAAAAGCGAAGTGTGTATGTTTGTGATTTATAGAATTTTTTTTTGCAAATGCCCCAGGTTGTCTTTCGACATTCCTCGTGTTCTCTCCTGGTATGGCGTACTTGTAACCCACCTCTGAGGTTGGGGCGCCTGGAAGGCGGGGTTACGTTGTCCCGATGATATGATGTGTGATGATGATGATAATGGTGCGCCAGGAGATTCCCTAATCCTAAGCTTAATCTAAGATGAATATGAATGATGATTGCGATGGCCATATGATTTCGGGGACCGTTTGGGCCTTAAAGTTTTCCTGACATTTGTCTTACAGGTGAGGAAAAACCCCGATAAGCACTTCACCCAGAAAAACTGTCCTGACCGGGGATCGAACCCGGGCCCGCTGCGTGATGATTTATAGAATTCTAAACCAGGCTACAGATCTTTATGAAAATTTGTTCATACAGGTTTTCAGGTACGGTGAATATTTAGTCGTTATTATTTTCTGAAACCCCATTAGGTGTAGGAGTTTAGCTGAAACGAAAATTTTAAAATCGCTCTAGCGGCCGCAATGTTCGATATTCATCATCATCATCATCATCATAGTATATTCAAGAATTCAGGCCATTTGTTGACCTGTTTCGGCCTCAAGAGAAACACCATCCAAAAGTCTTTTGAATGGATGTCCTGGTCTTCTTCTTCCTGCAGGTTGATATCTTAACATTTGTTTATTAAAAAACATTAATACACAAGTGATCTTCTTGGTGATAACATATTAAAATATACATACAGTCAATATGCCCAATTCACCAATTAATGTTTTAAAATCGTCAACACGTTTCCACAGCCAAGCTGTCATTCTCAAGACCAGATATTGACTCAATATCTGGTCTTGAGAATGACAGCTTGGCTGTGGAAACGTGTTGACCATTTTAAAACATTAATTGGTGAATTGGACATATTGACTGTATATATATTCTAATATTTCAAATTTGTTTCACAACTAAACTCAGTATATGCTATTAAAATAAACCGAAGTAGATATTTTCCCAAAATCGGTGAAATCCGACGATTAGAAATGTAGGTTTTACCTGGAATCCGAAATAGAACATTTACTCCATAACAATTGGCATGTTTGGATCGTAGAAATGTATATCTATAATTTAATTAACCCTTAATTTTATTTCAACTTATTCAACTAAAAATTAAAACACATTTCATGTATTTAGGCGTAGCAGCACACGCTGGTTATTAGCTAGTGTTTCATAAAAATTTTAAACTACCATGTTCTATTTTGGGTCTTTAATACCAACATGTTTTCATGTTTAGTTTGTTCAGACAATACTGTTCGAAATTTGCAATCGTCAGTTCCCGAGTTCAAATCACGTGCCCGATCAAGCGTGATTGCAGGATTTTTTTATTGGATTTTCTGTCATTTGTGCAAATTATGGTTTGGAACTACGCCTATGCGCATTAGGCCTACCAATTTCCATTTCATTTCAATAACCATTTCTTAATAGATTTATTAATAATCAAAGACCATCCGGCCATCATTAAATAAAACAGGCTAATATGTGTAAACCAATATCAGTTACAATTCTGATTACGTCACATGACGTTACTGACAATTTTACATTACTTATTGACATGATCAACAACCCCTAACCCGCCGGGAATCATAAGGCCATCATCATTATCATCCTTCACCGGTATGGAAAGCAACGGGAAGCTATCACACCTACAATTCCCTAGTAAAGCTGCAAGCATAGCATGAAAATGATTGCAGTGAAGGACCTGCCTTCGAGCAGAATTACTACGGATGGATTACATATGAGTGATGCATTTGTGTCATGCTTCAGTCGATTCTCAGGAAACAAAATGGCTGAAAGTATTGAGTCTTCTGTTGCTGTGTCGTCAAAAGTGACAGTAATTGGGCGCGAATGGCGGAAGGATATTGCTTCTACAACGTAGTCAGTGTTCATAACCAATGAAATGCGAGTAGTTCACATGGTTTTGTTTTTACGAGGATCACTTTAAGAGCGGACAGGGTATAGGATGTGAATATTCGGCAAATTTTGTTAGAGGCCTTTTTATTCAGGCTTAAGGATCTTTTAATTCTTCAGACTCGGGACATACGACTTATATTCCCTCCCAGATGACCTGTCCCTTGGATTTTTCCATCCTAAAAAGAATCCATCGACCACGGCCGGGTTTGAACCTGCGTCCCTCTGAACTAGAGGCAAGGAATATAACCACTAGCCCCCTTACAAGTTATTTTTTGTACATAATCTATAAATAAGAATGAAATAGGCTTATATCTTTAGGCTTAGGGATTGGCTCTGTTAATGAAGGAAACATTGGCTGCAGCCCTTCAATTATTTCGGCCCTGCAGAAAACTTGTAATTTGTTTCTAAAAGTGAATTCAGTTGACCTGACGTAAAAGTAGGTATTTGCATACAACTCAGACTTGTATAATCACTGCTTCGAGATATTATCATTCACACATCCAGAAGCGGATCCACCTGTTACATAATGCAATATTGCTATTTATCCTTCAGGTACAATCATTAAGTACACATAACCCTTACTTATGGGATACGTATTGATCTTAAGTTCATATAATTGTATGCTACAACACTGTAGTGTTACCACACTTATGTTTAAATTACAGTAAAACATCCGGGACAGACATGCAGATGTAACACACTGCATACAGTACGTGATGTTATTCTTGAATTATATACGCTCCATCTAGTTCATGGCAATCTTATCTTGTTAGGGTGAGGTCTGATATTGTATAGTGGCAGGTGTCTAAATGTTATAATCTGTATCGGAAACACACCATGAAAATACTGAAGCCACCTTCAACCGTATGCGTCATTTCTTCTCAACAACACCGACGACCCAGAAGACACGCTATAAACTTTGAAAAATTAATCCAACATTACTCTCTGAGCGCTAGTTAAAATCTCATTACTAAGGCTAGGATCTAATATTTTTATCTTGTTCTTCTTCTTAAACTTAATTTGTAGGATTTTCATCCTGTTTATTTCCAAAATCACTCCTCGGAGGAAGACGTATTGGATGTGCATTCATTGTCTATCCATCTCTTGGCTGGTCTTCCTCTTGTTCTTCTCCCGTCCATTGGTCTATCTTCTTTAGCTCTTTTTGCAAGCCGGTTTTTTTCCATTCTTTCTATATGACCTTCCAATATTTTCGTCTATCTATAATAAATTTGGTTATGTCTTGAATATGGCATTTTTCCCTAATTTCTGTGTTGTGTATTTTATCAAATAATGTTTTCTCCTGAATAGTTCTTAAGATTTTCATTTCGCATGTGCTTATTACTTGTTTAGTTTTTGTTGTATCAGACCTAGTTTCTGCTCCATATGCGATAACTGGTCGAACTATCGTTTTCTATATGCGGGTTTTGCTTTCTATTGACATACGTTTGTTGCGCCAAATTAAATCTTTCATATATCCTGATATTTGTGCTGCTTTATCAGCTTGTTTCTTTACTTCTTTTATTAAATTTTTAGTGCAAAACAGTGATCAAAGTAAAAGGACAGCAAACTCAAGAAATAATCCTCACAAGGGCATCAGGCAAGGTGACTCTTTAATTCCATTCTTATTTAATATTATAATGGATAAATATTTTTATCTAATAATGTAAAAAATGAATATTTGTTTGTTCGTATTTTATGCGCTGCCATACCGTGCATTCAATTGTGATGGGGCTTTTTGCAAAATGTTCAGGAGTTTCCCGGGAAGGTTGTAGGCTATAAGAGAGTTGTAATACTCAATCCCTTCGACCTTAAAAATCACCCTTTGTAGTGAAAAACGTGAAAAGTAGCTTTTTGGCCGCTTAAATGGCTTATGCTACATAAACCATAATAAATACACAAAACTAATGTGTACAGAATTGAATATCTAAAAAAAAAAAAAAAATACAGAAAGGTACGCGTCAGCATATGCTTATCTTTTACGGATAACTCACTATAACCATTTTTGTCTTCCATTGATGCCGAAAAGATGGGGATAAGTAGATTCATGGGCAAGCATAGCAGCGAATGACGGGATTTTTTTTTTACGGATAATCACAATAACGAATTTTGTCTTTCAGCTCATTTATGCGAAGGTGATCGGGATAAGTAGATTCCCGGGCAACGTCGTGTAATCAGCACGGGGTATCTTAAAATAATTACAATAAAATTTATAATCATTTTTCCTTCCACTCATTCAATTAAAGATAAAAACACGTTAAATTTTGTCTTTCAGCTCATTTTTGCCTAGAAGATAGGGATAAGTAGATTCCCGGGCAACACCGGGTAATCAGCACGGGGTATCTAAAAACAATTACGATATAAATTTGTAATTATTTTCTTCTTCTTCTTCTCTTCTTCTTCTTCTTCTTCCTTCCAAGTATTAGGCCAAAGCCTGTTACGATCCTATAGAAAATTTTCCTTATGGGAAATTCTCGTATAAGACTTGAAAGCATAATAATAGTCCCTTCGATTGGTTGCTGGCCAAAGGAAGGCAAGACCAGTGATGGGGCTGCCATCTTATAGCCTCTGGTCAGGCTTTTCTGGAGAAGAAAATAAAATAAAGGAAAGGAGAAATGGAAGAAAGGAAGGACTCCCTAGCCCTCGGATGCCCTAATAGCGTCGGGGTCGAAAAAACAAGAGTTAACCAAGAGAGGTTAGATAAAAAAGTTAAAAGACTAAACATAAAAACACGTTAATTATCATTTCATTAGGCGTAACAGCGCACGCCGGGTGTTAGCTAGTGTGCAATGAGATATGTATTTGTTATTTTTGTTTGATAAACTTTCACATTATTCCATTACTTTGACTATTTAACTCATGCCCCAAATGGCAGTCAATGATCAATGACATTTCAATAAATTTTGATTTACAACCAATCACAGTCGTTTTTCACCTCGATTTTATCACTTTCATTTTATCAAGTGGCTCCCAGATTGTATATATAGTGCACGAATGTAACCAGATTCTGGTTGCGAGATATAATAGAAAAACATTCGTAGAAATTGATTATACCATAAAAAAGAAATCACTGTTTGCACTTTCTTAAACGTATTATTTCCCAGGATTTAACGTTCCAGAAAAGATAATTGACATATTTACATCATTCATCAATCCATAGTAATTCTGCCCGAAGGCAGGTCCTTCACTGGAATCATAGCATTTTCATGCTATGCTTGCAGCTTTGCTAGGGAATTGTAGGTGTGGTAGCTTCCCGTTGCTTTCCACACCGGTGAAGGATGATGATGATGATGATGATGGCCATATGGTTTCGGGGACCGTTTGGGCCTTAAAGTTTTCCTGACATTTGTCTTACAGGTGAGGAAAAACCCCTATAAAAACCTCACTCAGAAAAAACTGCCCCGACCGGGGATCGAACCCGGGCCCGCTGCGTGACAAGGCAGCACGCGTGGCATTACTTATGATCAACTTTAACATTATTCCATTACTTTGACTATTTAACTCATGCCTCGAATGGGAGTCAATGACCAATTACATTTCAATGAATTTTGATTTACAACCAATCACAGTCGTTTTTTCACCTCGATTTTATCACTTTCATGTGAGTAAGTGGCTCCTATATTGTATATATAGTATACGAATGTAACCAGATTCTGCTTGTGAGATATAATAGAAAAACATTCGTAGCAATTGATTATAACTTACCATAAAAAAATAAACCACTGTTTGCACTTTCTTAAACGTATTATTTCCCAGGATTTAAAGTTGCAGAAAAATATAATTGACATGTTTACATCATAGGACATCAGAAATTAATTAATAACCTGTAATGATGCGTTTCATTTTTTCTCCACTAGGGTGCATTCTTACAATATTGCGATTCTATCTAGCAATAAATATGATCTGGTTGCAGTGATGAACAAATGAAACATAACGTGTCTCATTTACATTACTCATCCTCGTTTACATTAAATATATCTTCTTGTAATCTTGTAAGCCCATGTTTCCCTTAACAGAGATTTAGGCGCTCTCCCCTACAGGGAAGAATTTGAACCATACTAATTTAGTTACACTTGTTTTCGTATAGATGTCATTTGAGTGGTCCGTGGTCAGCGTTCCGCCTCATTCTGACATCTAGGAAACCAAGGTAGTACTAGAACGGGAAATTTCGGTAAATTTTGCTTAGAGGCCTTTCATTGAGGCTTAAGGATCTTTTACGAGCCTGAAAATCTTAAGAGTCGGGGACCCACAGCTTAAAATTCCTCCCGGAGGACTTGCTCCTTGGATTTTTCCATCCTAAAAATCCATCGACCCCGGCCGGGTTTGAACCCTCGACCCTCGGGACCAGAGGCAAGGAGCATAACCACTAGTCCACCGCGGCCGACTTTCCTCCTTTTTAATATTCTGAATAGGTCATAGCATTATTTTGCAGTGACTGACCTAAGAAATACGGCTACCGTTTGTAGGCCTATATATAGTGCACGAATGTCAGCTGATGGTGCTTGTGGGACATAATATAAAAACGTTTGTAGCATTTGATTATACCAAAAAAAACCCTGTTTGCACTTTCTTAAACGAATTATTTCCCAGGAACTAACGTTGCAGAAAAATATAATTTACATATTTACATCGTAGGGCATCAGAAATTAATTAATAACCTGTAATGTTGGTTATAAATTTCTCCACTAGGGTGCATTCTTACAATATTGCGATCCTTTGGCGATAAATAATATTATCTTGTTGCAGTGATGAACAAAAGAAACAAATGAAGCGTATCAATCGTTTCTCATTTGTTTTCAAACATCGCCGTTTACATTAAACATATAAATATTTTAAAATAACTATGGTTAAATAATGATTTGTGAGTAAACAGCTTAATTTTATTCGTTAAATAGTCCTAACAAATGTCAGTCTTGATTTCCAAATTATCTAGATAAATTTGAAATCACTCGTGGCAGTACTTATGACTATTTAACTCATGCCCCAAATGGGAGTCAATGACCATCACGTTTCAATGATTTCTGTTTACAACTAATCAGAGTCCTGTTTCACCAAATATTTGTCAGTGTTATAATTACCATATTAAAGAAAGCTCCTCCTTACAATATTGCGTTCCTTTGGCAATAAATAGTATGATCTGGTTGCAGTGATAAACAAAAGAAGCAGTAGAAGCGTACCTATCGTTTCTCATTTGTTTTCAAACATCGCCGTTTACATTAAATATATAAATATTTTAAAATAACTATAGTTAAATAATGATTTGTGAGTAAACAGCTTAATTTTATTCGTTAAATAGTCCTAACAAATGCCACTCTTGATTTCCAAATTCTCTAGATAAATTCACTCCTCACTTCGTGAGTCGTGAATTTATCGATAATTTGGAAATCACTCGTGGCATTACTTATGATAAACTTTAGCATTAGTCCACTACTTTGATAAAAGTAACAGTGTTAGTGCAATAGCTTTGAAAATACTTAAATGATCGACGCATTCTCAAATTGGAACGAGGGGAAAAAACCATGGCTTTGTATCTTCAGACCATTCAGGGATTAGAAGTTAATATAGCAAAGCTTTTGTGGTCTGGTTTTATTTTTGTTTTCTGTGGCTTTTTGTAGATAGCTACCGTTTAAAATAGGAAGAGAAGCATAATACACAAAAGATTTTTCAAATTCTTATTCCACATGTTTGACGTTTAAGAAAAATATTGATCATAGCTATTATTACAAACATTCATGCTTCATTTATTATAGTTAATGGAATTCCTTTAACAAAGGAAAGCAAGATAAACTGCAGGTGGACAGAAGGCGGAAAATAAAAGATAACACGACTACTTGCTTGTAATGTATTGATGTAATACTTCTGTTGTAATAAGTTCTTTACATAAAACATGTAGCCGTAAGTGAATTTCAGAACATTGAATTAAAATGTAACCGTGTAATTGTAATAGATGAAAAATTCTGACGCGCTAGTAAAGCATATCAATGGATAATAAAGTATGAAATTTACATTTATTTATTAATATTAATTTTGAATAGAGTGAAGTTAGATTATAATTTGTTTTTTTTTTTTCTTCATTGTTTATTTTTTTATTCTATTTTATAAGAATATATTCGAATTTTATATAGTCTTTATTTTTTGCAGGGAATGAAATAGTCAACATTTGCAGAAATTAAAACAAATAAAATTCTATGAATTAAATTTAGATTTACTCGTATATTTATTTGCTTATTAAATTTAATACCATTAGTACGTTTACAATGCAGATTAAATAGAAGTTATTCTGCTTATGAAATTTAAAATATATGTCTAATATATAAAAATCAATGTTTGTTTGTTTGTTGATTGATTGTTTTGTTTGTTTGTTTGTATTCTATGCGTGGCCATACCGTTCATCCGATTATGTTGGGGTTTTTTGCAAAAAGTTCAGGAGATTCGGGGATGAACATAGGCTATAAGATAGTTGTGATATTCAATCTCTATACCTCTAAAAATCACCCTTTGTAGTGAAAAACGTGAAATAAAGTCCCTATTTTGACGTTTAATGGCTTACGCTGCCTAAACCATAACACATCAAATTAATGTACACAGAATTGAATATCTCAAAAATCTCTATAGAAAAGTCCGTGACAGCATATGTTTATCTTTTATGGATAGCTCACAATAACCATTTTTGTCTTTCATTGATGCCAAGAGATTGGGATAAGCAGATTCCCGGGCAAGCATAACAGCGCACGGCTGGTGGTAAAAACAAATTAACATTTATTTAGGAGTAGCAGTGCACGCGCCGGGTATTAGATTGTGTGTGTGTATATATATATATATATAATATATATATATTATATATAATATAAATGGAAGAAAATTATTATTATTATTATTATTATTATTATTATTAGTAGTAGTAGTAGTAGTATTAATAGCAGTAGTAGTAGTAGTAGTAGTAGTAGTAGTAGGTGGTCTAATGGTTGTAGTAATATTTTAAGTTATTAAAGTCTTCTTCTTCTTAATCATAATTTGTAGGATTTTAATCCTGTTTATTTCTAAAATCACTCCTCGGAGGAAGACGTATTGGATGTGCATTCATTGTCTATCCATCTCTTGGTTGGTATTCCTCTTGTTCTTCTCATCTTTTAAACACAGAAGATTGTCATAATTGTAAAAATCATAGCTTAACTAGCGTTGGTGGAAATTTAACAGTAGTTGGTGTAATATACAAAGACTGTTTTTTTATTAATCTCCCAGCACCTCGAGGGTGAGAGGGAGGGAAGAGGCATGCTCTTTGTTCCACAGGCGTTTTCATATTTATTAAAGTATATTACACGCAATGAAGAGCCGTGAAAATAGCGTTTTCTTGGAAGCAACAAAAGGAACAAGGAAGCGCCTGAATGAAATCAAGTAGGTTACGCCAAGGTCATTAGGACATATGAAAATTATCCTGAAATTTACATTACATCAAGGTTTATAGTGGATTTATATATTTTTTCTTGAATTAATATAAGTAGAAATTGCATTGATTGATGTTTTATATATGTTATTACGTTAGTGACGTAATTCATAAGTACATATGTACTCTTGTATGGGCATTTAATATTCACTCTTCCACTGTGCTGAAGTCTTGATAAAAACTATGTAGTAGCTGAAACGCATTTCCTTGTTGTTTTTAACTGTTTTGGTGAACGTTGTGTTTGTTTTAACGCAATAGTACCTATAGTAATAGTTGTAATAATAGACATAATCTTCTATTACGCTAATTTTTTTTTCTATTTAATCTTAACCCTCATACATTATTATATTTTCTTCTCTTACAATTTTTATCACGATCTTCGTTTGTTTTTCTTTTTTATATTTTTGTAGGTTTTATACTTTTTCTTGATGTCTAAATGTTTGCTATATGACATGATAAGAAAATAAATGCTCGGACGGCATTTGAACCCGGACCTCTGGATTGATACCCAGTGCGCTACCGATTACGCCACCGAGCAAATCTAGTATAAACATTCATTATATATATATATATAGACTATTATTACGAGATGTAGTCGAACTTAGCAAGATCCCGCGTGATCGATTATTCCGATTGAGGTTTTAAGCAGTTTCCCTCAACCCAAAGAGCAAATGCTGGTATAGAACCCCAAAAGGTCCGCTTCCGACTTCACTCTGCTAATTAACTTCAAATTTGTATTCAAAATTTAAACCGGGGCTAATGTATTTTACAGGAACCCGGGGTTCTATCTATTAAGGAGGACCAAAATGGATCGCTCCTCGCCAACACTTAAGTGATGGCCGCAGAGCTTTCCATCTATCTAGTAGTAGTAGTAGTAGTAGTAGTAGTAGTATTATTGTTTAGTTTGGCTAGATGATCATTTAGTATGTAATATTATTGTGATTTCTGTATTTGAATGTAACATATGTTTGTTCTGGTGAGTGAAAGAGAAGACCATATGGATAAATAAATAAATAAATAAATGAACTAGCATATAGTTAAATTTTTCTGCTTCAATAAATTCTAGGAATTTTGATTGGCTTAAAGATTTATATAACTTTTTTTATCATTAAAGATAGTAATTGGCAAGAAAAACTAATTATTCGTGTAAAAGAAGGATATGAGTTTATAGAGTACAAGTTTTTACAATAAAACAACTTTCTAAATGCAGTCTGTTAATTAAAGACTGCTAGGATTTGAATGTGTAGAAGCAAAGATCGGTCCTGGGTGTGATCTAAGAAGGTGAGGAAGTGCAAGAAATTACTTTACTTTCACACTTGGCTGAACCACATCCAACTTCCTTTGTATAAAATGGTAAAAAGGAAGAAAGTAACGAAAAACGTTAGAAAAACTCCCGTGCATAGCAAAATGTTAACTTTTGAAGTTAAATAAAAAAGAAGAGGAATGGAAATAATGTGTTCAGTCGTGCACAAGTCGTAATTAACAATTTTTTAAATTTTATTTCTTTCTCTCTCGCTTCTATAATTCTCATTTGCAGGTCCATTACATAACATTATATATGCACATTTTCATATTTCGTCTTTGTTAATCGTAAACCCAAATTTGGGACGTATTTCCATAATCAGTACCAATTACAACCATTAATTAAATTTCATAGCATTTTCAGAAGACACATTAATATAGACAACAATTGATGTAGAACAAGAGTATATTACGATGCGAAGTTGGGAAGTGGCATTTACAGAAGCGAGGAAAATGTTTAAAACTCGATCGATTGCGAGGTCTTTAATTTCACTTCACAAACGTGTGTTGTACATTATTTTTTTTGCGCGATGGTGTTTTCAAAATAATACATAATAGTAAAATAATATCATCTTTGTTGGAAATATTTGCGTGCATTATAAACAACTCACTAACGTTAACAGTGTGGGAAATGTTTATTAGTTGAAAGTACAGGAGGCCGTGACATCAAATCGGTGATAAAATGGCAGCAAGTACATATTTGTTTTATATTGTTTCAAGTAAAGTTCAGTTCATTTAAAATGCAGTGATTTGTTTCATATAATGTATATTAACAGTACCTCTTGGGTATTTTTTTATATATACATTGTATATAGTATACATAGAGGGCAGTGATTTTACATCCACACCGGTTTTGTAATATGCAATATTACAATATAGTTATTTTAGTACAGCATAGTTATTTAGAATGGCAACCCCTAAATGTAGGAAGTTGAACTTTCAGTCATGGTCGCCATTACTGTAAGTACGACAAAACGCAAAAAAAATATATTGTAGTGCTCTATAACCAGAGATGTTCATGTGTTCTAAAATAATATTGAAGAAAATATCCTATGAGTTTACGATCAGAAATATAACAATCAAATTCAACAAGGATTACGAGATCAGAGTACTCGTGTTAATATGCTTATAGAGGAAGCATGATGAAAAGGGTATTTTCTATATTTAAATGGATATTGCATGTTTATTTTCATGTGGCTAACGAACTATTAAAATATTATCCTTGAACTAATAACTTTGACACAAAATATTTGAACACCAAATTACACCTGATGAATGGAGAACAAGTTTATTAATACCGTTATTTAAGAAAGGAGAAAAAATGAACCCCCATAATTATAGAGTAATAAATTTACTACGCACTACATTCAAACTTATAACAAAAATTACTCATAATACGTTAACAAATTTCATAATATTTAAAGACGAACAGCAAGGTTTCCGTCAAGGACGCTCGTGGGTAAACGCAGTATTCGGTATGAATATGAGACAATTGATAGAGAAAGCTATTGAGTTCAATTAAACTCTCATTTGTATGCTTTATAGATTTCGAAAAAAAACTTTTGATCGCATTTTATTCAAGGATGTTTTGAAAAAAAAATAAAATGGTGAAAAAGTTCCTAAAAACTTTATTAGACTAATTAATAACATATATTCAAATAACAATGTAAGAATCAAGACAAGAGGTAAAGTTAGTGTAAGAATACAAATTTGGAAAGGGCATCAGACCAGGTGACTATTTGAGTCCACTATTATTTAATTTAGTTATGATTAAAATAATTTAAAAAGTCAAAACTATACGTGAATATTTACTACGTAATAAAGAAATGAAAATAATATGTTACGCAGATGATGCAGTCTTGTTTGCCGAAACACAAGATGACCTACAAAGATTACTGTATCAATTTAACAAAATAGCAACATAATTTATCATGATTATATCAAGGGGAAAAAAAAACAATGACATTCTCATGATTCCCCATAAGATGTAAACTGCTAATAGATGACAACATAACAGAACAAGTATAAATTTTCAATTACTTGGGTGAAATATCACCAGCTATGCAAGTTTAAAATAAGTTATTAATCAAACAAATAAAGCCAATAGAGTTTCTGGGCGTTTAAAAGAAACCATTTGGAAAAATAAATATCAAAGAAAATATGCACTGAGCAACAAAAAATAAACTTTTTTTTTTCTCAGAAAGAAAAATATGTGATTTTGATAGTATTTTTTCTCCTGAATTCAAATATGATATCGGTTTTTCTCCATCACGCAAGGTTTCCGAGAGACAGGAATTTATCATTTCAAACACTTCAATATTTTCACATTCGTAACTACACAATATTCGGACTCACCTAGAAAGTAAGAAATGACGATTTTCTGCTATATTTCGCCTATGGAGCATCCCTCTTGATGGTCCAACAATAATCGGCCAGCTTACTTACTTACTCGCTGGCACTATCGAACCCGTAGATTCATGGCCGTGCGGACATAAGCTCTCCATACATCCCTATCCTGAGCTAATGAATAATAATCGGCCAGCATATTAGGATTTCATTTTCCTTGATATTTCTTTTCCATAGATGAAACCATTTGAGTTAGCTCATTTGGTTTTATTTTAAAATGGACAAATGGAGGAAAAAACATTTATTAAAAAATAATTATTTAAATTGAAATAAAAATATCTGTGGGTGATGGAGAAATTTAGAATACGTATTTGAGAACACGGTAAAAAACCTGCATTAAGTACAACTATTGGTACTCATGATACAAAAATCATGTTGACCAGTGTAATCAGACTACATTTTACATATACAGCAGAAATTAGACCAGAAACAAGTGATACTAGATGCTACTGTAAGCATATGAAATTAAAGTTCTGCGAACCATAGAAAATAGAGCATTAAAAATCACATTATAAGTGATAAGAAAATAATTACAAATAGAACAAATTTCAAATTGGATAAATAACAGAAGGAAAGAATGGAATGAACATATAAATTGATGGTCAAACGACAGAATAGTTAAAATAGCTAGGGATAAATTCCCAACTGGGAAAATAAATATTGGACGCCCGAAGAAAAGATGAAAAGATACAATTGAGGCAATTCATTGAAGAGGAATAGACAACTTGTCTACATTAGATGAAAGAAGAATTAGATGAAGATTTTTATGCAATATATTTCTAATTATGTTGTATGATGCTTTGGGAAATTAATTGATACCTGTATGAGGCGGTTCCAGACATTTGTGGCATTGATTTAAAAAATGTTTTACTTCTGTATTAATGCTTTAATTTATTACTCGTAATTGGCTTTTGTCTAAAGATAAAGTACAAATAGACTTACTACAATTGCAATAAAAGGTTCGATGCATCAAGTTGTCTTTCGACTTTTCTTGCCTTCTTTCCTGGTATGGAGGAATTATAAGAAACTTTTGAGATTGGGGCACATGAAAGTCGGAGATACATTTACCTGATGAAGGTGATAAATGATTCCAAGCACCAGGAGAGTCCTTAATCCTTATCGTAATATAAATTATTGTAGATCACGGGCAATCCTTTTAAAGAAAAAATCCCTGGTCTGAGCGGGAATCAAACCCAGAACCTTATGAACTGTAGTCAGAGGCTCTGACGACAAGACCGCAAGATTGATCGCATTGAAAGGTTCACAGTATAAAATTACTTACACAGGGTGTTTCAGAATAAGTACTACAGACTTGTAGGTGTTGTAGAGGGGACTTGGTAGATACATTTTTGATGAGGAACCCATGCCTGGAAACGTACCATTTCGACGTAAAATAGGTTTGAAGATCGAAACACAATGGGCCGGTATCGCGTGACTTGTGTTTCAGAATAAGTATTATAGACTTCCAGCGATTGTACTACAAGTATAGTTCCATGTGGCGACTCTGTTGTTCGTTGTACAAAGTGTACTTGCACGTTTTCATACACATGCTCCATAGGCTATTACATGGTGTATGCTCAATAATTTCTGCTGTCACCAGAATTCGTGCAAGAGGATCTTTTCCGACTCGATAGTTGTAGTACAACCTCTAGAAGTCTGTAATGCTTATTCTGAAACACAAGACACACGATATCAGCCCATTGTGTTTCGATCTTTAAACTTATTTTATATCGAAAATGTACGTTTCCGGACACGGGTTCCTTATCAAACTTCTTCTACTAAGTCCCCTCTACAACTTCTAGAAGTGTGGTAATACTTATTCTGAAACACCATGTGTGTGTGTGTGTGTATATATATATAATATATATATATATATATATATATATTATATATATATATCAATAGTAATTCTGCCCGAAGGCAGGTCCTTCACTGCAATCATAGCATTTCATGCTATGCTTGCAGCTTTACTAGGGAATTATAGGTGGTGGTAGCTTCCCGTTGCTTTCCACACCGGTGAAGGATGATAATGATCATGATAATGATAAGGATCATGATGATGATGATGATGGCCATATGATTTCGGGGACCGTTTGGGCCTTAAAGTTTTCCTGACATTTGTCTTACAGGTGAGGAAAAACCCCGATAAAAACCCCACCCAGAAAAACTGCCCCGACCGGGTATCGAACCCGGGCCCGCTGCGTGACAAGGCAGCACGCAACCTCGAGACCACAGCGGTGGACATATATATATATATCAATTATACTTATATAACTTTCATAGATTGTTCAACCATGGTGCCTCTGGATCAAATACCAACAATTAAATAAATAATTTCGAATTCAAGCAGGATATTTAAAATAAATTATTATTTTATTGTATGGGTGGCTTTGCTACGAGAAGTGTTAATGTTGTAGATGTACAGAAGGTCTTACCAAATGTATGATATTTCACGACAGCGACTAAACGCTCTCTAAGTAGCGTAAAACAATAAATTTCAGTTCAGTTATAGCCTCCTTAATAACGTTAATAACTTACATGTAAAGATAACGAAATACCGGTCAACTCGGCGCATTCCACAACTCACTTTATTAATACAGGGTTATTCAGAAAGAAGGTACAGACTTCAAACATTGGGTGGGCACCGGTCCCATAATGACCGAAAATCCCTGAGAAAATGTCTTCCACCATGGAGAGTCTAACCAGCGCAAGTAGCGTAGCACTGCGACAAGGCATCTTGCTTTAACCACTCGGCTGTGGCGGAACTTGTTAAGATAGATATAAAATTATTTACAGACAACTGATCCTACTAAATAAAAATCCCTTGACCGTACCAGACTGCTGACCTATCATCCACATGTGTTAATAACTTAGCTGAATGATCATCTAGCCAGCAGAGGGATGACATTTGTCAGCATGTCGAGTCCTCCAGGCGTTCTATTTTTTTTTTCAACCTGCAGTAGCTACTATTCTACTTCCTTCACAGTAGCCTCTGCCCGCTCCTGGAATCTCCTTCCTCAAGATATCAGGGGTTGCCGCACACTTGGCACCTTTAAGTCACGCTTATACAGTTACCTTTTTTCTAATAATTAATTTGTCTCTATTTATTTAATTTTATACTATGTCATTAATCTTTTCCTCGTTTTTTTATATATCTTGTACATATTATATATTTAATACGTTAAATTTAGAGTAAATCAAAATACAATATAATATTAATTGTATTGTATTCATAACTTGTAATCGTTTATATATATATATTGTAATTTAGATTTAAGACTTTTTTTTTGTATTTTTTTTTAAACCTGGTTGAGTGGTAGACAAGGCCTTAAGGCTTAACTCTGCCAGGTAAAATAAAGCTTTTATTATTATTTTATTATTATTATTATTATTATATTATTATTATTATATACCTTGACCGTACCAGACTGCTGACCTATCATCCACATGTGTTAATAACTTAGGTGAACGATCATCTAGCCAGCAGAGGGATGACATTTGTCAGCATGTCGAGTCCTCCAGGCGTTCTATTTTTTTTCAACCTGCAGTAGCTACTATTCTACTTCCTTCACAGTAGCCTCTGCCCGCTCCTGGAATCTCCTTCCTCAAGATATCAGGGGTTGCCGCACACTTGGCACCTTTAAGTCACGCTTATACAGTTACCTTTTGTCTAATAATTAATTTGTCTCTATTTATTTAATTTTATACTATGTCATTAATCTTTTCCTCGTTTTTTATATATATCTTGTACATATTATATATTTAATACGTTATATTTAGAGTAAATCAAAATACAATATAAATATTAATTGTATTGTATTCATAACTTGTAATCGTTTATATATATATTGTAATTTAGATTTAAGACTTTTTTTTTTGTTTGTATTTTTTTTAAACCTGGTTGAGTGGTAGACAAGGCCTTAAGGCTTAACTCTGCCAGGTAAAATAAAGCTATTATTATATTATTATTATTATTATTATTATTATTATTATTATAGCTACCCAAATTCCTCACGATGTTCGGTGGGCACCGGTCCCATATTGGCTGAAATTCCATGAGAAATTTCTTCTTCCATGGAGACTCCAGCCAGCTCTGCGCCAAAGCATTATGCCTTAACCCCTAAATTGGCGAAACAATTTCTCGTGCCAAATATTTAAATGCTTTGGACCGCAAAGAAAACAAAATAATTTAAACTCCTAAATTATTACTGTAGGCTACATTATTACGTAATTTGACACAAACTTAAGTAATTTATAATTATTTGTTTTTATTGTTTTATAAACAAAAAATAAAGTCAATGTATCTTAAAAGATACATTTTGAAGTTAAGGGTTAAACAGCTCGGCTACGGCTGATGCTACTATTCCATTTTCTGACTGTACCTAAAGAACCATATATGTTGGAGTGCAGCATTATTAATATTGTTTAGTATTCGTTTATCATGGATCTGAAGGGTTGTTAGAAGGTGCACAGAAAGGGCGTGATATCTGAATGTCGTTCATTTTGTATTTAATATACGCTCGAAACATGACAACGCAATATGTATATAGGTGGGCAGTGAAAAATGCCTTTAATACAATGGACTTGTTTGGTTGTCCTACCTTACAACTCAATGTGACCTTTTATTCTTTTAGAGTTCACGGCTAAAATATAAGTCGTTATTCTAAGATCTGGATATAAGTCTCAGCCTAAATTTTATTTTAGATTTTAATGATGGCAGGAAATTTTATCTATTAATTTCATCGTTTCACATAATTACATATTTATTGCCACAACAATATGCAGTAAAACTTGCTCAACACGGAATCGCATGGGACCGATTTTTTTTCCACATTAGGCAAAATTCCGCATTATAAAACTAAAACTTATTAGTATCTCAGATTATAGAGTACCGTACATGTCTTTTTACATACCTTGGATTAACTGTAGTTCTCTATCTATCTATCTTCGGGTTTTTACAGGTGCTGCCGACTTCCCGTGTCAAACCTCCACAGCCTATGATCTTGGGCATCTTCAATGCTTAGCCCTCTTGCTTGCATTAATATATAAACGAAAATGCGCACAAGTTGTA
Source organism: Diploptera punctata (assembly GCA_030220185.1). Classification (NCBI taxonomy): domain Eukaryota; kingdom Metazoa; phylum Arthropoda; class Insecta; order Blattodea; family Blaberidae; genus Diploptera; species Diploptera punctata. Next base: position 891,677 of record JASPKZ010010256.1, read on the forward strand.
CATTAGAGTTTTTATTTGTTCACTTTGCTTTTGCAATCATTATGAATCTGTGCAGGTCTCAATTAATGATTTGGGTCGTTTTTTACATGCTGTGACGTGGTAACGATCGCAAGACAGTTCACAAAACTCGCACACGCATGCTGCGCCTGGGTCGTGGTAGGTCTTCATTTTACACACTTTGTGATGGTATCCATGTACTGCTAGGGAATTTACAAAATGGCGAAGATCTTGGTTTGTAGCCATCCACGTTATGTCTTCGTGTTTTCCTTCCATGTTAACTTCGGTCTCCCTCTCTTCCTCCTTCTGGTCGGATGCCATTGATATAGTTGCTTTGGCCATAGCTCATCTTCCATTCTTAAAACATGTCCTAACCACTTTAATTCCTTCTCCTCAATTCTTTCAATTATGCTTTCTTGTGCCTCCATTACATTTCTAATTTCCTTATTTGTAGTTCCGCTGTCTTTAAAAGTGAAGAATAGTACGTATGAGCGACTTCGACGGTAACGCGCAAAAAACAATCCCGTTTCGTCAGCGTTAAAAAAGTCTCTTAGGCGCGTATCCTGAAATGAAAGTATGCAGTTTCGATTTCCGCGCACTAACTATAATTACATCCACATCCTTTGATCCCCCCCAAATTTAATTCCACACTACATTGTGTCGTCTTTTAAAACTGTCCAGCCAACCTATGCCTTGAAATATTTATTCCCTAGGGATTTAGCAACAGACGAGTTTGACTTCGGAGCATCGGTCCGGAAATTTGGAGATTTATCTTCAATCACTCACTTTTCGTTTAATGACAATAACACATACGTTTTAGCCATCTTTATTCCGTAAATTCAGAACGCTACCTGTGAAAGATCGGTCTCAGAACTTAAATTAATTGAATATTTTACAGTGCAATGGTTATTTGTATGACAGGTATTTGTGTAGTGAGGCCGAAATAAATTTCGCGTACATCTAGAATCTCTATTTCACCAGGTGGCAGGAATAATTCCTTATTATTTTTTTTGGCCTACCGGAAATTCAATTAAGTTGAAACTAATTTATTCTCTGTCTTTCGGTTCTATATATTTTTTTTTTCATGAATTGTGTAGAAATATCCTTCCGTTTCCACGTTGGACAGATTCCATTTATGCAAAATAAATACACGTAAAATTTTACTGTTATTTCACCGGGACCAATAAATTTGTTCACATTGGACAGATTTCCGCATTATTCACGTTCCGGATTAAAGATGTTTTACTGTATTTTAAATGGTCCTATATTTTATTTCATACTACGGCCTTTTAATATCCTAGTATTCATTCCATGTTCATGTCCCTGTGTTTGAGCCTGTGGCACGGATTCCCTGATTATTTTACCTCCGAAAAATTTTGCACAATGGAACCCATGTCATCGTTTATTGACGGTATTATTTTTAATGTGAAACATCGTCACTCTCTCGACCAAGGTACTGTTTACATGTGCCTTATCGCTTTCAATCTGTCCGGCATGGGAATCTTTTCGGCAACAATACTACCGCTAGCATAGCTGTCGGGGTCACATAAACAAGCAAGCCAACTTCACCACGACAAGGTAATACTGTAAAACTTGTTCAAAGCGGAATCGCACGTGACCTTTTTTTCCACATTAGACATCATTCCGCATTATAAAAAATGATTAACCAATCTAGATTATAGAGCACCGTATATATCTTTTTATGTACCTTGGATTAATCGTAGTTCCGCTGCCGTTGTAAAGTGAAGTATAGTATGTACGAGCGACTTCGACGGAACGCACGAAAAAACAGTCCCGTTTCGTACCAGCGTTAAAAATCTCTCTCACGCGCGTATCCTGAAATTAAAGTATGCAGTTTCGGTTTCCACTCACCAACTATACTTTCGTCCACATCCTTTGATTCCCCGCAAATTTCATTCCACACTACATTGTGTCGCTTTTAAAACAGTCCACAACCAAGTTAAAGATGCCTTGAAATCGTTATTCCCTACGGATATAGCAACAGCTAGGGCTTGACTTTGGAGCACCGGTCCGGAAATTTAGAGATTTTTTTTATTGTGGACTTGTAAAACACCCCCACACCTCGTTGATTTTTTTTTTCATCTGCATTTGAGCATTTCCTTGCGTCCATTCATTCATGTGTTTTAAAATCTCATAAACTTGGATTTTTCCACATTTAAATTTTGTCATTATTTAGGGTACTGAGAGTTTAGTTTTTCTTTACCTTCAGTCACATTACTTTTCCGTTTAATGACAATGATTCTATGGATGTGAAACCTGGACATTAATGAAGGCAGATAGTAAACAAATAGAGGCTGCAGAAATTAAGATATTGACAGCAATAGCAGGATACCAAAGGACCGATAAAAAGAAAAACGAAGATATAAGAAAAGAACATAATATATTTAATTTCTGTGAAAGAATAAAATACTATTAAAATGCTTACCTTCAGCACGTATTACGAATGAATGAACAGCGTATACCAAGAAGAATGTATAATTATAAACCAAAAGGGAGAAGATTGTTGAGAAGACCATTGAAAAGATAGAAGGACCAATTCGAATTGTAATGAGATCGGAACAGGCCATTGGGCTTAATCCTTGTTGTTGTTGATGATGATGATAATGATACTTACGATTTAGACATCTTTATTTCGTAAATTCAGAACGCTACCTGTGAAAGATGCGTACACAATCGGTCTCAGATCTTAAAATAATTTAAGATTTTACAGTGCACTGGTTATTTGTAAGAAGACAGATGTCACACGCCCGCATCTCGCACGGTCTGGCATTTGCCATGCAAAATAATGAAAACGCTCGTATCCAATACGTTCTTCGTCTATTCACGCTGAAAGAATAGTTATTTTTCTTCCTGGTAGAGTGTGTTCTTTTCATATATATGTATATATCGATTTCCGATTGAGGGTCTTTCCACTTTTCAGCGGTTGCCCTTTTACCAGCCGGCTGCTGGCCCTTCACATCCACATGTGTCAATCACAGAGGTAGATGATCAACAGCCAGTGTAGGGGTGACATGTGGTTAGCATGTCGAGTCCCCCAGCCGTTATAGCTAGTTCCTCAACCTGGAGCCGCTACTTATTGTAGCTACCCAATTGCCTCACGATGCTGGGTGGTCACCGGTCCCATACTGGCCGAAATACCATGAGAAAATGTCTTCCCCCATGGAGACTCGAACCAGCGCAAGTCCCGTAGCTCTGCGCCAAGGCTTCCTACCTTAACCGCTCGGCTACGGCGCGGGACATATATCGATTTCTACACAACTAATTTCGATTTTATGATCGAGGCTACATCATTTGTTGTTGTTGAAGTTCCAAGATGGCTGGATCAATTTCACAGAGTGTCCTTGCTGAAGTCTCTAATATTTGTTCGGGTTCATCTGGTTCCAAAAGTGATTATATCATTGATGACAATTATTATGTACCACCAGATTCGGCAAGTGATACGAGTAAAAAAAAAATGATCAGAAGAATCCATTTTTCCTTGTAAGCAAAAAATATGCATTTTTTAAATTATTCTGTAAAAAATGATGAGATGGCCACCCTAAAAACTAGTACTTACTTATTCACTGGCACTATCGAACCGGTAGGTTCATGACCGCGCGGACATGAGCTCTCCATACATCCCTATCCTGAGCTAATGCTTTCCAATCTTTCTCTGTATAATCTACTTCCCTCAACCTAAAAACCAGTAGACCATTAAAAAATACAAATTTTATTTATTATAGATAACTGATATGCTGTTCTATGTTATTTTTCTAAGTAGCTTTTAAAAAATTACAAAAGTGTTAAAAACAAGCAGTCCGCCGTCAGTAAACAGGTACCATGGGTTGAGTGCGGAAAGTGTTAAACGAACTTGTATTTGCATAACGGGTGTGCAGTGAGGCCGAAAGAAAATTCCAGATACAGGTAGAAACTCTACTTTTCCCGGCGGCAGGAATCATCACTTATTGTTAATTATCCTAACGGGAATTAAATGAAGTGGAAACTAATTTATTTCTCTCCCTATCTTTCCGCCTTATAAACATTTTCTTTCATAAATTGTGTAGAAATATTATTCCGTTTCCGCGTTGGAGAGATTCCGCTTTGTACAAAATAAATATACGTAAAATTACTATTATTTTGCCGGGACCAATACATTTGTATCACATTGGACAGATTTCCGCATTATTTACGTTCCGGATTAAACATGTTTTACTGTAGTATAACACGATGAGAGGTTGGGAAGTGGTTTTTACAGAAGCGAGGAAAATGTCTAAAACCCGAGCGATAGCGAGGTTTTTAGTTTCCGAGATTCTGTAAAACACTTCACAAACGTGCGTTGTACATTACTTTTTGCGCGATGGTGTTTTCAAATGGTAAATAATATTAAAATAACATCTTTGTTGGAAATGCTTGCGTTCATTGTAAACAACTGACTAACGTTAACAGTGTGGGCAATATTTATTAGTTGAAACTGCAGGAGGCCGTGAGACAAAATAACTATAAAATGGCGGCAAGTACGTAATTATTGTTTTATATTGTTTCAAATAAAGTTCAGTTCATTTAAAATGCAGTGATTGTTACCTTTTGGATATTTTTGTGTATATATTGTATGTAGTATAATAGAGTGCAGTGGTTTTACTTCCCACACGCGTTTTGTAATATATAATATTACAGTATAGTTATTTATTACAGCATAGTTATTTAGGTTGGCAATCCCGAAATGTAGGAAGTTGAACATTTAATCATGGTTGCCATAGCTGTAAGTACGACAAAACGCACTATCGCGCAAAAAGATACATGGAGGCCGTGTGGCACGAATGGGGAATGAAATAGGGGCAAGGAAACATCATGTAGGATAATCAGAGAGAAAGTGGCAATAGGCAGGCTTAGAGTGAAATAGGAGAATAAAATTAACCATGATTTCAAAGAAGTAGATTATACAGGGGATAATTGAAAAACATTAGCTCAGGATAGAGATGTATAGAGAGCTTATGTCATGAACATACGGGTTTCGGGTGTGCCAGTGAGTTAATTTACTACGGCCTTTTAACATGATCAGAAAAGTACACGTTACAAAACCATGTACTGTAATATTCACAAAAAGGGAACCAACACATAAATGAAAATTAAATTAGTTGTTTTACGAATAAACAAGTAAGGGCGATCAGTAGAAACTAGTATTAAATTTATGAACATTTTTGACAAATTGTTATTATTGTTATTATTATGCAACTTTATTGGGAATTTGCATATTGGGTGGAAAACCAATCGAAGAATTCGCTCGAAAAAATAACACAACCATCTATTTCTGGGAAGGTAATATTTACTGTTATTCATATCTTTCCCAGTAAGTAGTTTACATACAGTAAAAGACGTGACATCATTTACCTCACGATTGGGTCTTTGGCTGTAAGATAGTGTTCCACCTAACAAAATCTCACAGAATTGTTGGTTACACCCTTATTAGAGAGACAGTCCTCAATTAATGAACAATGTAAACTTATTTTCCTTTTTTCCCCCATGGGGTTTAAGTGCTACAAAAATAGGGGAGAATAAAACAATAAAAAAAAGTAAGCCAATTTATTTGTATTGAATATAAAATTTGCTTTTCCTTGTGTTTATATATTAGAATATTTAAGGAAAAATTTATCTTCAATCAATTATATTCTTAATAATAATCCATCCATAGTAATTCTGCCCGAAGGCAGGTCCTTCACTGCAATCATAGCATTTTCATGCTATGCTTGCCGCTTTACTAGGGAATTGTAGGTGTGGTAGCTTCCCATTGCTTTCCACCCCGGGGAAGGATGATGATGATGTTGATAATGATGGCCATATGATTTCGGTGACCGTTTGGGCCTTAAAGTTTTCCTGACATTTGTCTTACAGGTGAGGAAAAACCCCGATAAAAACCTCACCCAGAAAAACTGCCCCGACCGGGGATCGAACCCGGGCCCGCTGCGTGGCAAGGCAGCACGCTACCTCGAGACCACAGCGGTGGACCTTAATAATAATAATAATAATAATAATAATAATAATAATAATAATAATAATAATAATAATAATAATAATCATCTTCATTCATGGATTAGGTCTGTTGACCTGTTCCGACTTCAGCCCATCTCTTTCTAGGTCTGCCCACATCTCGGGTGCCTTCAGGTTTGTATTTTGTTATTTGTTTTGGATATCTACCTTCATTCATTCTGTCTATGTGTTGCTTCCATTTTTGTCTATATGTATCCATTTATCAGTTATTGCAAAATTTCAAGTTCTTGTCTTATTTCTGTGTTCTTGATTCTGTCTTCCTTAGTGCACCCTTTAACAGATCTCAAAAATTTCATTTCTGCCGCCGTTATCTTACTTAGGTCTTGTTTTTATGTATCCAGGCTTCTGAACCATAGAGCAGTACCGGTACTGCCAACATTTTATAAAATTTCAGTTGGGTCTCTCTTGTTGTTTTGTTATTTAGTGTTCGTTTTATCGTACCACATATTCCCTGGAATTTTGCTATTTTATTATTTATATCATTATCATAATTAAATGAAATATCACATCCTAGATAATTGAGATGGTTCACCTGTTCTATGATTTTGTTTCTTATTACTATTTTCGATCTGATTTGATTTTTCCCTTGGAATGCCATTACCTTAGTTTTTTTAAACTACATAATATATGTGAACAATATAATCTCAAAATATCCATAGAAAAAACTAAGGTAATAATAATAATAATAATAATAATAATAATAATAATAATAATAATAATAATGATAATGATAATAATAATAATAACATTATGCCATTAAAAGTTAATAGTTGAGAATATTTGGGAATTAAGTTTAGATTTTATAAGCATCGACCATTTTTTATTAAAATTTATGTGACCTTCCGGGAAATAAAACATCTATTTCTTATCATAGCATACAGCACATGAAAGAACCACAAATATGAAATAAGAGGCCTCTAACATTCAGCTTTATGAGAAAAACTGCAGATTAAGTCATTTAGGATCATCGAAAAAACGAAGAGATTCTATGTCGAGTGAATTCAGATTTTGAAGTTACATGTGTATATAGGCCCTATAAGTAAATAAATAAACAAATAAATAAATAAATAAATAAATAAATAATATATATATATGTGTGTGTGTGTGTGTCCACCGCTGTGGTCTCGAAGTAACGTGCTGCCTTGTCACGCAGCGGGCCCGGGTTCGATCCCCGGTCGGGGCAGTTTTTCTGGGTGAGGTTTTTATCGGGGGTTTTTCCTCACCTGTAAGACAAATGTCAGGAAAACTTTAAGGCCCAAACGGTCCCCGAATACATATGGCCATCATCATCATCATCATCCTTATTATCATCATCATGATCATCATCATCCTTCACCGGTGTGGAAAGCAACGGGAAGCTATCACACCTACAATTCCCTAGTAAAGCTGCAAGCATAGCATGAAAATGCTATGATTGCAGTGAAGGACCTGCCTTCGGGCAGAATTACTATGGATGGATATATATGGTATGAAAAGAAAAATGAATGCTTGAGTCGGGATTATATATATATATATATATAAATAAAAAATGCATGACTACTCCACTTCCTGGGTGAGGTTTTTTTTCGGGGTTTTCCTCACCTGTAAGACTAATGTCAGGAAGCTTTAGGTCCCAAAGTTCCCCGAAAATCATCCGGTCATCATTACCATCACTATCATTCGCCGATGTGGAAAGCAACGGGAAGCTATCGCACCTATAATTTCCTAATAAAGCTGCAAACATAGCATGAAAATTCTATGGTTGCAGCGAAAGACCTGCCTCCGGGCAGAACACTATAGAATGGAATAGTGTTAAAATGATAGACCGACGAATAATCCCAAGACAATCCTGCGCTTGTAATTCATGAGGACATGTTAATCTTATATGAACTTAAGATTTTTTAATTAAAAGAGTGACAGTTTTGAAAAGCCATGGCTGGCGAAATGGTTGTCGCTGGCTAGCACTTAACAATAATGGTAATCATGTAGTAAACTTGAAAAATAAAGTCAGGTAATGCAGCTAAAGACATGAACAAGTCTCCATAAAACTTCTTTAGAAATCATTGTAACTGCTTGTGCTTTGGCCACCTCTCTATGCAACTGTTTTCCTTTTTTATTAATACTTTTATTGATTTATTCTTCATTACAAACCACTAGGACGAAGAAATGTTGGAAGACCCAGTAAGATGGATAGACCAATTCTAACATGAGATCGGAACAGATCAGCAGATCTAATACTTGATGCTCTGCTGATGATTTTATTGATTTTAAACATCCCATTTTAGCTTTGATATTATTTTCTATAATCTGTAATGGCTTAGTCCAATGTCGAGCCATAGCCTCTCCTTTGTTAGGAGTCACTAGACCAAGTTAGTTTAGTTATGCTTATTTGCCCATAGATGTCATGAATGACATGCAGTCAACATACTGGCTCAATGAGACACATAGCAGGCAACTAAGCTTTTACAAGGACGTAAAGATTGGTAAATTATGCTTAGATGCCTTTTTATTCAGGCTTAAGGATATTTTATGAGCCTTAAAATATTCAGACTCGGGACCCACGACTTAAAGTCCCTCCCGGATGCTTGCTCCTTGAATTTTTGTATGCTAAAAAAATCAATCGACCCCGGCCGGTTTGAACCCGCGACCCTCGGGACCAGAGGCAAGGAACATAACTACTAGTCCACCGCGGCCGATTGGTCCTATTTTAGATGCAACAAATATATCGTCCAGACACTTTTCTTTTGTTTCTATTTGTTGATCAAATATTTTCAATCCTCTAGTCATGCAATCTTTCTTCATAAGTAATGTCACGAGTGATTTCCAAATTATCGATAAATTCACGACTCACGAAGTGCGGAGTGAATTTATCTAGAGAATTTTGGAAATCAAGAATGGCATTTGTTAGGACTATGTAACGAATAAAATTAAGCTGTTTACCCACAAATCATTATTTGACTATAGTTATTTTAAAATATTTATATGTGTAATGTAAACGTCGATGTTTGAAAACAAATGAGAAACGATTGATACCGTGCAAAGGTAGCATAATCATTAGTCTTTTAATTGAAGGCTGCCATGAAAGGTGGGACGAAATAACTACGCTTCATTTGCTTCTTTTGTTCATCACTGCAATCAGATCATATTATTTACTGCCAAAGGATCGCAATATTGTAAGAATGCACCCTAGTGGAGAAATTTATAACCAACATTATACGTATTAATTAATTTCTGATGTCCTATGATGTAAATATGTCAATTATATTTTTCTGCAACGTCATTTCCTGGAAAATAATTTGTCTAAGAAAGAGCAAACAGTGTTTTTTTTGTGGTATAATCAATTGCTTCAAATGTTTTATATTATCTCCCGCAAGCGCTATCTGCTCACATTCATGCACTGTATATACAATCTGGTAGCCGTATTTCTTTAAGGGTCAGTCATTGCAAAATAATGCTGTGACCTATTTAGAATGTTACAAAGGAGGAACTTTCTTTAATATGTTGAACTTTAGTTGATAAATTCGAGGCGAAACACGACTGTGATTGGTTGTAAATAAAAAACCATTGAAATGTGATTGATCATTGACTCTCTTTTGGGGCATGAGTTAAATAGTGACTTTAAACTTTTTTTACTATGATCTATTAAACTTCCCAATTCACTATTTAATATTACTAAACCATGTTTTGTTTTATTTTGAAGCACGATTTCGTGTCACTGTAATTTTTTTATTTCTTGTATTACATTTTTGTAAAAGAAAGAATTGTAGTAATTACTTAGGACAAAATATATTGCAGTCCCACTTTTGTACTTAGGGTAAGTGTAAACTGGTTGGTTAAAAATACAGATAGGAGTACTTTAATAAAATAATCTGAGATAAAAGAAAATCTTGCTGGAGTGCTCTTAATATACCGTGACCCCAGTCTACTGTAGTGAATTAAGTAAATACTATCTTCAGTCAAATTCGAGCCTGCAATAACCGAAGCACACGAGAGGTGAATCATACTGACACGTGACCACCAGCTGGAGGGTAATCACACGTGGAAACACGTCAAGCTTTATCTGGCCAGACTATTATGTTATAAAAACACCACCCCATAATTGCTGTTCTATAAATTTGACGCGTGTCCTCCATGCATTCATTTTAATATTTTCCAGGAAAGAAATCGAATATTCCTATCAGAGGTAAAGTTACTAATCCCCAATTTGTTAAATCCAATAAATACAGCATGCATCAAAAGTAATATTTTGCTGAACTAGCCAATGAAAACATATTGGAGAATTCGACCCATTACACTAGTCATCTTTTTTTCTTCACGAAACTGGAGTCCTGACACTAAATTTGTGCAGTTTAGAGTGTAGTTTGTATACGAAGTTCAAATATCTATTCGTAAATTTTCCATCAGCCATATGCATTTCTTTGTTATATAGTTTGTAAGTTGTAAAAGTTATTTATTTATTTTGCAAATGGAAAACATATTGATGCAAATATCATTGGCTCTTTAATATTCTTGCCAATATCGCTTGGTCTCGGATGAGTTTTATATCACCTGCAGGATTGAAGGTGATCTCTGTACATTTCCACTTCAAGGATTGTTATAAAACTTTCCTCATTAGAGGATTGCCACAAGGACAAAGTGATACAGACAATTTCCGAAATTTATTAAATACATTTTGTAAATACATTAAACAATTTCAAATTGTATTTGAAGTATATTCTATAAAGTGTCAATTTTGTAAACATGGTTTCTTAAAAGTGAAATTGATACTGTAATGGCAGCGAAAGATACCCTCTGTCCAAATCTAAGAAATTCCTAAATTTAGCTAAGAATCCTGGTATAGTACCCTCTTGCCCCGATCACCAGTCCTGTGACAGTTATATTATCTAATTGGTATTTATCATAATAATGCCACGAGTGATTTCCAATATTTATGTAGAGAATTTGGAATCAAGAGTGGCGTTTGTTAGGACTATTTAACGAATAAAATTAAGCTGTTTACTCACACATCATTATTTAAATATAGTTATTTAAAATATTTATATATTTAATATAAACGGCGAAGTTTGAAAACAAATGAGAAACATTGTTTAATTTGTTCATCACTGCAACCAGATCGTATTTATTGCCAAATAGAGTCACAATATTATAAGAATGCACCCTAGTGGAGAAAAAATTAAACACATGCATTGCAGGTTATTAATTAATATCTGATGTCCTATGATGTAAATATATCAATTATATTTTTCTGCAACGTTAATTCCTGGGAAATAATACGTTTAAGAAAGTGCAAATAATGGTTTCTTTTTTGTTGTTGTATAATCAATTGCTAGCAATGTTTTATATTATATCTCGCAAGCAGAATCTGGTTACATTCGTGCACTATATATACAATCTGGGAGCATTTAATAAAATGAAACTGATAAAATCGAGGTAAAAAACGACTGTGATTGGTTGTAAATCAAAATTCAATGAAATGTGATTGGTCATTGACTCCCATTTGGGACATGGGTTAAATAGTCTTTGTAATAGTCAACTGTTGGCTCATATATGACTTTCTTTTCAGAGTCAACTTCCTCAGGATGGCCACTATGAGTCTCAAAACAAATTGTGGGATCTAACATCATACAATTTTATAAGATGGTCTAAGTGCAATAATATCTATTCGTCTATTACTCCCATTAGTGGCCACACCATAATATCCCTCATAAACTGTGTATCTATAATATCGCAAGCTTTCTGCCATCATGTTTCGAATAGTGTGGTGCCGAATATTTATCAGTGATTCCCCAAACAGACAAGCCCCAAGGACGTGTGCAAGGGTTTCGTACTCTTTGCGACAACATCTGCAGAGGATATCGTCCCTAGACCTGCCCAGCCGATACATTGGCTTGTTTTTAATTGCTTCTCTCCATTCGAACAAAACAATCCCCGATGATCCCGAATACATTGATTTGCTGGTGTATATTCACTATAGAGAATAACACATTTTTCTTTATGAGGAAGTTGACTCTAGAGAACAGTTTATAGTTTGGAGACAACAGGATGGGGAACCGATGGAGATGTCGTGTTTTGTAGTAAGGTGAAACATCCAAAACAGCTTCCGTTCTTGGCAGAGTTACAATGTTTGCTGTATCTTTCAATCTTTTAGACCTGTTCTGCTCTATAATTCATGGGAGAATGGTCCCTTGGTTATCTTTTTACAATACAGGGCAAGTCAAAATGTTGTGCAGGTTTTCAGAAATTTATTATGTGAAATGTAATGAACATATAATATCGTGAGACATATTGTATGAAAGGTAAACTCTCAAAGTTTAGTTGTCCACTTCTAAAGTTCCGCGTTCACCCGCAAGATGTCAACAGCAGAGCAGTAAAGGAAAATGGCGTTGACTGGGGATCAGAAGTCTTTCTGTGTGCTTGATTACCATGTAAACAACTCTGTGACTAGTGTTCAACGACATTTCCGTACCAGATACGATAAAGACCCGCCGGATGGGAGATCCATTCGTAAGTGGTACACACAATTTAGGGATTCAGGCTGTATCTGTAAACGAAAATCGACTGGCCGTCCGTCGACGAGTGAAGAGACAGTCGAACGCGTTCGCACATGCTTCGTGCGGAGTCCACAGAAATCCACCTACCGGGGAGCGACAGAACTTCAACTACCACAAAAAACTGTATGGCGGATTCTCCGGAAACGTTTACAGATGAAACCCTACCACTTGCAACTGGTTCAAGCCTTAAAACCCGCCGATTATGCTTTGCGAGCGTCCTTCTGTGTTGATTTTCTCGCATTAATGGAAGAGAATGAGTTCCATGAGAGGGTAGTTTACAGTGATGAAGCGACTTTCCACCTTTCAGGAAAAGTGAATAGACACAATGTAAGGATTTGGGGAACTGGTAACCCCCATGCAACTCTGGAACATCAACGTGATTCTCCGAAAGTGAATGTCTTTTGTGCCATTTCCCATGCAAAGGTTTATGGGCCCTTTTTCTTTCATGAACGTACTGTGAACGGACATGTTTTCCTTGATATGCTACAACAATGGCTCCTTCCGCAGCTTGAAGCGGATAGTCCAGATTTCATTCTGCAGTTGGATGGTGCCCCTCCACATTACCATGGCAGTGTTCGAGACCATTTGAATACGGCTTTACCACAACGCTGGATAGGCCGTGCATCTCAGGGTGATCAACAACTCATTCATTGGCCACCTCGTTCACCAGATCTAACCCCGTGTGATTTCTTCATGTGGGGTCTTGTAAAGGATCATGTTTACGTACCACCACTTCCAACAACACTGCATGAACTGCGTGCCCGCATCACAGCAGCCATTGCTGATATCGACCGCGGACTGCTACAGAAAGTTTGGCAGGAGATTGAATATCGGCTTGACATCTGTCGTGTAACAAAAGGCGCTCACATAGAACATCTGTGAATATTTAAAAAAAAACTTTGAGAGTTTACCTTTCATACAATATGTCTCACGATATTATATGTTCATTACATTTCACATAATAAATTTCTGAAAACCTGCACAACATTTTGACTTGCCCTGTATAATCTGAAGGTCTGTTATGATATACGGCTACTGAAGAGAAAATGTAAGTCCTTACCATCGCTCTTCTTTTGGCTAATTAAGTCTGTTCATTATCAACAATTTGAGTGTCCCGGATTCCACTGGAAGAGATTTCATGACAATTTTTTTATTCATTGCCACCAGGTTGTCATTTCGACATTCTGATATCTCTCCTGGAATTGGCGTAAATGTAACCCACTTTTCAGATTGGGGCGCCTGGAAGACGGCGTTACGCTAATGTTCCTATGATATATGTGTAATTATTATAATATTCATAAAGGTTCCGGTTGTTCCTAAGATTCTATAAAAGTTTTATCTTTAAGGGGGGTAGAATTTGCCCCGATGATACGATAGGTGATGATGATAAACCAGGAGAGGTCTTAACCCTAAACTTAATCCAATGATGTAAATATAATAACAATGGCCAGATTATATTCGGGGACCGTTTGGGCCTTAAAAGTATCTTGATATTTGTCTTACAGGTGAGTGAAAAAATAAAACTCCAAGCGCGACAGGCCTAGAAGGCCATTAGTCTACCATCCGGCCGCTGCTGGCCTCACATCCACATGTGTTAATGACAGAGGTAGACGATCATCTAGCCAGTGTAGGGGTGACATGTGATCAGCATGTCGCCCCCCCGGCCGTTATAGCTGCTCTTTTCAACCTGGAGTCGCTACTTATTGTAGCTATCCAAATGCATCACGATGCTGGGTGGGCACCGTTCCCATACTGGCCGAAATTCCGTGAGAAAATGTCTTCTCCCATGGGGACTCGAATCAGCGCAAGTCCCGTAGCTCTGCGCCAAGGCTACTTGCCTTAACCACTCAGCGCAGGACACAGGTGAGGAAAACCCCGAAGAAACCTTAGCCAGGAAACTTGTCTCTATCGAGGATCGAACTAGGCCCCGCTGCTTGACGAGACAGTATGCTACCTCGAGACTACAGTGGTGGACTTGTTTTAAAAAGTTTTTAAAGTTATAACGTGATCGTTTTCACTTCCGCCTCGAAATTTTCCGAGAAAATATTGGGACTATCAACGAAAAACATGGATCTCGTCTAATTGGACGATGTTATGCATCAACCGGCTAAGCGTCAGTTTTTTAAATGCAGATTTTGATGTCATCTTGTTGCATTGGCTGATGAAGTAAATTGTTAGTTTGGGCGCAACAATAAATAGTGAAGACTGACTTAACTGCAAACGTATTTCTCTCAAAACTTACATAATGGCTCGTAGTCGGTTGATGCATAACGTAATCCAATTTTGGTTTCCTTTCGGATACTCGGTAGATGGTTTTATTTGGTGCCCTTTGTTACCCTCTTTCTTGTTAGGTTTTTGTATTTTTTTAAGGTTGAGGTTCGATGTTTTTATTTTTTTTAAATATGATGTGCAAGGCAGAGAAAGCGCCGAAATTTGTCCATGCCCAGTTTAATCCGTGCTTAAACTCCTTTCAGATAAACATGTCCGAGATTTTGGGTTTGTTTGGTTTTGGATTTTTTAAACTTAGTTTTAGAGGAAGATACAAATGTTTTGTACATGTAACACATATAAATTATTAAACTTCATCAAGTAGTTACAATATGGAGGCCTTTCAAAAACAATGTTTCATCATCTGCATTTTAACTGGAACACCAGTTGATGAAGTTTAATAATTTAGTTGAGGACGACTGACTTACCAGGTATCAATTTTATATTTAATATCTTCTTTCATAATATTCTTCTTTTTCCTCGTGGTGAATAGCTGGATGCTGCTTTTGGTATTTTATTCTCAGTCATCCTTGCCAAGCGTTCTTTCCAGTTTGTTCTGTGTTTTCTATTGTGTTTAATTCCTCTAATTTTAGTTGTTGTCTTATTTCTGTGTTATGTTTTTTGTCTGTTCTTTGATACCCTGCTATTGGTCTGAGGAATCTCATTTCAGCAGCCTGTATTCTGGTAGATTGTTGTGTTGTCACTGTCCATGTTTCGGATCCATAAGTAATAATATGCACTGCCATTGTCTTGTATCATTTCATTATAGAGTGTTCCGTGGCTTTATTTTTCAAAGTTCTTTTTAGTGTTCCTATTATATAATTAAACTTATTTAGTTTGTTATTTATATCTGTTTCCGCTGTATATGATATTTCGCAACCTGGGAAGTTATATGTTACTACTTGTTCTATTGGTTTATTTTCTAATATTATCTTTGTCCGAAGTGGACGAGCGCCCTTGAAGGCCATTGTTTTTTTATTTTTCTGATGATATTTCCATGTTGTATTTTTTTTATATTTCGTTTAGTTTACACAGCATTCTTTGTAGTTCGTCCTCTGTTTTTGCTATTAAAATCTGGTCATCTGCAAAGGCTACTGTTTTTTATTACTATATTTCCTAAGATAATTCCCCCAGTCGTCATTTGCTTCCATGATCTTATCATGACGTCGAAATAAATGTTAAAAAGAGTGGTTGATAGTGGACATCCTTGTCTAACTCCTCCTGTTATATGTATTGGTTCCCTTTCATGTATTTTTATTTTTGTTTTCTCATACATTTTCTTAATTACTGCTATCAAGTGCAGTGGAATTCGTCTTTCACTTAATATGTTCCATAATTTTGGTCTAGACACTTACCAAAGGCCTTCTTATAATCTATAAAGAGGATGTGCGTCTCTAAGTTGAATAAGGTGCTTTAATATGAATTTTAAAAGTGTTCATGTAACACAAAAACGTGGATATTGATTAGCAGGTTTTTAAATGAAATTGAACGAATTCCATTGCTGACCTATACACGGAAGAGAAAGACATACAATAATCTGAGCCAACTCGCGCTGTAATAAACATTTTTTTCTGTAAGTTAATTCTTAATAAAATATAATAGACATCGGTGAGTCATGTAATATTACCTTGATATTGCGTGTGACGCATTCATTTTGAAACCGGAACAAGGAATTGGTTTACCTCGACTTTTTTCTCACTGTTTTTCTCGCAATCCCATTTGTCAGGTTTACGTAAGTTACTGTAACTTGGAGAACCAGTTCCGTGTATTAAATAGTTCTATATTTGCCATTTATTTACCACGTAATTAAATATTTTTAAAGGTTAGAATATTTTTTTTTCTTCTTCTTTCTTTTTTATATTAACTTATTCCTTTGTAGGCACTTTGCCATATGGAGTTACAGGGACACAACATGAAGGGAGAGGATTTTAAAACCTTATTCACACACACTATTATTACTCGAAATCTTTTACAGTTTCTCTTGCTAGAACATGAAATTCTCTTCCACTCTGTGTCAGAGACTGCCAAACTTTACCATCTTTCAGAAACAAATTGAAAATAAAATTATTAACAGAAACATCTCACTAATATTACTTTTTTTTTGTATTGTATTGTAAGCCTATGTTTTCCCTTTACAGAGATTTAGGCGCTCTCCCCCTACAGGGAAGAATTTGAACCATACTAATTTAGTTACACTTGTTTTCGTATAGATGTCTTTTGAGTGGTCCGTGGTCCGCGTTCCGTCTCATACTGACATCCAGGAAACCAAGGTAGTACTAGGACGGGAAAATTCGGTAAATTTGCTTAGAGGCCTTTTCATTCAGGCTTAAGGATTTCTTACGAGCCTGAAAATCTTCAGACTCGGGACGCACGGCTTAAAGTCCCTCCCGGAGGACTTGCTCCTTGGATTTTTCCGTCCTAAAAAATCCATCGACCCCGGCCGGGTTTGAACCCGCGACCCTTGGGACCACAGGTAAGGAACATAACCACTAGTCCACCGCGGCCGACAATATTACTTTTTTAACAATTAATTTTGTTTTCATTAAGGGCCTCCGGTCCTGTTGTGGGATCACTTTACTTTTTATTTAATAAAAATAATATTAAGATTTGTCAATATATTTATCTAACATCTTTATATATATATATATATATATATATATATATAAGCGATGTAGAAAAAGAAACAAAAATGTTTAAATATCTTAAT
This sequence comes from Diploptera punctata, assembly GCA_030220185.1. Taxonomy (NCBI): domain Eukaryota; kingdom Metazoa; phylum Arthropoda; class Insecta; order Blattodea; family Blaberidae; genus Diploptera; species Diploptera punctata. The sequence goes on from JASPKZ010010256.1 coordinate 909,224, forward strand.
GAAACTATTTCCAAAGAGCTTAAGATTTAAGTAAACTTCTTTATTTATTACTTTGAAGGTTATTAGTTTAATTTAACTTAAAATCTTTTGGGTTCGACTTAAGCTAAATTATGTTAGGCGACAAATAGGATACCTTTTTTATGGGAAAATAATTCAATTTAAAACTTTCATTAAACATTTAGTTCATTAGAGTTTATTACTTTCTTTGTGCATATTTTTTCTTCACTTTTTATATATAGTGGATTCGAGCTGTTATTCCTTTGAGTATAGATTATTCCATTAGTTTAATTGTAAGTGTATTTAATTTTATTGTATTATTAGACATTATTTTCATTATTGTTCAGTTTGACCAAATAATTATTTGTTTAGTACGTACTATTATTGTAATTTTTTTGTATTTAAATGTAACATATGTTTGTTCTGGTGAGTGGAAGAGAAGGCCACATGGCCTTAACTCCACCAGGCTAAATAAATCTATTCTATTCTAATTAAATCTATTCTATTCAAAATATATATATTTATTTTTGTTGACTAAACAAGAATATGGAAGGCTTCCCTGGTTTAATAATGAACTAAAATTTAGGGCCATCTCCGAGAAAACTCGAACATTTAAGATAAGATACACTATACACTCCTATGTTTATAAATAAATAAAGACGAAAGTAATATGGATGATTGTGATGGCCAGATGGTGTTCTAAGACTATTTGGGTCTTAAAATTGCCTTATATTTATATTCAAGGTGAAGAAGAACTCGGTAAAAGTAACCCACTCAGGGAACTTGTCCAGACAGGGCATCAAACTCGGGTTCACTGTATCTGAGGCATCGACGTTACCACTAGAACACAGCGGTGAATTATAATATTAGTAATAATTCTTAGAAAAAAATACGGTAAATAATAAAATGTTTTTCATATAACTTTAGATATGTGCGATCAATACAGTTAATTTATACTGCATCCATTAAGCATCACCTTTATTACTACAACTTATTTATAGACGGTTTAAAATCATTTTGTGTCAAATCTTAGGACCTTAGGGGTATTATACGACACAGCGGAACATTTACCTCCAGTCATAGCAGCACTGTCGCTGCGTCGCACTGATATAATAATAATAATAATAATAATAATAATAATAATAATAATAATAATAATAGCTTTATTTTACCTGGCAGAGTTAAGGCCTTAAGGCCTTGTCTACCACTCAACCAGGTTTAAAAAAATACAAAAGAAAAGTCTTAAATCTAAATTACAATATATATATATATATATATATATATATATAAACGATTACAAGTTATGAATACAATACAATTAATATTTATAATGTATTTTGATTTACTCTAAATTTAACGAATTAAATATATAATATGTACAAGATATATAAAAAAAACGAGGAAAAGATTAATGACATAGTATAAAATTAAATAAATAGAGACAAATTAATTATTAGACAACAGGTAAACTGTATAAGCGTGACTTAAAGGTGCCAAGTGTGCGGCAACCCCTGATATCTTGAGGAAGGAGATTCCAGGAGCGGGCAGAGGCTACTGTGAAGGAAGTAGAATAGGAGGAAGTGCTATGAAGAGGAATTGTTAGCAGACTGCTATCTTGTGACCTAGTGTCAATATTGTGGTAGGAGGATAACTTCTCAAATATGGACGCCAGGTAATTCAGAAGCTTGAAAAGTAGTGAAAGAGAGTGCAATTTACGTCTGTCAGTAAGACGGAGCCAAGAGAGGTTATTAAAGTGTTCGGAAATATGGTCATAACGGCGGATATTGAAAATGAATCGAACGCAAGCATTATGAACACGCTGCAGTCTCTGCGACAAGGCATAGTTTAGATCATTATATATCATATCACAATAATCGAAGTGTGGTAACACAAGATTCTGCACTAGGATTTGTTTTAACGAAACTGGGAGAAAATTCTTCATACTAACCATGTATAGTTAGGACCAAATAGCAAATGAAGCACTTACTCAGCTTATTTAGGGTATTGCACTGCAGTCCTCGACGCCACAGACTGACGTGAAGCGACTGTACGCGGGATGAGACGGCAATAGTTCGCAAATCATCCACAAACGAAGCAGGCAATGATCCGCTGTGTCGGATAATAAGCATTAGTCTATGTGTTTTTACACGCTTTGTATTGGCTTGACCTGTATCTGTCTATGTAACGGAATCTTTCAACACGATTTTCACCGACCTAAATACATTGGATCGACTCGAAACTTTGTGTACTTGTAAAGAACCAATGACAATACAATCATTTCATAATTTTTTTTCCAAGATGCTGGCCAGGATCATCAGGACATCAAAAAAATAAAGACCGGTATAATAGATTGCGGACTTATCGACTTTTTAGTCAATCGTTGTAAGAAATTAATATTATAGTCTGTTGGTAGCTCAGTTGGTAGAGTGGTGGACTGTAGTGGTATGTACTTTCAGTAATCCATAGATCGCTGGTTCAAATCCGGCCCGGAGGATTTTTTTTCAGAAGAGTATTACTTTTAGCTCATACTGCAATAGTATCGAATTTAAAGATATTTACATTTTTATCTTATTTTGTAAATATTAATGACAATTTTGTAAACTTACCACATTGTAATTTATCCAAAAAATATGAGAAGGATACGATTAACTGATCTTTTTGTTGGCCACTTTAATTTTATCCCTAGCGTGTTGGAAATTAAAATTATTTTTGATTTTTTAGTTCGGTTTTCTAATAAAGCGTGATGTTTTAGTTTTTTAAACTATAATTTATTATTTTAAAATCTGTTTTGTGTTCTTCTATGTACTTCTTCTTTCTTAATGTTTTTATATCTATTTTTTAACAAGGCGATTATGATATGGATTACTATGATGACCAAATGATGTTTGGGAACTATTTGGGCCTTAAATATTCCGTTATTTGTCTTACAGGTGAGGAAAAGCTCCAAAGAAAATCTCATTCAGGACAGTATCCCGATCGAGGACCGAACCCAAGCCACTGCGCCTGAGGAAGTGAATTTAACCCTATAAATCCGGCAAGTACCATAAAAAATAAATGTTGGAATCATACAACAGTTTAGCTTTGAGGAAAGGGTGAATTTCTATCTCTTATATCTACCCAAAGAGGATGGTAATCAATTTAAACACACTAAAATACATAAGAGCGATTTAAAAATTAGTACGAAACTTGGCAACATACCTAGAGTACAAATGGAATACTGTATTAGAAAGCTGTTCAGTATAGGGAGTCAAATTCGGACCCTGTTGCCATTCAACGATTCTTGTATGTCACAATAGGCACGTGACCATCTATAGCACGTGCGCAATGGCACGCGACCAAGCGGCGCTCTACAGGTTAGTTTTATAGGTTATGTCAGGACTGAATTCCCCCCTCCACAATCTACAACAATGGCCTTCCTTTCCGCACGGCTGTACCAACAATGAAAAGGCTTGTTGGAGATAGGGAACCAATACACATTTGGCTATCTACGCACGAACGCACACGGTACACGTGCGTACACGCCGGAAAACCTACGCACGTTTGGATAATTGTATTCTCTCCATGACATACTGATCAATTCAAATGGCAGAGAATGGCTGAAAGATATAATGTTTCACAATACTCTCTGATTATTATTAGAGGGTTGTTTTAAAAGCTTTTTACCCTTCCCTTGTGACGTGTTTACTTTTAACTGTTCTTAATGGCTTCCTCGATGATAACAGTTGTCGGTTTGTTAAGTTAAAAGTTGGTCATTAAGGTAGGTGTTAAGAAACTAGAATAAATTGTTTAGATCACAGAAATATATTGTTTTGAAGTTGACTAAATATTTATTGTTAAGGAAGGAAAAAAGTACACCAGACATTTAACCTATTTTAAAAAACCATAACTTAAGCTTATACAGTGCAATTATTATCTAACATAGCGTGTTAGCTCCTAGGATAACGGCCTGTACTCGGGAGATTCAGAATATTATAACACTGGGGCCGAAAAACTTGACAGATTTTTTAGTAATTTTAATCATCCGTTAAGAAAATGGTTAGTACGAATAATTTTACAATATACAGAGTGAATACTAATAAAATTCATTGTTAAAACCGTTGAGGTGGAGAGTTATAAAATAAAATAAGTTAAAATATACTTTCTTAGGTAAGATCCGTCGTCCTCAACTTATAAAATATGTATTCTTTATGCTTGTAGGCCTTTCAGAACATCCGTTCCATCTTCAGCAGGTCCTTCTTGAGTCACGACAACACCACATTAGGACCAGCAGCATCAACCATCATACTATATATTGTAGCGAAGAAGGACCTCCTGCTGAAGATGGAACGGATGCTCTGAAAGACCTACAAGCATAAAGAATACATATTTTATAAGTTGAGGACGACGGATCTTACCTCCATCCATAGTAATTCTGCCCGAGGGCAGGTCCTTCACAGCAATCATAGCATTTTCATGCTATGCTTGCAGCTTTACTAGGGAATTGTGTAGGTGTGGTAGCTTCCCGTTGCTTTCCACACCGGTGAAGGATTATGGTGATAATGATGATAATGATAAGGATGATAATGATGATGACGGCCATATGATTTCGGAGACCGTTTGGGCCTTAAAGTTTTCTTTCCTGACATTTGTCTTACAGGTGAGGAAAAACCCCGATAAAAGCCTCACCCAGAAAACTGCCCTGACCGGAGGTCGAACCCAGGCCCGCTGCGTGACAAGGCAGCACGCTACCTCGAGACCACATCGGTGGACGAATCTTACCTAAGAAGGTATATTTTAACTTATTTTATTTTATAATATACAGAGTGTCCCATTCAAACCTTCCACATTATAACTAATCATAACTAACAAAGTATGCAGAATTATGAAATGAGGCCGGTATTAAACGAAACAGAAACTGAAAGAATTTTCATTGCCACACACTAAAACACCTCTATATGTGCACCCTTAGTAGTACGAACAATATCAAATCTGTATTCGACTTGTGCCACGTTCTGTCCAACATGTCCATTGAACTGCCGGGAAGCTTGGCGAATTGATTTTTGTGGACTTCTCTGAAATCCTGCTCTAATTTCTTCAATCTATTCTTCTGAAACACGTGTACGAGCACCTCCTGATTCTTTTTTTACGCTTCCAGTCGCCAGAAACTTCTCAAGCCATGCCTTAATGGTCTTCCCATCAGGTGCATTTCCTCCATATTCTCTCCGGTATTTTCTTTGCACTGTAATTATTGACTTCTTCTCTGCATACCAGAAAACTGTTTGTGCTTGTTGCTGAGGAGTCGCCATTTTGTTTTATGTCATTATTGTCCAACATACGACAGATGAATAACTGCAACATGAAAACAAAAATTCTTTGCGTTTTTCTTTCTTTTAATATCAACCTCATTTCATAATTCCACATACTTTGAGAGTTATGATTAATTAAAATGTGGGAGGTTTGAATGGGACACGGTGTATATTACTCATCGTGTTAATTTTATTTATATTTAATGAACATGTAAAAAATAAAATAAAACCTGAAAACATGTAATACAAATCAACAGCCTATGGGTATACTCAATTGATAGACCAAGAATGATGTGGGAGAATAACATTAACCACGAATTAAGTTGAATTCTATCAAAAAATAAGAAGATTATTTTGATATCTTCTCTTTTTTGAGGAAGTAGATTATACAGGGGATGATTGGAAAATATTAGCTCAGGATTGGAATGTGTGGAGAGCTTATATCCGCGCGGCCATGAACCTATGGGTTCGATAATGCCAGTGAGTTAGTTAGTTAGTTTTGAATTTATTCAAAGATCCTAGTCACGACATCCCAGGTTCCAGGATTCAAACCTGGCCGGGAATGAATTATTTTTATTTCAGTAAGTACTGGAAGAGAATTGAAACCGCCGTGAGTGCTATGCCTGTATGTAGGCTACATAAAAGAACTTTCAGAGACTTAAGAATAACATTTGTCAGCCCTTTCACGCCCAGCTTTGAATCGCAATGCCATTGATATGGAGTTTTAAGAAGTACCAGACTTCCTTCCGACATGATTTTATAATTGTAAATGTACATGCTCCCACAGAAGATAAAGATGACAAGATCAAGGATGCGTTCTATGAAGAATTAGAATGCTTATTTGATAGCCTTTCACGATATCATATGAAAATTGGATATAAAACTATTATTCTACCAGTTATATTATATGGGTGCGAAACATGGACTCTTACTTTAAGGGAGGAAAAGAGATTACAAGTATTTGAGAATAAAGTACTTTGGAAAATTTTTGGACCAAAGAGAGATGAACAGACAGATGAATGGAGAAGATTACATAACAATGAACTACATGGTCTTTATAGGAAGCCAGATATAATAAGAACAGTTAAGTCTCGTAGACTGCGATGGACAGGACATGTTGCACGTATGGGGAATGAAAGACTTGCATGGAAGCTTCTTGTAGGAAAGCCAGAGGGAAAACGCCCAGTTGGTAGACCAAGAATGAGGTGGGAGAATAACATTAACTGTGATTTGAGTGAAGTAGATTATGCAGTGAATAACTGGAAATCATTAGCTCAGGATAGGGATGTATGGAGAGCCTATGTCCGCGCGGCCATGAACCTACGGGTTCGATAGTGCCAGTGAGTAACTAAGTATCAGACTTCTTTCTCCTAACCATCTAACTTCCTCCAGTGCGATTATATTCAAGGGGAATTTATTTAATTCCCATGTTAATATCTCTACCAATACTATATAATGTCATAACATTCCATGTTCCTATTGTTTCTATATTTGTCATGGATCCCGAAGTAGGCCTAGTACCCGCTCGGAAATCCGAATGGGGACTATTTTACTTTATGACGCGACAAGCCTAGTAGGTCCTTAGCGTATCAGCCGGCTTCTGGCCTCACATTCACATGTGTTAATCACAGAGGTAGACGATCTCATCCATCCAGTGTAAGGGTGACACGTGTAAGCTGGTCCCCCAGCGGTTATAGCTGGCTTTCTCAACCTTTCGGAGGCACGCCATAGCATAGTGGTTAAGGCACTGAGCTACAAGCCGGAGGATCGAGGGCTCAAGTTCCGTTGGGGTCAGGGGTTTTTAAACTGACCCAAACCCTCTGGCGGTACTTTGGGGTCGACTCAGCCTCTAACGGAAATGAGTACCAGATGCTTGTTCTGGGGGGTAAAGGCGGCCGTCACGCAGGGCTGACAACCCGGCTGACATAAAGTGCCGATTGTCTAGAAAAAGTGGGAGCCTTAACCGCCCACTACCCCAAGGGCTCCTGAGGCCTGTTGTGAGATCACTTTACGCTCCTTCACATTGGACTGTTTTTAGACACACGGGAAAGTAATCAAACGTCCAAATCCTGTTAGGAACAGCATGTGATCTTTCACATTACGCTCCTTTCATATCGGAGGTTTTTGGACGTACATTCACATTATTTTAATAAAATGAAGAAGAGCAAATCAAAGTATAGAACAGGTGTCTAGTTTCAAATATTTGGGCTGTGATGTTGGCTACAATGTGGAAAGAGATATTGACTCCAAAATAAATACATTTCAGACGGTGTGTGGAACAATGCAGAGAACATTCAAAAATAAAATTAGAAAAGAAGCCAAGATAAAAATGTATAATGTTATGGCGGTTCACACAATATTGTATGGATGTGAAACTCGGGCTCCAGTGAAAAAACAGATAGAATACACGACGGCGGAGATGAGGTTCCTAAGACAAGTAAAAGGATGTACAAGATTTGATAGAATAAGGAATGAGGATATAAGAGAAGAATTGAAAGTACAGCCTTTATTGGATAAAGTCACGAATTACAGAAATGGATTGATCACATGGATGGAATGAGTAAGGAGAGATATCCATTGTTAGCAAGAAATTATCAAGCAAGAGGAAGACGTGATGTTGGAAGACCTAGAAGACGTTGGGCTGATGCATTATGAAGTCGGAACGAGCAATTGCCTAATCCCTGGAGTGATGATGATGATGAAGAAGAGCAGACCTTCCTCATTATAGATGATGACGGCATGACTCTGTTTCCGTGCCGTGTTGCAGCCGTCCATTGCCACTAGAATCAACAACAGGCATTCCGTGCTTTTGTCTTGGTGGCGTACATGATAATAGTAAAGCCAAATGCCCTATAATTTTTGATCAGAAGTCTTACGAGGACGTAAACCCCTCTTACATCCTAAAACGCACATTGATAAAAAGACTTTAGTCCCGAGTAATTCGGAATTGTAGTTTAAAAAAGGTATAGTAAATTCAATTTTTAATATGGACACAGTTTTGTCCTATCTCCATTTTCTTGCACATGACTTGTGGCCATAAAGAAATAAATTTGCAACCATTTTTTCTAACAGATAGTAGACTTAACTCAACTTATGCCATTTTCATACTTGTGGCCCTCTTCTTCCCAAGGTGCGCTATGACTTCGAAATGACACTTTTCAAATTGTATTGATAATTTTTTTCCCCTTTTGTTCCTACATTACAGTATTACAAACTACACGACAATAAATTGTTTTCTGATCCCATTAGGAAATGTCAATTTTATGCGACCTTATTGTAACACAGTTGCCATGAAACTGCACACTTCAATTGAAAATAAAATACATCAAATCACAAGTTATAAAAACTCTCTAAATTATATGTAAGTAAATGAAATCAGAAGGAATACGTGGAAAAATTCTACTGCATTATGTTTAAAATAATTTATTACAGTAACTACGGATAAAATAAGTAGCTCTGATATACGTATATTTACTCCACGAACTGAGATTTGAATTACTATTGTAAACAAATTCAATTAAAATTATTTCTTACAGAAAATAAGACTAATATATACTTACTCCATGAACAAAGAAAAAATGTATAGCAAGAAACTACAAAAAAAAAAGATAAAAAATTAAGAGCAATTAAATGAACGAAATCTTCTGCCTTCAGTTAAAAACAATTTATTACATTAATTGAACATAACTAATGTGTGTTTACTCATTGTACGGGATCTGTAAATTACTGCAAAAAAAATTCATTGCAATCTGTGGAGAGAAAAAAAAAAGTCCAGTAAGCTGTATGTAAACTCAACAATATCAACAAGGGGGAAATGTGTTTATGTGCAGCAAGAAATTAAATCAAAACGAAAGATACAAAAATTAAAATAATGAACCAAAATTCGACCAAAATGAGGCTCTAAAATATACTTAAAGCAAAGCACATAAAGGTAAAGAAGTTTACCTCTAGAGTCAATTCGAAAGCAATTTTTATTAATTAAATGAAATCATAATAACTGTATTAATACCGCCTTGATTTCCGAGAAGTAATTACAAGAATGTCGGAATTCTACAGTGTGAGAAGAGGGGAAAAATCCTATAAATCATCCTTGACTTCCTAGGGAGCAACTAGAACCTAGAGAAGGGGAAGAATCGAAAACATCCCCAATACATTACCTCATACCCGGGAGAAAACTAGAAAATATCGGGACCCTCCACAGGGATAAGAGCCAAAAATCCTACAATATTCTCCAGACTCCCGAGGGATCAACTTGAAAAATAACGGCATCTTCCAGTGGGAGAAGAGGCGAAAAACATCCCACAACATGCTCCCCATTCCCGAGTAATCAACTTATATCGCGACACTCTAATGGGAGAAGAGGTATAAACATCACACAACATGCTACCATACTCCGGAGAAACCAACTTGAAAATTTATCGAGACTCTCATGTGGAAGAAACTAAGAATACTCGTAAGTCCCACAACATGCTCGCCGACTCTCGAGAGAGCAAAACAACTTGTATAATATCGGGATCTTTCAGTGGGAGAAGAGGTGAAAACGCCCACAACTAGCTCGCCGACTCCCGAAAGAGCAACTTGTGTAATATCGAGAAACTATAGTGGGGGAAGAGGGCTTACATCAAACGAGAAAACAAAAATTATGTAATCAATGAGTAAATTTTCTGTAATTTACGCAATTTAGTTACCAAAGTTAGGCTGCAATGAGTAAATTAAAGTCTCTTAGATTTGAAACATTGTTTTATTCGATCTAGAATACTGTAACAGTAATGTATCTTTCTTTGTTTATTTTTGTTTCTTTATTAAGTTTATTGAAAATGTCGACACTTGGGGTTTCTCTTGATGTGGATAAGCAGGTGTGAAATAAAATGTTCCACGTTTCAAAATGTGTTGTGTAATCCATCTCACTTTATCATCAAGAGAATGTAATTTCATCAACACCATTATTCTTCTGAATCTTTCCCCAAACGTCACCCAAGTTAAGTTCAACAGCTCCTTCAATCCCTTGGTGCCATCAATTTTTCACTGGAGAGAGAGAAAAAACTGAATTAACAAACTGTAATATATATTTCTTCTGCTTCTTCATCTTTCTGTTTCTTATCCTATTGCTCCTACTCCAAATCGTCAGCCTGTAGGGTGAGCTTCCACCTCCTTTGGAATGAATGTGAATATTGTGCAGTCAAACAAACTCTCTTAAAACATTGAAATATTTCCTGGTATCGTATTTCATTTAGCTTTTGATGACCATTTTAATGTAATTTCACTGCGCTTTCCGAGTTTTAGGTTCTACATTTAAGCTGACTATTTAACTCGTGCCTCAAATGGGAGTCAATGACCAATCACGTTTCAATGAATTTTGTTTTACAACCAATAACAGTCGTGTTTCACCTCGTTATTGATCTAATTTTATTTACTAAAATAAAGAAAGCTCCCCATTTTTAATATTCTGAACAGGTCAGAGCATTATTTTGCAGTGACTGACTCTTCAAATATAGCAAATAATGAAAGATTCCTTCGAACTAGACATTTAATAATTGTATGTCCAATAATTGTGTTTTTAAATAATGATTTTACTGAGTTGTTTTCTAAAAAATAATAACCTATACTGCTGGCTGTAATATACAGTTTGATGAGATTCATTTTTTCTCCACTAGGATGCATTCTTACAATATTGCGATCTTAGTGGGTTATCGCTGATTGCAATCCTATTGGCAATTAATAATATGTTCAAGTAGCAGTGAATAAACATAACCACACATTTCTGATTTGTTTTAAAACATCGCCTTTTACATTAAATATATAAATATTTTAAAATACCGGTAACTATATTTAAGTAGTGATTTTGTATTCGTTAAATAGTCTTAACAAATGACACTCTTGATGGCCTTCATGACTCGTGAATTTATTGATAATTTGGAAATCACTCCTCGTGGCATTACTTATGGTAAATTACGTTAATTTTGTCTGTTTTCAATTTTCGCACTTTTTCGTCCGTATTATAGGCCTATAGGACATGTATTTGCATTAATTACTGAAAATAAGTTACATTAAGTTGAACGTGTATGGAAGGTACATAGCCTATTACTGTGGTTATAACCGCCCCATTGACTGGACGCTAGTATTAAATTCTGTAATTCCAGGTACTATTTGTAGACGTTATGTTGGTGACCGAACTGATTACACTGGTCAACATGATTTTTGTCAAACTCGGCCGGGGTCGATGGATTTTTTAGGATGGAAAAATCCAAGGAGCAAGCCCTCCGGGAGGGACTTTAAGCCGTGGGTCCCGAGTCTGAATGAAAAGGCCTCTAAGCAAAATTTACCGAATTTTCCCGTCCTTGGTTTCCTAGATGTCAGTATGAGGCGGAACGCTGACCACGGACCACTCAATAATGAATATCTATACGAAAACAAGTGTAACTAAATTAGTATGGTTCAAATTCTTCCCTGTAGGGGGAGAGCGCCTAAATCTCTGTTAATGGAAACATGGGCTTACAAGAAGAATAAATTTATACGTACTGTTCACCATTGTCATTTTTTCACATGTTATATTGTATTTTATTACATTACTATTATAATTTTTGCTATAATTTTGTTCATACATAGTAGTAATATTATATAAAATGTAGATTGATCAGGGAACCATGTTTTCATCTACGCTGCTGGACAACGATGTCATTAGATTCATGTGGCCAATGAAATCACACTTAACCACGTGCTTCTGTTTACATTACAACATAAACTAAGGCCGAAACCAGTATAGATGGAAGCACTGACAACCACTGTGGAGTATAGGAGGCGGAAATATTCAATATATAACTTAGAAGAATATTATAATAAAAGAAACCTATAATCGAAGCATATACAAAACGTTATTGCCACCAGAGAACCACCCTATTAGAAATATTCAGACTAAATATTTGAATTTTGGAATATTCACCTGAAAGCTCCGTCTCCTCAACTTAATTAATTATGTAACTCTAGCGCTTTCGGGACTTGTCCCATCATCGGCAGGATTCAAAACTGTTTTGAAAACTGTTTTGAATCCTGCCGATGATGGGACAAGTCCGGAAAGCGCTACAGTTACATAATTAAATAAGTTGAGGAGACGGACCTTTCAGGTGAATATTCCATACTTTTATATTTTAATTTTGAACACTACCTCAACGGAACATATCATGAATCTTATAAAAGTTGATATTTGAATTCTGTTAAAAAACTGCATTAGTCACAAGGCATATTCATTTTATTAGTGGAAAGATTCATAGTGACCAATCCAATTTATTTAATTGAACTACTGTATGATGAAAGTTAAAAATTAAATTGTACCTATTGGTAGATGCCGTCGTCCTCAGCTTTGTTAAAATAGTGTATATAAAATTAACTGGAGCGCTTTCGGAAGTTATCTTCAATCTTCTGCAGGTTGAGTTTTCGCTACTTGTTGTTGTGTACGGTGATGTTGCTGCTACAAACAGTTGGAGTACACAACAACAAGTAACGGAAACTCAATCTGCAGAAGATGGAAGTTAACTTCCGAAAGCACTACAGTTAATTTTATATACAATATTTTAACAAAGTTGCGGACGACGGCACCTACCAACAGGTACAGTTTAATTTTTAACTTTCATCATATGACTTCACCTCAACGGAATTTGATATGAATTTTACTAGTATTGAACTACTGTATGTAATCTGTTTAGAGTCTCTTTTTGAAACTGATATTAACAGTTGTGATTATGTGAAATTTAGTGTTAGAAATTGTATACAGAAGTTAGAATTTTATGCCATCTGTAAAATTTATGAGCAAATTAGACGGAGGGGGCTGTAATGATGAACAGACAGTAGACTATGCGGTTGTTTTATGTACCAGACCTGCACTATATATGTAACACTTTCTCACACACTTCTTGCTCTTCTCAGTTATTATTTTTTTCTTTTTTCGTCACCAGCATACGTCACAAACACATCAGGGAAAAGAATCGCTCATCTGAATATAGTGTGATCCAAAAATTACTCTCTTTTCCAACGTTTCCTAGCCTGTGATTCGCGAACCTCCAGGGGTTTGCAAAATATTTAAAATGGTTCCCTAAAACTTTTCCGTAACGACGGGTTTCGAGGTTAGATCTATTATTATTTCCATCATTTCTGCAACATTGTAATAATAATAATAATAATAATAATAATAATAATAATAATAATAATAATAATTATTATTATTATTATTATTATTATTATTATTATTATTATTACTTCTTCTTCTTCTTTCATGTGATAGACCTAGTGGTCTGTTACGGTCTCAATCCAACGTTTGAAGAGTCTGACCAAAGATCCTGGTGGCTGGTAATTTAAGATTTGACGCGGTATTCTTGTTCTGCTCATTCTTCTTACGTGAGATTTCCAGTTGTTTTATTATTATTATTATTATTATTATTATTATTATTATTATTATTATTATTATTATTATTATTATTATTAACTAACTCACTGGCACTATCGAACCCGTAGGTTCCCTCAAATCATAGTTAATGTTATTCTCCCACGTCACTCTTGGTTTACCAACTGGACGTTTTCCCTCTGGTTTTCCTACAAGAAGCTTCCATGCACGTCGGGATTTTAGGCCTATGCCAAGAAAATCGGGATAAGTATAATCCCCACGTCTATAAATTTATAATTATTTACATTAAGAAAAAAGAGACAGGAGCAGAATCAAAGCAACGGAAATTAAATTTCTCAGAAGGACAGCAAGGTACACTTTTTTAGATCGAAAAAAGAAAGAAGAAATTTTAGAACAACTAGAAGTAGAATCAGAAGAAAAACTCAACAGATATAAATTAAACTGGCTAGACCATGTAAAAAGAATGGATAATTCAATAATTCCAATAATCCCAAAGGACATCGTCGATCAAGAAGACCTCTTAAAAGATGCTAGATGGGGCCAAAACAGTTCTATAAATGCCAAAATTTGTGAAGGATGATGATTAATTATTTTTCTTTTTACTTCAACTAATAACTGAAAAAATATAAAACTATTATTCTACCAGTTATATTATATGGGTGCGAAACATGGACTTTTACTTTAAGGGAGATTACGAGTATTTGAGAATAAAGTACTTAGGAAAAATGTTTGTGCCAAAGAGAGATGAACAGACAGGAGAATGGATAAGACTTACATAACAATGAACTACACGATCTTTATAGGAAGCCAGATATAATAAGAACAGTTACGTCTCGTAGACTGCGATGGGCAGGACATGATGCGCGTATAGGGAATGAAAGACGTGCGTGGAAGCTTCTTGTAGGAAAGCCAGAGGGAAAACGCCCAGTTGGTTGACCAAGAATAAGGTGAGAGAATAACATTAAGTATGATTTGAGGGAAGTAGATTATACAGGGGATGATTGGAAAATATTGACTCAGATTAGGGATGTATGGAGAGCTTATGTCCGCGCGGCCATGAATCTAAGGGTTCGATAGTGCCAGTGAGTTAGTTAGTTAGACCATGTAAAAAGAATGGATAATTCATGAATCCCAAAAATGGTGATGTAATGTAAGCCCAAAGGACATTGTCGACCAGGAGACCTCATAAAAGACTGCTAGATGGGGCCGAAACAGTTCTACAAAGGCCTAATTTGTGAAGGATGATTAATTATTTTTCTTTTTACTTCGAGTAAACATAGAAATACATTTAATTTATTTAGGCATCGCATCGCACGCTGGATATTAGCTAGTTCTTAATAAATTATTAATGATAATGCTATTTTCAAAGAAGCTTCAAATAAGGTTAGGTTGATAGTTATACAGTATTTGAGAGTGAACTAATATTTAGACCACACTGTGTGGCAAGTTTAATCCGAGATAGGAGCTCAGTAACAACCTTGATGTGTTCTGAATCCATAGCAGCCGTTGGCACTTGAGAATTTGTCTGTTTCTATTCTACAGAGGGAGCCCCCAGGCGTCCACCCTACATCATTATTCTTTCGGGCGTTCTCATTTTTTTGTGCGTGTCGAACCCAACTCGTTCTTCTTCATCAACATAATGACCAACCGAGTAAAGGACATTCAATAGGAAAGTCCGGCATACGGGATTCTTTAATCTGTTCATGTATTCACCCACATTTAAGGCAGGTAATGATGGACTCTACAATGTTAGTTTGTGAGAAGGATCTTGGAAGGTAGGATTTTTAAAATGATTTCATACTTTTTACCCTAACTTTGATATCTAAAGATAAACTAAACATTTTCCCTCTACAAGCTTTGGCTGATTTATAGATATGCAGTAAATGTATTATTATTTTTTTCTTGTTTTTATTATTATCATCTCTATTATTATATGGCTAAAAAACTAAAAGAAGAATATGAAAAATGGGGACTTTATATAAACATTGAGAAAACTAAATATCTGTGTATAGGAGAAGAAATGGAAAATATAAATTTCAACAATGGAGAAGAAATAAAACCTAGTATTGAATGCACTTATTTAGGAACAAAATTAGACCATTCAGGCGATAACACAGTGGAAATTAAAAATAGAATCGCACAAACAAAACAAGCAATAAATGCTTCAAACTCTGTTTGGTGGAGCAAAAATATTACAAAAAATAGAAAATTACAAATATATCAATCCATAATTGAGAGCATTTTAACATATGGTGCTGAAGTCTGGCAAATTCCTACCAGGGAAATGAAAATAATTTTAAGTACAGAAATGGATGTTTTAAGAAGATCAGCTGGAAAATCTAGAATGGATAGAATACGAAATAAAGAAATAAGGGAAATTATGGGTGTACAAGAGGAGCCGGACACCATAGAAAAGAAAAGATTGCAGTGGTATGGTCATGTCAAACGAATGCCAGAGCAAAGATTGCAAAACATTGTTATGGAATGGATCCCAATGGAAAGGAGGAAGAGAGGAAGACCGAAGAAAACTTGGATAGAAGGGGTACAAGCAGCTATGAATATCAGAGGAATGGTGGAAGATCAATGGATGGATAGAGGGGAATGGCGTTTGATTTCCGGAAGACGGCGGCAGCTGCCATGATATCGAATGATGATGATGATGATGATCTTTATTATAACTATCATTTATTATTATTATCATCTGTAATATTATCTTTATTATTATCTATCTATCCATCCATCCATCAATAGTAATTCTGCCCGAGGGCAGGTAATTCACTGCAATAGCATTTTCATGCTATGCTTTGCAGCTTTACTAGGGAATTGTAGGTGTGGTAGCTTCCCGTTGCTTTCCACACCGATGAAGGATGATGATGATGGCCGGATGATTTTCGGGGACCGTTGGGCCCTAAGCTTCCTGACAATTGTCTTACAGGCGAGGAAAACCCCCGAAAAAAACCTCTTCCAGGAGCCTGTCCCGACCGGGAATAGAACCCAGGCCCGCTGCGTGACAAGGCCGTACGCTACCTCGAGTCCACAGCGGTGGACATTTAATATATTATTATTATTATTATTATTATTATTATTATTATTATTATTATTATTATTATTATTATTATATCCACTTCTATGATTCAGTAATAATGTAATTGCATCAGACGTAACGACCCGGATGTGTTCCCTGTTCGGGACAAGTTTCCTGGATGTTGATTTTTCCGGGGGGTTTCCTCCACTGTAAGACAAATGTAAGGAACCTTTAAGGCCCAAACGGCCCCGAACATCATCTGGCCATCATAATCATCATTATTATATTTGTCATGAATGTGTATGTGTGAATAGTGTGTTTCGTCTTCAATTTGTGTTGTCTCGGAGGAGTCAAATTCTTCGAGAATATTTTTATCAAATATACATATATTTTAATTAACCCTTAACTTTGAGCTGATCACTCATTCGAGGATGCCCTACATGTGCTTGTGTGGTCAAAACGTATGTGTGATCCATTGTTCCAAATTTATACGTAAATACGTTTTTTAACTGTATAAATTATGAGAATATTGTAGTTATTTTGTTGATGTTACGTTGTAATTCGTTCCAGATGCTATAATTCAATAGTACATTACGATGCGAAGTTGGGAAGAGGTTTTTACAGAATTGAGGAAAATGTTTAAAAACCGAGCGATAGCGAGGTTTTTAATTTCCGAGATTCTGTAAGACACTTCACTAACGTACGTTGTACATTATTTTTTTGAGCGATGGTGTTTTCAAAATAATAAATAATAGTAAAAATAATATCTTTGTTGGAAATATTTGTGTTCATTATAAACAATTGACTAACGTTAACGGTGTGGATATTGTTTATTACGTAGTTGAAATTACAGGAGACAGTGGCACAAATTAGTATAAAATGACGGCAAGTACGTATTTATTGTTTTATATTGTTTCAAATAAAGTTCAGTTAATTTAAATTGCAGTGATTTGTTTCATATAATGTATATTAACACTATATTTTGGCTATTTTTTGTATATAGGCCTACATTGTATGTAGTATACATATAGGACAGTGGTTTTACTTCCCACACGCGTTTTTTGTTATAGGCCTATTTAATATTACAGTATAATTATTTTATTACAGTATAGTTATTTAGATTGGCAACCCCGAAAATGTAGGAAGTTGAACTTTCAATCATGGTCGCCATTGCTGTAAGTACCGACAAAACGCACTATCGCGCAAAAACACATTGCCGATATTTGAAACCTTTTGCCTGAAATGTTAGTCAAACACACAGAGGCTGCCGTAAATATTACTTCGTTTGTACATTTTCACAACTGGATTCATTAACATCGCCAGTGTTTATAAGGAACAATTGAAAAGGAGTACATATTTAGTCATCTCATATGGCCATCATCATCATCATTATCATTATCATCACCATCATCATCATCACCACCATCATCATCCTTCACCGGTGTGGAAAGCAACGGGAAGCTACCACACCTACACAATTCCCTAGTAAAGCTGCAAGCATAGCATGAAAAAATGCTATGATTGCAGTGAAGGACCTGCCTTCGGGCAGAATTACTATGGATGGATAGTTGGTAGTAATAAGCCTAATATTTGTGTTAAAATATAGGCTATTTCTTTATCTCTGTTTGTTGGCTGAGGATAGGAACACGTGGAGGGCCTTGGAGAATGTGGCGTTAATCCTATGGATACCATACATCACAGAGTTAGGTATATAGTTCTTTAGTTAGTCAGTCATAGACAAGATGATGATATCTTCTCTAATACCCAACCGGAACAAAAAAATGTAATACAGAGTCCATTATGTTAAAATACAATTACTATAACTAACTCACAGGCACTATCGAACCCGTAGATTCGCGCGGATATAAGATCTCCATACATCCCTATCCTGATATGTTTTCTATTCATCTTTCTATGTATCTTCGAGTTTTTACAGCTGCTGCCGTCTTCCCGTGCCAAACCTCCAAAGCCTACGGTCTTGGGCATCTTCGATGCTTAGTCCTCTAGCATGCATTACTGTCTTCATGTTTTCCTTCCATGTTAGATTTGGTCTCCCTCTTTTCTATTCATCACCTACATAATATACTTCCCTCAAATCATGGTTAATGTTATTCTGCCATCTCATTCTTGGTCTACCAAGTGGATGTTTTTCTTCTGGTTTTCCTACAAAGATCTTCCATAATTTTCTATAAAGATCATGTAATTACTGTTATCTAGTCTACTCCATTCGCCTGATTCTTCATCTCTCTTTGGTCCAAACAATTTCCTTCTTCTTCTTCTTCTTCTTCGGCTTTCCCCCACTTATAGTTTCGCCGTCTTCAGTTTCCATTTATCTCTATCATTCCAATCTCCCTCTTCCAAATTACTATTATCCATTGTGGTTCTGAAGTAGGTTTTCCATTTCCATCTTGGTCTGGCACGTTTATTTTTTCCAGGGGTGAAGGGGTGACCATTGGTATATATATTTTTTGGCCATCTTTCATTTTCCATTCTTTGTACATTTTCTTAAGAAATTTATTCTCAAATACTCGTAATATGTTGTCCTCTCTTAAAGTAAGAGTCCATATTTCGCATCCATATAACAGGGATAATAACAGTTTTACACATTTTCAGTTTATCGTTTTTTTTAGAGAAGTTAGGACGACAAAAGTAGTTTAATTCATAATTGCATTCATTTCCAGATTGACCCTATGTTTAAAATTCTTTGTGTAGGGCCTATCTCATTCCTTTTTTGTAATTATCTTCATAGGTAGGCTATTTGAATTCAGCAACTTCTTCAAAATAACTGTCCATTTCCATTATATAATGTTTTCTGTGTGCGAACATATATTTAGTTTGTATACATTTAAATAATCTACAAAAAAGTAATCAAGCCAATGATAATAATAATAATAATAATAATAATAATAATACTAATAATAATTTTTAACCCCACTACAGGCCTCAGGAGGCCCTTGAGGTAGTAAGAGGTTAAGGCTCCCACTTTTTTTGGAAAATCGGCACTCGATGTCAGCCAGGTTGTCAGCCCTGCGTGACGGCCGCCTTTACTCCCAGAACAAGCTTCTGGTACTCATATCCGTTAGAGGCTTGAGTCGACCCCAGGGCCATAGTGCCGCCAGAAGGTTTGGATCAGTATAAAAATCCTGACCCCACCGGAACTTGAACCCTCGACCTTCCGGCTTGTAAGCGCAGTGCATAATAATAATAATAATAATAATAATAATAATAATAATAATAATAATAATAATAATAATAATAATAATAATAAATTAACAAAATATAAGGCGTCTTTAAATTAATTGTTCGTTGGCGAATACTCATGGATCTTAAGCGTCTCTATGCCCCCATTGGGCGTTTTAACTGAGTACACGTATTTTTTATAGTATTTTTGTTGTTGTTAATAAACGACTCTTCATTTCTTTACAATTTCGCCACTAATTAAGAAACGTTATTTTCAAGATTTCATTTTCGTTGGAAATGAGCGAGAACTCGAATGAATAGTGTCTGTTAATATTCACCCTTGCATTCATAAAAGTGACAAATGAATGCGATGTGTGATGTTGAAAATAAAGATGGCACAGACTGCAGTCAGCTGACATCCAGAGAGAGAGAGGGTGAAAAGAAAGTTGTAAAAAATGTAATGGTGAGGGAATCCAGGCTTTTGGTGTTTCTTTGTCTCCTGCCGATGTTGTCGGTTTCCTGCAACTTAACATATTAACTTGCCCACGTGACACTGCTTTTCAATGACTATTTAACTCATGCCCCAAATGGGAGTGAATGACCAATCACGTTTCAATGAATTTTGTTTTAGAACCAATCACAGTCTTGTTTCACCCGATATTTATCACTTAAATTTATCATATTAAAGGAAGCTCTTCCTTTTTTATATTCTGAACAGGTCATAGCATTATTTTGCAGTGACTGACTCTCTAAGAAATACGTCGAATATAGTCCTTTCAAAAAACGTTAAGCTGAAAATATATAAAACTATTATTCTACCAGTTATATTATATGGGTGCGAAACATGGACTATTACTTTAAGGGAGGAAAGGAGATTATGAGTATTCGAGAATAAAGTTCTTAGGAAAATTTTTGGACCAAAGAGAGATGAACAGACAGGTGAATGGAGAAGACTACATAACAATGAACTACTTGATCTTTATAGGAATCCAGATATAATAAGAACAGTTAAGTCTCGTAGACTGCGATGGACAGGACATGTTGCGCGTATGGGGAATGAAAGACGTGCATGGAAGCTTCTTGTAGGAAAGCCAGAGAGAAAACGCCCAGTTGGTAGACCAAGAATGAGGTGGGAGAACAACATTAACTATGATTTGAGGGAAGTAGATTATACAGGGAATGATTGGAAAGCATTAGCTCTGGATAGGGATGTATGGAGAGCTTATGTCCGCGCGGCCATGAACCTACGGGTTCGATAGTGCCAATGAGTAAGTAAGTATATCAATTTATATATTAAGGTGTAAGAATCCTAGAATGCATGTGGCTACCAGATTGTATATATAGTGCACGAATGTAACCAGATACCGCTTGCGGTATGTATTTTCTTCTTGTAAGCCCATGTTTCTCTTAACAGAGATTTAGGCGCTCTCCCCCTATAGGGAAGAATTTGAACCTTACTAATTTAGTTACACTTGTTTTCGTATAGATGTCACTTGAGTGGTCCGTGGTCAGCGTTTTGCCCACCTTAGAGCCTAAATCAAATTTATAATCATTATATAAAATTACTATTCCGGCTTGTAGCGTATTGCCTAAACCGATTAAGCTAAGGCGTGTTGGGGGGAGGATGTAAGTCCTATAATAAATAATAGTTTTAAAAAACTAAAATAACACGCTTTATTATAAAACCGAACTAAAAAAATGAAAAATAATTGTAATTTCCAACACGCTTGGGATAAAATTAAAGTGGTCAACAAAAAAAAAAATCATCTCCAACACATATAGAATAAAACTAGGGTTATCAACAAAGAAAAGATAATTTTACCATCAAAAGCGTGGAGTGCTCTAAATCAATTAATATATTTGATAACAAACAGATATTGGTAAAAGTAAAGTCTCTAAGAAGAAAATGTAAAAATCATAAAAAGCACCCGACGCTTTTGATGGTAATTTTTTTTTGTTGATAACTCTAGTTTTCTTCTATATGTGTTGGAGATGATTTTTTGTTGACCACTTTAATTTTATCCCAAGCGTGTTGGAAATTAAAATTATTTTTCCTTTTTTAGTTCGGTTTTCTAATAAAGTGTGTTGTTTTAGTTTTTTAAAACTATTATTTATTTTTTATTTTTTAGTTTTAATATTTTACAGAATAAGATAAAAATGTAAATATATTTAAATTCGATTCTATTATAGTATGATTTAAAAGTAACACTCTTCTAAAAAAATACTCCCAGCCGGATTTGAACCAGCGACCTATGGATTACTGAAATTATGTACAATTAGAATTCACCACTCTACCAACTGAGCTCTTAACAACGATTGACTAAAAAGTCGACAAGTCCGCAACCTATTATACTAGTTTCATTTTTTTGTCTGATGATTCTAGCCAGGATTTTAGAAACAAAATATGAAATTATTGTATTATCACGGTTCTTTTACAAGTATACAAAGTTTCAAGTCGATCCAATGTTTCTAAGTGGGTGAAAATCGTGTTCAAAGATTCCATTACATAGATATAAAGACACATTTTTTGATTTTCTGACGATTCTGGCCAGGATTTTAGAAACAAATATGAAAATATTGTATTGTCACGGGTCCTTTACAAGTATACAAAGTTTCAAGTCGATCCAATGTTTTCAAGTGGGTGAAAATCGCGTTCAAAGATTCCGTTACATAGATAGATAGATAGATAGATAGATAGATATATACAGGTCAAGCTAATATAAAGCGTGTAAAAAGAAGACAAACCAATAAAGAAATACATTTAAGAACAGGATTTCTTTAAATCATATGTATAGCTTATTTAATGTCATTATTAACACGTGCGTGATATTAACTTAATTACCAATTGTATTCGCTTCACACAAGTAGTAATTAAATAATTTGTCTTTTATTTGTCCTACATTTTTAAGTAATCAACATTCCTTTGATTGATCGCAGGACATGTTTTTACATTGTTTAGTTTATCGGATTGTCTTCTGTTATCCACATTAACATGGCGTCGATGTGATATGTATCTAAATGTGTAATTACGTGGAACTGATTCGCATGCGTACGAGCCAAGAATGTTTCAATATTATATACCTCACAATATCATATTTTACAAATTCCAATTCACCATTATACAATAAATACACATGTTTCGTAATGTCTGTCGCAATTCTATTGATATTCATCAGATATTGGAATTCAGTATATGAAACCAGGCATAGATATTAATCTTTATATTTTACATAACTTGATACGTAAAAATGTAGCTTATGTCATTTTTGGTCATCTGTCTTGATGATTTACATGCGCATTTAATCATTAAGAATTATTTGTTTGGACCAAACAGTTTACATCCTGATATTCCAGCGTGGAGAATAGTTTATGACGTAAAAACCGATATTTTATTGCTGTTGGAAAAGAATACGAAACTCAAAGAAAATAAATGAATATCTTATTCCGTAACAAATAGCTTCTAATAACAATGTCGAAAGAAAAAAAGTAGATGACATAGATTAAAAATAAGCAAACATACACAGGGATTTTTAACTAAAAAATGCATTTAATGCTTTAATGTACCATAGAGACCCTCAGGGGTCCTCATCTAGAGGATATGTGGATGGCGACCACAAGGTGCCCAAGCTGAGCAAAACATTTCTTCCACTTACTTGTGTTTTGCACTCTTTTAACTTTACTATCTAACCTCCCTTGGTTAACTCTTGTTTTTTCGACCCCGACGCTATTAGGGCATCCGAGGGCTAGGGAGTCTTTCCTTTCTTCCATTTCTTCTTTCCTTTATTTTCTTTTCTTCTCCAGAAAAGCCTGACCAGAGGCTATAAGATGGCAGCCCCATCACTGGTCTTGCCTTCCTTTGGCCAGCAACCAATCGAAGGGACTATTATTATGCTTTCAAATCTTATATGAGAATTTTCCGGAAGGATCAAACTATTTACGCTGGAGGGAAAATTTTCTATAGGATCGTAACAGGCCTTGGCCTAATACTTGGAAGGAAGAAGAAGAAGAAGAGAATAAGAGTGTATCTTCTTTTATTAGCAGGTTTAAAGTTTCGCTTTTAACATGCAATCCAATAAAAGACACACTCTGTATAGTTAGATAGAGCGATCAATTTGTATTTTATTTAAGTGATATTAGGTATGCTTGAGGTTTTTTTTGCTGTTTTTCCTTTTTTGTTTTACCATTTTTTCTTTTTGTTTTACCTGTTTTGTTAACTTTCTTTTATCCTCACATAGACACAAGTACAGGACACACACACCCAGACTACCCCGCCAGGAATCGAACCCGGGTCGCCGGAGTGGAAGGTAGGGACTCTACCGACTACGCCACGGCGACGGACTTGGTTAAACCTCCATCTATGTTGTCCAGGAAGCACTGTTTGCTACGACAAACAATTTTATGAATTAGCAAATTAGTGTATGCCGTAATTGGTGTGCATTGTAATAATTTGTGTACTAGTATAGTGTATGAGTTTCCATTCTTGTGACGAAATCGTTTCATACATATATTGTGAGGGTATGGTTTCTATCCATAAATAAATATGAGGTCTGATTTTTCGAGGAAATTGATACCCAAATTTTCTGCGTATTACCATCATTTTTTTTTTGCAAATGCCCCAGGTTGTCTTTCGAAATTCCTGGTGTTCTCTCCAGGCATGGCGTACTTGTAACCCACTTCTGAGCTTGGGGCGCCTGGCGGGGTTACGTTGCCCCGATGATATGATGGGTGATGATGATAGTGGTGTGCCAGGATACTCCCTAATCCTAAGCTTAATCTAAGATGAATATGAATCATGATGATTGCGATGGCCATATGATTTCGGGGACCGTTAGGGCCTTAAAGTTTTCCTGACATTTGTCTTACAGGTGAGGAAAAACCCCGATAAAACCTCACCCAGAAAAACTCTCCCGACCGGGCATCGAACCCGGGCCCACTGCGTGACAAGGCAGAACGCTACCTCGAGACCACAGCGGTGGACACCATAACATTTAAGAAACCCGTAAAAAAACACAAACAGGAAATTCAACCTGACTATGAATATTATGTACTAGCCCCTATATATGTACTTTTGTGATTTCTTATTAAACAAAATTCGTTTTATTTATTTCACTTCTCATATTCGGGAAAACGAAATCAATAAAATCTGACAATTCTATTGATGATGGTGGTGGTGATAATATTCAAAATGCTTGTATATTAAATTCTATGAGTATCAAACATTTGATTGTAATATTTACGCCCCCTGCTGGGTTATACTTCTGTAAGTACACTTAGAAACCTTTGCATTGACATTGAATTTGAATAAAAAAACAGTAGAGGCCTCTTGTGACCGCGAGAGGGCTTAAAAAACCACTCCATGATCTTTACTCGAGGATTGTTCAGGGCTGCTATTAGTATAGATAAAGAATAGCCAACCATCTTTCTCCGAATTCCAACTTTGCATATTATTCAAATTCCATTCAATGAATTGGGAAAACCTTTTTTTAGAGTTTCAAATAACATTGCTTGTTATTATAGGTGACAACTTCACCACGTCACATTTCTCATTAATTTTGCTACTGAGATTTCTTTCAGACAGTGGAACAAATGATTATGGTCAGGTGTGTAGCTTGGGGGACCGGTTATGTATTGCGCTGATGGTCATCTTATAAAGGGTTTTGTGGTGGCATCCTTCATGTTATACCTTTTATTTTTTCTTGTATGCTATTCATCTTAAGTAAGTTTTTCCACACCTGCGAACGAGGCCCATTGTATCACAGTAGTTGTGATCTCTTAACAATTACTAGCATGTTCCCCTTACATATCCAGCGACCAAAGTGACATCTTTTCTTTCACATTTTAAAAAATATATATATCTTTTGTTTTTTGTGTGTGTATTGCACAGGTGTGCAGTAAGTGAAGATGATTACCAAGTACAATAATCATAAGTAATGTCCACCGCTGTGGTCTCGGGGTAGCGTGCTGCGTTGTCACGCAGCGGGCCCGGGTTCGATCCCCGGTCGGGACAGTTTTTCTGGGTGAGGTTTTTATCCGGGTTTTTCCTCACCTGTAAGACAAATGTCAGGAAAACTTTAAGGCCCAAACGGTCCCCGAAACCATATGGCCATCGCAATCATCATCATTCATATTCATCTTAGGTTAAGCTTAGGATTAGGGACTCTCCTGGCGCACCATTATCATCATCATCACCCATCATATCGTCGGGGCAATGTAACCCCGCCTTCCAGGTGCCCCAATCTCAGAAGTGGGTTACAAGTACGCCATTCCAGGAGAGAAACCAGGAATGTCGAAATACAAATCTGCGGCATTTGAAAAAAAAAATCATAAGTAATACCACTACTGATTTCCATATTATCAATAAATTTAATTTAATATTTGAATAAGATATTAGTGACTTGTTCTTTTCTTATAATTCTAGTTAAAATATTTTTAAAATTTTCCATCCAAATAATGCTATTCATTTGGCGGTCTCTGACAGGTTAGAGGACACTACCCTTCTCAAACCCCTTCCAAACAACAATAATGCAAGACAGGTTCTAGAAACAGCATTCTCCCCCTTCCCGTCTTCCCTACATGTGGTTCACTTGAACGCACAGAGCTTAACTGCACATACAGACGATATTAGTATGATTTTTTCTTCTTCCAATATTCATGCTATTCTCGTATCAGAAACATGGCTCACTCCCTCCATTAATTCTAGTTTAATTGACATGGATGGTTATACTTTTCTTAGACATGATCGTGTACATAGTCGAGGGGGCGGTGTTGGTGTCTTCGTTAGGACAGACCTTTGCCCTAAGTCTGTATACTTTTCTAATAACGAGACATCTCCTGAAATTATGTTTATAGAAATATAACGCAAGCTTCAAAAAATGCCTTCTTTGTGTAGTGTACCAACCCCCTAAAATGAAAAAAATAGCAGAAATAGAATCCGCTCTACAAAACGCACGTAACAATATGAACACGTTATCGTCATGGGTGACTTTAATATAAATATACTAGACACTGACAACAGACATACACAACAGCTTATGTCCGCGTTCCAAGTTTGTGATATGACTATCCTTCCCTTACAGCCTACACATCACACCAATCATTCTGAGACTTTACTTGACTTAATTGCTACTAATAATCCAGACAGAGTACTAACCCACGGGCAACTGTCAGCTCCCGGAATATCAGCACATGATATTATATTCTTAGCATATTCACTGCAGTGCCCTAAACTAGCTCGTAAGACTATCACATATAGAGACCTAAAACATATAAACAATGCAGCTCTACTTGAAGACGCTATAAAATTACCCTGGCATACTATGATGGCGTTGCATTCTGTTGACGAAAAAGTTGAGGCATTAAATAACCTTATATTACAAATATATGACAGACACGCTCCACTGAAAACTAAACTAGTGAAACGACACCCTGCTCCCTGGATGTCTGCTAACATTCGTGACTTGATGACTGAAAGAGACGCAGCATATCGGAAATATAGAGTTGACAAAACTGATATAAATCTTAATCACTATAAACGGTTACGAAACAAGACTACACACAACTATCAGAAACGCCAAACTTAGACATCTATACAGCCTTACTGAACCTAATAACAATAACCCAGATATTTGGAAAAATCTGAATAAAATGGGTGTAGGTAGGAAACACACACAGGTAGAAAAAATACCTGTTTCTCTGAACACACTTAATAACCATTTTACAAGCACATTCTTTACTCTAAAGACAAAACACATACAATAAGTGAACTACTATTGACAAATCCACCAGACAGAGAACATTTCCATTTTTCATATCTTACAGAAAATGACATAAAGAAAGCTCTCAAACGAATAAAAACAAAAGCAGAAGGTACTGACCGTATAAATATCACTCTACTTAACAAAATAATCGACGTTATACTACCTACCATAACTCATGTTTTCAACTCTTCACTACAAACCTCTATATATCCCACATTATGGAAGCAAGCAATTGTACGCCCACTCCCGAAAGTAAAAACTCCCTTAACTCCTAACGATTTTCGACCCATTAGTATTTTACTACCCTTTCAAAAGCTTTGGAACGATTAGTCCACAAACAACTGACTGACTACCTAACTGAACACGACCTTTTAGATCAATACCAATCAGGCTTTAGGACAGGACACAATACAAATACTGCTCTACTAAATATATGTGAAGACATACGCGAAGCATCTGATAATCGAAAACTTACTATTCTTACACTACTTGACTTTAGTAAAGCATTTGACACGGTAGACTTGGACTTATTGTTGCTTAAACTAAAAAACCTCTCACTTTCTGACAGTGTCACGCAATGGTTCAACTCCTACCTTCGTGAGCGCCAGCAATATGTTGTAGGAATTCTACATTACGCTCTTCTTGGACCTACCGTAAAGCTGGAGTTCCACAGGGCTCGGTGCTCGGCCCATTGCTTTTTACAATCTATATAACGACATATCTGACTCCCTAAAACATTGCAAACATCATTTATTTGCGGACGACATGCAGATCTACCTTCACTCAGACAAATATTCTTTAAATGATGCGGTAACCAAAATTAATGAGGACCTTGACTCGCTAACGGCGTGGACAGAGAAATATGGACTGAATTAAATCCTAGAAAGACATAAGCAATCATTATGGGCCATCAGAGACTATTATCCCCAATTAACACAAATGCAGTATTACATGTGTCACTTAATGGGGTTCAGATCCCTTATAGTGAGACAGTAAAAAATCTAGGAGTGTTTATGGATAAACATTTAATTTGGAATAAACAAATAAATAACATTTGCAAAACTATCTTCTCAATAATACACTCATTAAATCGTATAAGAAATTGTTTACCGTTTTCTCTAAGAAAAATGCTAGTAGAAACACTCGCAATGCCCCATTTTGATTATTGTGATACTCTTTTTACTGACCTAAATACTGTTCTTACCCAAAGACTTCAACGTGTTCACAATTCTTGCATACGTTTTATTTGTGGTATACGTAGATTTGATCACGTTACACCATCCCTGGAACAATTGTCATGGCTTCGTCTTCAAGATCGTAGAACCATCCATTCCCTATGCCTACTCTATAACATATTACACACATCTTTACCTTATTATTTATCACACCGCTTCACTAAACTCTCTGATACACATAACTTAGATACCCGATCCCTTGAGCACAGTGTCCTCTATATCCCTCCTCATCATACTACCTATTATTCGAAATCTTTTACAGTTTCTCTTGCTAGAACATGGAATTCACTTCCACCCTATGTCAGAGACTGCCAAACTTTACCATCTTTCAGAAATAAATATAAAATAAAATCACTAACAGAAACAACTCACTAATACTACTTTTTAAGAATTAATAATGCGTTTTTGCATTATTTAATAAAAATAGACTTAGGATTTGTTAATATATTTACCTAATGCCTTGTATAAAAAGCGTAGATTAATTCATTGTAGTGTATTTTTTTTTCTCTTCTTTTTATGCATAGTAGATTCGAGCTATTATTCCTTTTTTTATTCATTGTATCATTAATTTAATTTTAATTGTATTTAGTTTCATTCTATTATTAGACATTAATTTCATTATTATTCAATATGACAGATAATTAATGTTCAATGACTATTATTGTAACTATTTTTTGTATTCATATGTAACATGTTTGTCCTGTCTAATATGACTACTATTGTAATTTTTTTTTGTATTCATGTGTAACATATGTTTGTCCTGTTTTATATGACTATTATTGTATTTTTTTTTGTATTCATATGTAACATATGCTTGTTCTGGTGAGTGGAAGAGAAGGCCACATGGCCTTAACTCCACCAGGCTAAATAAATCTATTCTATTCTATTCTAAATTCACGACTTACGAACCGAGGAGTGAATTTATCTAGAGAATTTGGAAATCAAGAGTGGCATTTGTTAGGAATATTTATCGAATAAAATTAAGCTGTTTACTCACAAATCAGTATTTAATTATAGTTATTTTAAAATATTTATATATTTAATGTAAACGGCGATGTTTGAAAACAAATGAGAAACGATTGGTACGCTTCATTTCCTTCCTTTGTTCATCACTGCAATCAGATCATAATATTATTTATTTCCAAAGGATCGCAATATTGTAAGAATGGAGAAATTTATAATCAACCTTATAGGTATTATTTAATATGATGTCCTTTGATGTAAATATGTCAATTATATTTTTCTGCAACGTCATTTCATGGAAAATAATTCGTTTAAGAAAGTGCAAACAGTGTTTTCTTTTTTTGTCGTATAATCAATTGTTACAAATGTTTTTATATTATCTATCGCATGCGCTTTCTGCTGACATTCATGCAGTATAAGTTATATACAATCTGGTAGCCGTATTCTTGGAGGGTCAGTCACGGCAAAATAATGCTATGACCTATTCAGAATGTTAAAAAGGAGGAGCTTTCTTTATTATGATAAACTTTAGTTGGTAAATTTTAGGCGAAACACGACTGTGATTGGTTGTAAATAAAAAAATAATTGAAATGTGATTGGTCATTGACTCCCATTTGGGGCATGAGTTAAATAGTCATTGTATAAACCCTTTTTGTCTGACTGACGGAGCTTCACTCAAGAAACCCTTGCTTATCTACTGTAACAGCCAGGAATAAGCTAAGATTACCCACCAAAGCAAATAATTTATTTGATTTTATTACAATCTGTATTTCCATACTTAGGGTGCATATTTTCTACAGTTTTCATGCATATTTAGTACTTTATTTTGCCTACAAATCTGGGCTCTACTTACGACCTTTGTAGTTAAATATACAACACTGAACTCACTGTTTTACTTCCATTTCGAAAGAAGCTACCGGTATGTTCAGAATTTTTTTTATTCAATGCCTCAGGTTATCATTTCGACATTCCTGGTGTCCTCTTCTGGCAATGGCGCAATTGTGTAACTCACTTCTGTGGCTGGGGCGCCTGGAAGGTGGGATTACGGCTGCCCCGATGATAGTGCTGCGCCAAGGCGAATATGAATGATTATTATGATATGATGGCTATATGATGTTCGGGGACTGTTTGAGCCTTAAGGTTCCGTGACATTTGTCTTACAGGTGAGGAAAAACCCCGAAAAATCTCTCAGGAAACTTGTCCCGACCGTGAATCAAACTCGGGCCCGCTGCTGACAAGATAGCACGCTACTTCAAGACCACATTTACCTCTTAGGGTCGGTTTCACCAATATAGGTAACTGTATTACGCCAGTTTAAGCTATGCGTTATACACGGGGAAATCTGACGTAATACAGTTACCTGTGTTCGTGAAACTGGCCCTTAAAAGTTAATTTCCTTCTTCTTCTTCTTCTTCTTCCTTCCAAGTATTAGGCCAAGGTCTGTTACGATCCTATAGAAATTTTCCTCCAGCGTTTCATAGGACGGCCCAGTGATCTTCGTCCTCTTGGTATATAATTATAAACAGCTTTGGGGATCCGATTTGAACTCATTCTTTCAAGATGGTGTTTCCAATTTAGTTGATACTGTTTAATATATTCCAAAATTGGCGTAGTCTTCAATTCTTTTAATATATCGGTGTTCCTTTTCCGATCCCATCTGGTGTAACCCGCTGTTCTGCGCATGAATCTCATTTCACAAGCCGTTATTCTGCTTTCATACTGTCTTTTTAGTGTCCATGCTTCACTACTATAGGTCAACACTGGTCTAGCCAAAGTGTAATATAAACGTAATCTGGTGTTTTTTTGTACAAGGGATGGTTTCATAACTTGATTAATGACTCCTAAACTTTTATTATAACTAGTAATTTCCTTCTATTGGGTTTAAACTTGCGAATCGAACATGGTAACTACTGGGTCAGCACATATATAGTGTTCGTATAGTACTATAGTGAACACAGTACGAAGAATGAATATATTTTCTTGTTATGGTTAATATTATGTAAATAACGCTATCAGTATCCATTACATTAAGCCATTGTGAGCGTGAGAATTAAATCATGTCGGTTACTTGCTTACTATGAAATGCTGTGTGTGGAGCATATGTAAATATACAAGATCATAAATTCATTGTATTGCCCATTAAAAATATATAGCCAAGTTAATAACCAAATGCGGAGACTGTCATAAAGGAATTCTAGTGCAAGAATCCCAGACTAAACATTTCCATCAAGGGTTGCTAGAACACTCATCATTGTTCCCATATTTCATAACAACTCTGTTTCTTAATGTCAAATACCTCAAACATCTTACTTCATCCATGATGTATTGAAAATAAGATTTGGCTCATCTTTACAACCTGTGACGCGACTTTTTTAATTCCTTCATAAACTTATGTCAAATGTTATTCTTAGGGTTCCATTTTCACATCATTTCCCACCATTTACAACGATTTTTACATTTTTTTCTAACAATTGTTTACATATATTTTTCTACGATGTTTAATTACATACGTAGCATGAAGACGTGGCAGCCATATTGATTTTAACGAGTATTCTATGCAACGACAAAGTTCCAGTGCAGCCAACATAGAGTATCTACTAATTAACTGTACACATCTATTCAAAGTTTCAGAACTTACTATTTGTTTTTGGGCGTTGCATTCTTTCACAGGTTAGAGTGCTTAAATTGTGTTAGGTTAACGTTTAGGTTGGTTTCTCACAGGTTAAAGTACTTAAATTGTGTTAGGTTAGCTTTTAGGTTCGTTAAATATCGTGTATATGTTGGGTGCATCCCGCGATTCCATAGTGTAAACCTCTCAGCGTTTGTTAAGCGCATGCGCATGGTGTATGAATATAACTTTCTTTTTTCGCGACACACGTTGTAAAGTATTTAAGATTTTTTTTTTTACTTTCTTTCGCGTTAATGATACAAATGAAGCGAAGAATTATAAAAGCAACATTTTGGCTTTTAAACTAAACATTTGCCGGTCGCGGTAGATTAGTGATAATGTTTCTTGCCTCTGGTTCCGATGGTCGCGGGTTTAATCCCGGCCGGGTCGATGGATTTTTTAGGATGGAAAAATCCAAGGAGAAAGTCCTCCGGGAGGGACTTTAAGCCGTACGTCCCGAGTCTAAAGATTTTCATAGATTTTCATGCTCCTCTATTTTGATTTTTTTGGTCATCCAGAAGTTTATATTTTGATTCTCCCTGGATTTGGGATAATTAATCAAAAATAATATAAGATAGATTAAAATTTAAATTTAACCTAAAAACCCTCCCGACATGAGCATACTAGGCAACCCCCATCCAACTCTTTTGCATATTCTGTTGATTCGCATTTTTTCCTCTCCAGAAGATGTGGTTGTTAAATTATAACAAGCTCACCACAGAACCGATATAGCAACCACATTTCGACCAATTTAAGTAGGCATACGTAACTTATATTAGAAATTCCTGGTCTTAGAGATAATTAAAGCTATCTTTCTCCTACATTGTCACATGGCCACTTCTGGACAGAATATTATGCTGAGCTGCAGGAGAGAGATAGCTGCGAAAGAATGTGCTTCAATGTTCAAGAATAAAACGACAACGCGAGACATGTTACGCTTACCCCAAGAATGTCAAGTTTCTCTGGTGAAAATAACGTCTACATCCTCCCTCTCATGGCCTGCAGATTTAACTAGGCCACGTTTTATCACAAATAATGCCACGAGTGATTTCCAATTTATCTAGAGAATTTGGATATCAAGATTGGCATTTGTTACTACTATTTAAGGAATAAAATTAAGCTGTTTACCCACAAATCATTATTTAAATATAGTTATTTAAAAATATTTATATACTTAATGTAAATGGCGATGTTTGAAAACAAATGAGAAACGTTTGTTATGCTTAATTTCTTCATCACTGCAACCAGATCATATTATTTATTGCCAAAAGATCGCAATATTGCAAGAATGCATCCTAGTGGAGAAAAAATGAAACACGTCAAACTGTTTATAACCAACATTATAGGTTATTAATTAATTTCTGATATCCCATGATGTAAATATGTCAGTTATATTTTTCTGGAATGTTATATACCTGGGAAATAATACGTTTAAGAAAGTGCAAACAGTGGTTTCTTTTTTGGTGGTATAATAAATTGCTACAAATGTTGGTTATATTAAAAAATAATTTATAGTCAATGGGCACTACTTTAAATATTATCCCAGAAGCTCCAGTAATGCTAAAGGAAATGTTACTGGTATATCTTTCTTGGAGACAGATTCTTTCTCTTGTCACGTATAATTATTTTTTGCAATGTAATATATTTGTTTTTAACTCACGTTTTCAATTTCCTAGCGTTTTTTTCTGCATCATCATGGAGTCTGGAACGTTGACTTGAGTTTTGAATTGCATTCTGTAATAAGAAACTGGTACTGTTTCTCTTAGACGTGTTGAAAACGTTTCCTATCCACGTCGTGAAAACACTAAATTACACAACTTAGGTTTGTTTCGTACCGCAAAGATCATATCTCTTACCAGACGTGTCATTACCTTGTCATTACCTAACTTCTTACTGCAGTCGTCTTTAATGCCATAACCAATCAAGAATGGCATTTGTCAAACAAATTAACTTATTCTGGAAACAATGAGAAAATACAAATGTAAAAATAAACACTTTACTTGGCAATAACATTTTGGTGCAGGTGAATAATTTTACATATCTACGATGCAATATCTCATATGAAGAAGAAAAGGATGTAAATGAAAAAATATCAAATTTTTCAAGGATTTTAGGGTTAATAAATTCTATCTTCAAGCCACTGTTAGTCCAAAAGCATTCAAGATTAAAAGTATATAAAATACTGGCCCTTCCAACTCTTTTGTATGGTAGCGAAGTATGGGCATTGAAACAGAAGGATATACAGAGTTTAGATCTGTTGAAATGAGATACCTTCAGAAGACTGCAGGATACACAATATTAGGTCACAAAAAAAAATGAAGACATCTTAGAAGAATTACGCATGGAACCTTTAGAAAACAAAATTTCTGATTATAAGGCAAGATGGATGCAACATGTTCATCGAACGGAAGATCACAGGATACCCAAACAAATGTTAAGATATCAACCTGCAGGAAGAAGAAGAAGAAGAAGACTAGCAGTCCACTCAAAAGATTTTTGGATGGTGTTTCTCTTGAGGCATCAAAAAATGGCCTAAAATCGTGAATATACTATGATATAAAATAAACACATTACTTGTTTTCGAGCGGTATTGGTTCCAGTCCTGGGGGTGATAACCTATCTAGGACTTTTTTTCTCAGTTTTCTGAGTAATTAAACCAAATACTAAGGAATTATAGGTGTGGTTACTTCTCTTTGCTTTCCACACCGGTTAAGGATGATGATCATTAGGGAGCGGATTTTTATGTTCTAAAAGTTGAGATTGCAACATAGTATAGTGATAAAAGTTAATTTAACAAGTCTTCGTATCCAATCAAAATATTTTTTTATAATATAACTTACAAAAAAAGTTTCTTGATAATTTTTATATGGGATCTAGCAATATTACATTTATATTACACAACTTAAGTCCCGTGCCGTAGCCGAGTGGTTGAGGCAGGAAGCCTTGGCGCAGAGCTCCGGGACGTGCGCTGGTTCGAGTCTCCATGGGGGAAGACATTTTCTCATGGTATTTCGGCCAGTATGGAGTATACTATGTTGCAATCTTAGCCTTTAGAACATGAAAATCCGCCCCCATTGATCATAATGATAAGGATTATGATGATGATGGTCGGATGATTTTCGGGGACCGTTGAGCCCTAAGCTTCCTGACATTTGTCTTACAGGTGAGGAAAAAAAAACCTCATCCAGGAGCCTGTTTCAACCGGGAATCCACCCCCGGCCCTCTGCATGACAAAGCTGCACGCTACCTCGAGACTACAGCGGTGGACCTTTCAATATATTGCACCACATTAGATTCATTATAATTAAAATTTACAACTGGTTTACATCTGGCAGTAAAATATTTCTATCAGACTTATTTATTTTACTTTCCACACTTCAGTGATGAAAAAGGATAACGTGCATCTAATTATTCCATGGAAATACGTAACTTAATACCACATACCTTAAGTTCAAAATTTAAAATTGGAGTACAAGAGTTTAATATTCCGTCGGTTAAAACAGTATCAAATTTCATAAAAGAATTCATTAATATTCAATAATCGTTACATTTTTCCATGCTATAAATTTATTATAGATGGTTTCTAATATCATATTTTGAGGAAAATTGATGTCCACTAATCTAGTTTAAGTAAAAGATGAATGTAGAGCGATAGCAAACGTTCTTAATAACGCCTTCTAGCGGAAGCTGCTCGATCTAGCAGGCCGTGAGATTTATAATTTATGAGAATAATGACAGTCTGTCACACAATATTATGCTTGTTACAGTAGCATGATAAGATAGGTGTTTGCTTTAAGAATGTAGTATTAGGTATAACACAGTACCCGCAAGTGTATAATTTCGAAGCAAATAAACTTTGCTTGGTTCTCGATGTGTAGACCTTTATCAATTATTTACGATGTTTTAAAAATTGCTGCATTTTAGCCTCGAGGTTATGACAATCTTCCGACATTGGATAGACCTTCTTTTGCGATTTATGAGTTCATACTTTCTAATAGAGATAAAAATCAGTCGAATAATATCACTAAGAAAACGATTCTTTATCTTTCATTTATTTATTTTTTCAAATGCCCAAGTTGTCTTTCCTGGTGTTCTCTCCTGGCATGGCGTACTTGTAACCACTTCTGAGGTTGGGGCGCCAGGAAGGCGGGGTTACGTTGCCCCGATGATATGATAGGTGATGATGACGATATTGGTGCACCAGGAGAGTCCCTAATCCTAAGCTTAATCTAAGATGAATATGAATGATGATGATTGCGATGGCCGTAAGATTCGGGGACCGTTTGGGCGTTAAAGTTTTTCTGACATTTGTCTTACAGGTGAGGAAAAACCTCACCCAGAAAAACTGTCCCGATCGGGGATCGAACCCGGCCCCGAATACTAATGAATAGAGGCCAGATTTTTGTATAGTATTACCTTTAATATAAAATTATAGAATATTCACCTGAAAGGTCCGTCTCCTCAACTTAATTAGTTATTTAACTGTAGCGCTTTCGGGACTTGTCCCATCATCGGCAGGATTCAAAACTGGTGTTTCACTGAAGATCTGGTAGAGGGGGTTCCATGTATTGGGTTCGTTTTCGTTTATCAGGCTGTCGTTGTGAGCTGCTTTCATGATTTCTACGTAATAGAGTTAGGCCATAGACCTGTTTTTACATATCCCTCCATCTAGTTATGGGGCGTCCAATATTCCTTTTTCCTTTGGGTTGGTAGTGAAGCAAAATTTATGGGAGCCTTCTATTTGGTGTTATTCTTTGTATATGTTGGAGCCAGTTAGATCTTGAATTTTGTCCATAACACTGTAGATATTAAATTCGGTTCTAAGTTCTTCATTGTAATTCTCATCTAACAATGTATAGCCTGCTACTGAACGTAAGAATTTCATTTCATGTGATTTATTAAGTGTCCGATTTTCACAAGCGTATGTTACTGCCATAGTTTTATAGAATTTTAATTGTGTAATTTTTAATATTTTATTTTTTACGTAGTATCCATCCATCCATCCATCCATAGTAATTCTGCCCGAGGGCAGGTCTTTCACTGCAATCATAGCATTTTCATGCTATGCCTTGCAGCTTTGCTAGGGAATTATAGGTGTGGTAGCTTCCCGTTGCTTTCCACACCCGAGAATGATACTGATGATAATGATAAGGATGATGATGATGATGGCCGGATAATTTTCGGGACCGTTGGGCCCTAAGCGTCCTGACATTTGTCTTACAGGTGAAGAAAAACCCCAAAAAAATCGCACCCAGGAGCCTGTCCCGATCGGAATCGAACCCGGGCCCGCTGCGTGACAAGGCAGCACGCTACATCGAGACCACAGCGGTGGACTTGCGTAGTGTAACCCTATGAAATATGTACATAAACATGTAATAAAAGCCACAAGAATATGTAATATTACAATTACAAAGAGACCAAAAAAAGTTTAATATTTTTAATAGAGGATAGGGGCACGCCGTAGCGTAGTGGTTAAGGCACTGCGCTACAAGCCGGAAGGTCGAGGGTTCAAGTCCCGTTGGGGTCAGGATTTTTAAACTGACCCCAACCTTCTGGCGGCACTATGGCCCTGGGGTCGACTCAGCCTCTAACGAAAATGAGTACCAGACGCTTGTTCTGAGGTAAAGGCGGCCGTCACGCAGGGCTGACAACCCGGCTGACATAAAGTGCCTCCTGAGGCCTGTTGTGGGATCACTTTACTTTACTTTTAATAGAGGATAGTGCATCATCGGTATATAAGTTAGCAAAATAAGTAACAACTACTTGGCATTTTAGGCTATAAGATACATACATGTACCCCTACTTGTTTCTATACAGAAATTAATAATTGCAAGATACAATGGAATTAATACCTTCCATCACAGTATTACGCCTAAGTAACAACTACTTAGCATTTTAGGCTATAAGATACATACATGTACCCCTACTTGTTACTATACAGAAATTAATAATCGCAAGATACAATGGAATTAATATCTTCAATCACAGTATTACGTCTATATAATATTTAACACAGTGGAGAAACCCCAAGACACTTTGTACATTTTTAATATGTGAATTTATTTGAGAAATTAATTAATATTTGTGATTAATCGAGTAAAATAACAAATAAACGTTTTCCACGTGCATGTTTTATCCACATGCCAACCTAAGACCACCCCCTAGGGTTCACGCTATGCGTTCAGAAGTAAATAAGAAATGGGTCCTTAAAATTTAAATAGCAGAATACACCACCTGGGGTTAATACTGTGTATTGTAGAATGCACAGTGGTTGGCCCTGTCTGATATTCAAACAATATACTGTAAAGAGATGTGCATCGTCTCACCAAGTAGAACGTAATTCGGATTGTATTTCTCATTATCAATAAAACCCGGTCAACGCACTCTTTCCTTTAATTAAAGCGAAGCAGGATTTTGTTTTGATGTCAGTAAGTAATTTAAAATTATCAGTAACGTCATGTGACGGTATCATGGCAGCAGCTGCCGTCTTCCGGAAACCAAACCCCATTTCTGTCTGTCCATCCATTGATCTTCCTCCAATCCTCTGATATTCATTACCGCTTGTACCCCTTCTATCCAAGTTTTCTTCGGTCTATTTCTCTTCCTCCTTTCCATTGGGATCCATTCCATAACAATTTTAGGCAATCTTTGCTCTGACATTCTTTGGCATGGCCATACCATTCTTCCTCCTTTCCAATGGGATCCATTCCATAACAATTTTAGGCAATCTTTGCTCTGACCTTTGGCATGACCATACCACTGTAGTCTTTTCCTTTCTATGATGTCCGGCTCCTCTTGCACATCCATAATTTCCCTTATTTCTTTATTTCGTATTCTATCCATTCTAAATTTTCCAGCTGATCTTCTTAAAACATCCATTTCTGTACTTAAAATTCTTTTCATTTCCCTGGTAGGAATTTGCTAAACTTCAGCACCATATGTTAAAATGCTCTGAATTATGGTTTGATGTATTTATATTTTTCTATTTTTTTAATATTCTTGCTCCACCAAACAGAGTTTAAAGCATTTATTGCTTGTTTTTTTTTTGTGCGATTTTATTTTAATTTCCACTGTGTTATCGCCTGAATGGTCTAATTTTGTTCCTAAATAAGTATTCAATACCAGGTTTTAGTTCTTCTCCATTGTTGAAATTTATATTTTCCATTTCTTCTCCTATACACAGATATTTAGTTAACTATATATTTATATAAAGTCCCCATTTTTCGTATTCTTCTTTTAGTTTTTTTTGCCATATATTCTATGTCATCGTGGTCTTGTGCTATTAATACCTTGTCGTCTGCAAAATTGAGTGAATATACACGTATATTTTGGATTGGTATGCCTATTTTAGACATTTTTTCCTCCAGTCTCTTAGTACTCTTTAAAGATAAATTTTGAATTTTAGCCTGTTTTATTCAATCAGTAACTAGTCTTGATAATGATGACCTCGCTATGGAAACGCGGTGACTATTTTAATATTTTAGTTTGGTGATTTGGGTTTTGTTCATACGTAATGTGTAATATACTTTTAATATCACCAAGAATAACTTCTGCTCCATAAGTAACGATGCTTTTAACAATTGTGTGATATATATTCATTTTATTTTTATTAGTTATATTTTTATCCCACAATATTCCATTGAGGCAAGCAATTGCAAATTTTCCTTTATTATTTCTATTTCCTCTTCATAACTTACATTTTTATTTATTTTAATTCCTAAATATATGATCTCACTACAAGATTTTATCGTTTCTCCAAAATTAAATTTCGTTCTGGTTCACCAATTGATAAATATTTTGTTTTCTTCATGTTCAAAATTAATCCTCATTTTTCATATTCTTTTATTAATTTTCTAGTTATATATTTCATATGTTCATAATCTGGTGCAATTAACAATTGATCATCTATAAAGTTTTATTGTTTGATATAGGAATTCCCATGCTTGAACATTTTCTCCTACAATGCTTTAATATCTCATGTACATATATTTTAAACAGAGTCGGTGATGTAGACCTTTATTTATCGTAAAACCATGCGAAAAACCTAAAACTTCCTGGAGTCAGGGAATATATTTATACATGAAGGAGAAACATCTACAACCAGGAGATTGATTGGACTGACAAAATTGGCAATTAGGAATCGAAGTAAAATACATTAATCAACTGATGATCTATCTATATTAAGTGATGTAATTAGAAATATGCAGAAATTGAAGATTTGTGGCAAGAACACTAACGTAAAGAGAAACATTGTTACTTATGGGACAGAGTGAGTAGTTTCCCACGCCTTGACATCCGGGAGAAGGACCCAGGCGATGATGAGAGAAGCTATCCAGACTCAACACTGGGCTGTCTTATCAAGTACATTCCCTAGCCTTACCCCACCAATTAATGCGTATGGGAGGCGCACTGACGGGTACACCAAGGTGAAATTTAAATGTTATATTACTACACTACTAAGTAGTTTTAAATTTTGTACATTTATTACGCTACATGTATATATATATATATATATATATATATATATTCTGATTTCGTTTGTAAGTTTAAATATATTATCTAAATAGTCCACCGCTGTGGTCTCGAGGTAGCGTCCTGCCATGTCACGCAGCGGACCCGGGTTCGATCCCCGGTCGGGACAGTTTTTCTGGGTGAGGTTTTTCCTCACCTGTAAGACAAATATCTGGAAAATTTTAAGGCCCAAACTGTTCCCGAAAACATATGGTCATCGCAACCATCATCATTCATATTCATCTTAGATTAAGGTTAGGATTAGGGACTCTCCTGGCCCCCCACTATCATCATAACCCGTCATATCATCGGGGCAATGTAACCCCGCCTTCCAGGCGCCCCAACCTCAGAAGTGGATTACAAGTACGCCATGCCAGGAGAGAACACCAGAATTGTCGAAAGACAACCTGGGGCATTTGCAAAAAAAAAATATTTATCATCTAAATAAGTTAAAAATAAAAATAAAATTAATACTTGGGAAAACAGTCGTCATCAACATTAAAATTCAATAAAATTGTCAAGGCCTTTCAAAACTACTTGTTCCATCTTCAGTGCCTGGATTGGTACCAATTTTATTTTTAACTTATTACAAAAAACCTCAACGATGGTTCAGTCGGTCCTATGCATTTTAATAGTATTACACTTATTATCTAAACTCCATAGCGCCACATGCCTGGAAGGCTCTTGGCCTACGAGTCGACTGCTGGCCTCACATCCACATGTTACTCATAGAGGTGGATGATCATCTACCCAGTATTGGGATGACATATTGGGATGGTCAACATGTTGGGTCTCGCAGCCGTTCCAACTGGTTTTCTCAACATTCCACATATTTTTTGACCACACAAGAACATGGAGGGACACTCCGAATGGGTGATCATCTTTATTGAAGCCAAAAAAAAAAATAATTAAAATTAAATGGTTCGTATGCAGATACAAAAAGGAAAGCTGAGTTAAGGAAAGAATGGAGAATGCTGCGTTTGCAGTGAAATACCTGCTCTTGAGCAGAACACTACGAACAAAAAATATTGGTAATAAAAACAGACTGCCATCTTTAAATTCAGGGTTTAAATTTAACTACACCAAGAAGCATTATTGCATCATGAATGGCAACTTCCTGTAAAATGGTTTCTTAACCTAAAATCTACAGACATAGCATTATCATCTGTTCTATATAATTTGTGTAAAGAATGATCTAAAGACATACCTCATCATTAGACGTATAGAAGATTTCACTAACAGATCAGCCATGTTATTATCCCATTAGAATGAAAACTCCACAAAAACCCATCCATTTTGATCAGCAAGATTTGCCTTTAACAATGACAAATAGACGAAAGAATGACATCTGAAGATCAAATCAAACAATCGATAGCGAGACTTATAATCTTACTTTTTTAAATTATCTTCAAGGCATTCAAATTCCGTTCCTATATCTTTTGTCGTCTTTTTATCATTTTAAGAACGAATTAAAAACTCAATTGAAATGTCATCGGTGGTTTATACAATAAAGCAGATCGTTTGCAATACTGCGATGTTTTTTTTATTTTTCTTTTATATGTATTGTTCATTTGTTTAGATTTGATGGCCTAGTTCGTACAACGTGGTCTGTCTGTCTTTTCAAGAAGGCAAAGACTTGTTTGACAAATAAAGAGAGAGGGAGTTTCTTTGCTCGATTGTTATGTTCTTATGATGGGGAGATAGCATTGCTGTCGTATATTTGTAGAATTCGTTTTAATAATAGAACCAACCATCTTTGAAATCTTGGTTTTTATTTTGACAACTTGTTTTATGCATTGTGCAAATATTTAATTCGCGGAAAGACATTTGTTAGCTGTTCAAGTTATCTCCAATTTATTTCTGAATATATAAAACTGCAAGTCACTAGGCCTAAGATTAATATTATTTATAACTAAAGAGAAAATAACCATAACTAATTAACTAACTAACTCAGTGGCACTATTGAACCTGTAGGTTCATGGCCTCGCTGACATAAGCTCTCCATACATCCCTATCCTGAAACTAATACTTTCCAATCATTCCCTGTATAATCTACTTCCCTCAAATCTCACACCTTATTCTTGGTCTACCAATTGGACATTTTCCCTCTGGTTTCCCTACAAGATGCTTCCATGCACTCTTTCATTCCCCATTCGTGCCACATGTCCTGCCTACAAGACTTAACTGTTCTTATTATATCTGACTTCATATAAAGACCATTTAGTTCATCGTGGTTTTCTCCATTCACCTGTCTGTTTATAACCATATCATTCCAAATTTTAGGGAATGTTTTACATTAGTACAGATTATTGTAAGCATACATGGAATATTATTAAAATATAATATAATCCAATAAAAAAAACTTCTATAGGAGTAGTCCTCAAAATCAAATACTTCACACTCATATAAGAAAAACAATTATTACAAATAAAAATATTCTCAAAGAGGCTTTTAGCAACTAACTAATACTTTCAGAAATGTCGATAATGATCGAAAACATTCGAAGGTCTTTAAAATTGACTCCAGATGTTTACATAAATTTCTTTGTTTCACAACAAGCCTATTTCACCATGCGTGTACAAATACTGTAGTAACTAGAATTTCTTACTGTAAATCTCTCTTCCTTCGTCCAATCCTTTTAATATCTCATTCATTTCTTCCATTCGCTGACGAGGCCCTTCACTTAACATGAGGCTTATTTACTGATTCGACTCTCTTTCTCGCTCTTCCACACTTTCACTGGTCATTTACCAGAAGACATCTGGCCGGTCAGACCCTCGCACCTCCTTGTAATATATATATATAAGTATATACGAGGATAAGAATAATCTGGACGCCAGTCTACATTTCTCTCGGCTAGAAGCTTCGAGAGTCAGATTCTTCTAGAATTGACATATTTGAAAATGACTTCTCCAGAAAGCATTTCTGGAGAGGTTGTTTTTGGCTGTTCACGACTCAAGTCAAACTTCTTATTGGCTTATGAGGATTACTGCGGACCCGCTAAATTCAAAGGCTATAATTTGAGCAACGGCAACAATACATCACAATACTACTTATAGAATTAAAAAAATTAAATACACAGTAAATTATAATTTGTTTTTTCTAATGCCACCACATTGTCTTTTATGACATTTCTGGTTTTCTCCTCTGGCATTGGCTGAATTGCAATCCATTTCTTATGTTGGGGCACCTGGAAGGCGGAGTCACATTACCCCGATGATATCCATCCATCCATCCATAATAATTCTGCCCGAGGGCAGATCTTTCACTGCAATCATAGCATTTTCATGCTATGCTTTACAGCTTTA
Source organism: Diploptera punctata (assembly GCA_030220185.1). Lineage (NCBI taxonomy): Eukaryota > Metazoa > Arthropoda > Insecta > Blattodea > Blaberidae > Diploptera > Diploptera punctata. The sequence continues at coordinate 953,548 of JASPKZ010010256.1, forward strand.
CTAGGGGATTATAGGTGTGGTAGCTTCCCGTTGCTTTCCACACCGGTGAAGGATGATGATGATGATAATGATAAGGATGATGATGATGGCCGGATGATTTTCGAGGACCATTGGGCCCTAAGCTTCCTGACATTTGTCTTACAGGTGAGGAAAAACCTCGCCCATGAGCCTGTCCCGACCGGGAATCGATCCCGGGCCTGCTGCGTGACTAGGCAGCATGCTAAGTCGAGACCACAACGGTGGACACCGATGATATAATGGGTGATAAATGATAATGAGCGCCAGGAGAGTTCTTAACCTAAACTCAGACCATGGGCAACCACAGGAATAATTCCCTTTAAAGAACAATTCCTATGGTTATACCGGGAATCGAATCCGGGACCTCATGAACTACAGTCAAAAACGCTGACCATTAGCCCATGAGGCTGGTCGTAAACTATAATTTAAAATACTTAACTTCATTATTATCTGAACATCCTTTTTTGCCTAATTTTCTTTATCTTTTTCTTTTGTTCTGAATAATTCGAGAACATTCCTCCAAGAGCAAGAAAATATCGTCTTAGTTACTGCATATCTACTGCTAACATAACGTATACATGTTCGTGAATTGAATTGGTTAAATAAGTTATCAGAACTTTTGGTTTAACTGTAGATATCCACATACATGCATTATAATTCTAATCTAAAGTAATTACTAAATACAACAAAGACATTAGGAAATTTAATGTTGGAAAAATATCAATGGTAGGGGCATGGAGGCTTCTTGTAGAAAAACCGGGGGAAAGCCCAGTTGGTAGACCAAGAATGAGATGGAAGAAAAGCATTAACTATAATTTGAGGGAAATAGATTATACAGGGAATGTTTGGAAAACATAGCTCAGTATAGGGATGTATGTCAGCGTGACCGTGAACCTACGGATTCGACAGTGCCACTGAGTGAGTTAGTTAGCTCCTTAAGTGCCGAAGTTATAGACCCATTAATTTGAGTGTGTGTTTTATACAGCACAATAAGGAAAATTACGCAAATTGAAAATATATATATATATATATATATATATATTAGGAAAAATAGAAGAAAAACTTTTGAAATTGTATGGGCACCTCATAAGAATGTAAGAAGAGAGAATGCCAAAGAAGATCCTTAATTTGAAACCTAATGGGAGAAGTGGAAGAGGCAGGCCTAGAGAATGATGGATGGATGGAGTGAAGAGAAGTATGGAAGCTAGATATTTGAGGGAAGAAGATGCTTTAGACAGCAACCTGTGGCGACAAATCACTTTGGGTTGAAGGAGAAACACTGCATTGTGGAATATTCCTAAATAAAAAAAAGTTCCGTAGCATAGTGGTTAAGGCACTGAGCTACAAGCCGGAGGGTCGAGGGTTCAAGTCCCGTTGGGGTCAGGATTTTTAAACTGACCCAAACCCTCTGGCGGCACTATGACCCTGGGGTCGACTCAGCCTCTAACGGAAATGAGTACCAGACGCTTGTTCTGGGGTAAAGGCGGCCGTCACGCAGTGCTGACAACTCGGCTGACATAAAGTGCCGATTGTCTAGAAAAAAGTGGGAGCCCTAACCTCCTACTACCCCAAGGGCCTCCGGGCCTGTTGTGGGATCACTTTATTTTACTATCATCATCATCAATGATTAGACCTGCTGGTCTGTTCCGATCTCATCTTAGAATTGGTCTATCCATCTTTTACTGGGTCTTCCAACATTTCTTCGTCCTAATAGTTTGTAATGAAGAATCTGTTTCGGAATTCTATTGTTATCCGAAACAGAACCACAGGAACCTATGGCGACAAATCACTTTAGGTTGAAGGAGAAACACTGTATTGTGGAATATTCCTAAATAAAAAAAAAGTTTTATTCTACACCTATTCAAAGTATTTTCGTGCATTAAGAAAGCATCTAAACAAAAATGTAGTATTGTTAACCCCGATGTTCATTTTTTTTTGCGAATAAGTTGTGCTATGCGTCTGTGAACAAAGGATAATGCCAGGTGCATAAACAGATTCTTAATAATTGCCGAGATGTAAATTTGGTAGCTTTTAAAATGTAACCACACTTTTGCATTAGGTAAGCCAAGTGTTTTCGTAGAAAGACAAAGAAACTTGCAATGCGCTTGATAAAGAAACCGAGTGTCACGTTTTTCGGGTGCGTGTGACCCTCACGTGTCCAACGAATTAAAACAAATGCACGAACTTCTCACAAAACACTTGCAACCGAAATATATTATTGATGAACGGATTTAAATCACGGAACGCCTCCTAACTTTTCTTATCACTGAAAATCCACGAATATGCAGACAATTTGAAAGTTTCTCCCATAAATTAGGAAATGATATGTCACAAAATTATGCATTACCGGTAATATAACTTCACTGGCACTATCGAACCATAGGTTCGTGGTCGCGCGGACATAAGTTCTCCACGTATCCCTATCCCGAGTTAATGTTTTTCAATCATCCCCTGTATAATCTAGTTCCCCAAATCATGGTTAATGTTATTCTCCCACCTCATTATTGGTCTACCGACTGGGTGTTTTCCCTCTGCTTTACCTACAAGAAGCTTCCATGGCCCTTTTTCATTCCCCACTTGTGCCACATGTCCTGCCCATCGCAGTTTCCAAGACTTTAGTGTTCGTAATTAGAGTATAAAATTATGGAATATTCACCTAAAAGGTCCGTCTCCTCAACTTTATTAGTTATTTATCTGTAGCGCTTTCGGGACTAGTCCCATCATCAGCAGGATTTAAAACAGTTTTGAATAATACCTCAACGGAACATATCATGAATCTTATAAAAGTTGTTTAGAGTTCGTATTAGCCTATATCTGTTCTTGTTTATATTAGGGATATGCACTAATATAGAAGGCAGATTTTTATATAACGATCCTTTTCAAAATATCAGACCATAAGTGACGCGATTCAATTCCAGACGTTTATTATAATCCTGTCATTTCAGGAGCGATATTATCGTCATCATCATCATCATCATCATCATTTCTAGCATTAAGCCCTTACGGTTTGCCCTCAATTTCGCTCACAACAGACACCATTTATTTTTTTTACTACAATTCTTCCTAAATCCTTTTACATGATATTTATATCTTTCTCACATCCCGTAAATACAAGGTTACCCGCCATTTCTTCACTTCGAAGGAAACGATGTTCAGAGCTTCTTGTTTTGAAAATAAAATAAAAAATCGCCAACCGAAATGTTTCTAAACTTACAATATAAACTCCATGGCACGATAGCCCTAGAAAGCCCTTGGCCTACCAGCCTTCTGCTGGACTCACATCCACATGTGTTAATCGCAGAGGTAGACGATCATGCAACCAGTGTAGGGGTGACATGTGGTCGGCATATAGGGTCTCCATACCGTTGTAACTGGTTTTATCAAACTGGAGCCACTACTTATTGTAGCTTCCTAAATTCTTCATGTTGCTGGGTGGGTCCCATACTGGCCGAAATTCTATGAAAACCAGCCTAAGTCCCGTAGCTCAGCGCCAAGGCATCTTGACTTAACCACTTGCCTACGGCGCGGGACTGTATATATATATATATATATATATATTTAATAGCAATCAGTTATACCTACATTTATAACTGTATAGCAACGTTCTTAGAACTTTACTCTCCATCCATAGTAATTCTGCCCGAGGCAGGTCTTTCATTGCAATCATAACATTTTCATGCTATGCTTTGCAGCTTTACTAGGGAATTATAGGTGTGGTAGCTTCCCGTTGCTTTTCACATCGGTGAAGGATGATGATGATAATGATAAAGGTGATGATGATGATGGCCGGATGATTTTCGGGGACCTTTGGGCCCTAAGCTTCTTGACATTTGTCTACAGGCGAGGAAAAACCCCGAAAAAATCTCACCCAGGATCCTGTCCCGACCGGGAATCGAACCCGGACCCGCTGCGTGTCAAGGTAGCACGCTACCTCGAACCACAGCAGTGGACACACTATACTCTAGTGAAGTAAATTAATGACAAGACATAGAAACGACCCGTTCCATCTAGTCGATAAAAGACCTTGACCCTTAACAGGATCTGATAATAATAATAATACTAATAATAATAATACTAATACTAATAATAATAATAATAATAATAATAATAATGTTTTATTTATTCTGGCAGAGTTAAGGCCATAAGGTCTTCTCTTCCACTCAACCAGCACAAATAAAAATAAATATTTGACAAATATAGATATACACGTCCACCGCTGTGGTCTCGAGGTAGCGTGCTGGCTTGTCACGCAGCGGGCCCGGATTCGATCCCCGGTCGGGGCAGTTTTTCTGGGTGAGTTTTTTATCGGGGTTTTTCCTCACCTGTAAGACAAATGTCAGGAAAACTTTAAGGCCCAAACGGTCCCCGAAATCATATGGCCATCATCCTTATCATTATCATCCTTACCATTATCATTATCATCATCATCCTTCACCGGTGTGGAAAGCAACGGGAAGCTACCACACCTACACAATTCCCTAGTAAAGCTGCAAGCATAGCATGAAAATGATATGATTGCAGTGAAGGACCTGCCTTCGGGCAGAATTACTATGGATGGATAGATATACACTATACCTACTATTATAAACAGTTAAAGGCACATTAAATGTAGCAATGTAAATTTCATGTACAAACAACATTTTATACGATAATAACAATAATAATACTTACGATAATATTAATAATGATAAAAATAATATAATAATGATAGTAATAATAATAATAATTATTATTATTTATTATAATAGTATAATATGATAAATTATACGAGAAACACCAATTAATATATATACCTTACACTGGGTAATAATGAGCAAATATAAATTTAGATTTCTTTTAAAAGATGCCAATGTCCGGCAGCCTCTTATTTCTTGTGGTAGGGAATTCCAGTTGCGAGAAGTGAAGATACTATATGGCATGGAGTGATGTGATGTCCTATGTTGCGGTATATTAAGCAAGACACCATGTTGTGATCTTGTGTTTAAGTTATGGTTTGAGGATAGATACTGGAAACGAGATGATAAATAATTGGGAATCGAGGTATGTAGGATCTTAAATAAGAGAATTAGACAATGCGATTTTCTTCTTTCTTTTAGATGTAGCCATGACAATTCGTGGAATAATGGAGAAATGTGATCGTATTTTCGAACATTAAATATGAATCTGATACACATATTATGGACACGCTGCAGTTTGTCCGACAATCCGTCACTTATGTCATTAGTAGAACGTCACAGTAGTCAAAATGCGGCATCACTAAGTTTTGAATTAAAATACCTATTTAAGAGAAAAATAACAAACACTAAATCATCCATTAAGGGACATGATTTATTGTGGTACTCATACAAAGGTCTCGGCTGAGAAGAATATGTTGTGAGTTCTATTTTCATCTGCTCGAATGATAAATAAAACATTTCGTACGTTGCTATAAAAAAATAAGACAAAGAGAGGGAAGTGTCCAACTATGGGTTTGTAATGAAGGATATGCCCTTGAGCAGAAGAGCATGATTGAATTCTAAAAGGAATCTCCACGTTCGTTTGGATTGTGCATTAAAATATTAAAATGAAAACCAACCAAGTCTGCTATGAAGTCGTTTGTATTGATTGATTACAGATATACAGCATGCATACTTCGAAAAAAATAATAAACAATACATATTCAGATTTTAAATGAGGGAAAAAAATTCTGGTAGGAGAATTGTTCCATATATAAGACAAAATATGTGCATAATAAAAATTGATAAAATATAGTCTATTGCTTACAATATAAGAATGCCGAAAAAACACAATAGATCGTAAAAATATTATTCTTTTCCTTGTTTTGTACGTGATGTTCTTTTAAGATGTTTCTTATTGCCAATTTTCGTGTCATACATTTTGTAATCTGTTTAGTTTAGAATAAACGCAGCTGAACAGGTGTTTTGCCTCATTTTATAAACAGCTCATGCAGCAAGTATTTCGTGTAATAACATGCATTACTTGTACGTGTTCTGTATATTTTGTACACACATTCGCATTCTCTGGGGTACAAGAGCGGCTATTCTGCGACACGACAGCTCTGAAAAGCTTAATCTACTGATATAGTTGGTGTCACTAATTATAACATCAAAGCACAGAGATTCGGGTGATTAGCATGATGCAGTTCCTCAACCTCAGTTTCAGTTTTATTAGCCGGATTAAGCCTCTTCTCAATTCAAAAGCTATTTCAGTTGTCCTAATGACGTTGGTTAGATCTCATACTTAAATAAACGGGGCACGTGATGATATGCCTGTAGTCGGTTAAAGCACTTTGCTACAAGGCGGAAGGTCGGGATTCGAGTCCCGGTGGTGTTAGAACTTTAAACTGGCCTAAACCTTCTGGCAGCACCATGGCCCTGAGATCGACTCAGCCTCTTATATGAATGAGAACAAGGCGCTTGTTCTAGGGGTAAAATTGGTCATCATTGAGGGTTGTAAACCCGGCTGACTTCCAGTACCGCACCTATTGTCTGGAAAGGTAGAAAGCCTTTATCTTTTACTACACCAAGGCCCTCCTAAGGCCTCTACTGGAATCACTTTATCTTACTCAAGAAACATGTCTGTAGAATAGAGTAGATTTATTTAGCCTGGTCGAGTTAAGACCATGTGGCCTTCTCTTCCACTCATCAGGACAAACATATATTACATTTACAAACATGTTTTTCATTTAAATACAAAAAAATATAAAAAATACAATAATAGTACATACTAAACAATTATCTGTCAAACTGAACAATAATGAAAATCCATCCATCCATAGTAATCCTGCCCGAAGGCAGGTCTTTCACAGCAATCATTGCATTTTCATGCTATGCTTTGCAGCTTTACTAGGGAAATTTAAGTGTGGTAGCTTCCCGTTGCTTTCCACACCGGTGAATGGTGATGATGATGATGATAATGATAAGGATGATGAGATGATGATGGCCGGATGATTTTCGGGGACCATTGGGCCCTAAGCATCCTGACATTTATCATATAGGTGAGGAAAAACCCCGAAATAACCCTCACCCAGGAGCCTGTCCTGACCGGGAATTGAACCCGGGCCCGCTGCGTGACAAGGCAGCACGCTACCTCGAGATCACAGCGGTGGACATAATGAAAATAATGTATAACAATAAAACTAAATACAATTACAATTAAACTAGTGAAAGAATTTATAAACAAATGATTAACAGCTCGAATCTACTATAGGCCTACATAAAAAAGAAATGTCCTATAGCCGGGAATCGAATCCAGTCTTCTTTGATGCAGCCAGACATCCTGTTATACAACATAGGCTAAGCCTATAAAGTTCATGAGGGGGTACGAAAACTTAACTTTAACTCGACAGCGAAGAAATTGCAGTGATAATGTGTTCATCACTTTACTGCACATTTCTTACTACTTAGACCGGTGTTCTCCTTTACCCTCTTTTTCAAACAATCGGCGTCAAATCCTGTATCGCTTTCACAGGAGATGGTTCACGGCCACGCGGACTTAAACTCTCCATACATCCCTATCCTGAGCTAATATTTCCCAATCATTCCCTGTATAATCTACTTTCCTCAAATCATGGTTAATGTTATTCTCCCTCCTCATTCTTGGTCTACCAACTGGGCGTTTTCTCTCTGGTTTTCCTACAAGAAGTTTCCATGCCCCACTTTTATTCCGCATTCGTGCCACATGTCCTGTCCATCGCAGTCTATGAGACTTAACTGTTCTTATTATATCTGGTTTCTTATAAAGATCGTGTAGCTCACTGTTAAGTAGTCTTCTCCATTCACCTGTCTGTTCATCTCTCCTTGGTCCAAAAAAAATCCTAAGGACTTTATTCTCAAATTCTTTTCTCCTCCCTTAAAGTAACAGTCTATGTTTCGCATCCATTTAATATAAATGGGAGAATGACAATTTTTTATGTTTTCAGTTTAACGTTTTTGAGAGGAGTTTGGACAAGAGTCACTGTAATGCACATTGGCATGCATTTCCAAAATTGAGCGTATGTTTAACATATTTCTGCATCTCATTCGAATTTGTAATTATTGTTCCTATGTATTTGAATTCGCCAGCAAAACGATGCATCGTGATAACCAATAACTACAATGCTGATGTAGGCCTATATAATTAAATACCTTCCAAGGTTACAATTACATCACGTGATCACGGGAAACTCCGCTCAAGCTGAGAATTAGGGGAAGTTACGTCTTTTAATTCTGGCGCATGAGCACATTGTTCGCTGCCAAAAAAGTAAAGTGATCCCACAACAGGCCTCAGGAGACCCTTGGGGTTGTAGGAGGTTAAGGCTCCCACTTTTTCTAGACAATCAGCACTTGATGTCAGCCGGGTTGTCAGCCCTGCGTGACGGCCGCCTTTACCCCCAGAACAGGCGTCTGGTACTCATTTCCGTTAGAGGCTGAGTCGACCCCAGGGTCATAGTGCCGCCAGAGGGTTTGGGTCAGTTTAAAAATCCTGACCCCAACGGGATTTGAACCTCGACCCTCCGGCTTGTAGCTCAGTGCCTTAACCACTACGCTACAAGATACAAGAATATTTCCATTTTTTTCAAAATAAAATAGAAAGGTAGATACCTACATCGCGCTGATCAAGATAATGTTTTTTTTCCTAGCATGATTTCAATACTCAGCTGGGTTAAAAACATTCATATTTTTGGTACTATGAGCAGTGATATATAGGCTATTTAAAATCACTATATAATGCACCAAATGACTAAATTAAATAATTTAAAATCTTAAAGATTTTCAGGCTCGTAAAAGAAGCCCAAGCCAGAATATAAAGGCTTGTGTTCAACATTTAATCGACCTTCATCCATCCAAGTAACAACCTAAGAGCCTACTAGATTTCTAATTCAGGCGATATGCTAATACCATATCACTTTTTTATATCCGTAGGTAAATAAGCGTAAAGAAATCAGATTGCTTAAGAAACTCCCTTTAGGGAATATCCGTGCCTCCACGCAGGACATATATACAACATTATTTACTTGTTATTTTTTATTATAACAAAACAGTTGTATGTTTTTTTTTTTTTTTTCAGAATTTAAAATTAAAATGGAAATCGGCCGCGGTGGACTAGTGGTTATGTTCCTTGCCTCTGGTCTCGAGGGTCGCGGATTCAAACCCTGCCGGGGTCGATGGATTTTTTTAGGATGGAAAAAATTCAAGGAGCAAGACCTCCGGGAGGGACTTCAAACCACGGGTCCCGAGTCTGAAGATTTTCAGGCTCGTAAAAGATCCTTAAGCCTGAATGAAAAGCCTCTAAGCAAAATTTACCGAATTTTCCCGTCTTATTACTAACTTGGTTTCCTAGATGTCAGTATGAGGCGGAACGCTGACCACGGACCACTCAAAGGACATCTATACGAAAACAAGTGTAACTAAATTAGTATGGTTCAAATTCTTCCTTATAGGGGGAGAGCGCCTAAATCTCTGCTAAGGGAAACATGGGCTTGCAAGACAAGAAAATTAAAATGGTTAGGACATATTTTAAGAATGGAAGATGAGCGATGGCTGAAACTACTATATCAATGGTAACCGATCAGAAAGAAGAAAAAAGGGAGACCAAAGTTAACATGGAAGGAAAGCATGAGGATAGTAGTGCAAGCAAGAGAGCTAAGCATTGAAGATACCCATAATTATAGGCTTTGGTGGTTTGGCATGGAAAGACGGCAGCAGCTATAAAAACCCGAAGATAGATAGATAGTTGTATGGTAAAAAAAATACATTATAACGAGAACCGGGAAACTCTAATTTTATTTCAAGCTTTTTAGTGTTTGAATTGAAAGTCTTCAACCTTGAAGACCTAAGTGTTTTGCTATGGTTTTAAAAATTACTGATCATGAGACAAGCAGGATTTGTTTCTACATGACGCTAGTCATAAGATAAATTCCTGTGTAGAGTAGAGTTGACACTAATTTAATTCTTGAAAGATGGTAACATTGTAAAGCCGCTTAGATTGACTGCGCATCGGGAGGAAAAGATTAAAAAGTGTTGGTAAGAAACCCATTAACTGATAATCTTCTCGCCTAAGGAACATAATTGATGGTGGGAGATAGTTTTCAAATAACCTTCATGACCGTGACTGTAGCTGTGGTTCCAGAAAATCCATCACTACTGTTCCATTGTCATCCATCAGCCCTTTAACAGTATATATATATGTGTGTGCTGGATTTTTTGTGTGTTTTTTATTAAATTCTTATTGCTATCGTACTTAATGAAGTTCTCAATGTAGAAAAAGCATTATTAACCCCTTAATGGCATCCAGTTTACACCTTTTGTATTACAAGTAGGGATGCAAACGATACATCGATGTTTTTAAAAAACATCTATGTTAAAACCCCTAACATCGATGATACATCGCTCTTTATGAACGATGTTTTATGAACGATATTTTGTCATGCCTAGCGCCATCTATTGTATTATTTTCGCTGCTCGTTCGCTGTCTCAGCCAAAAATCAGATGCTTTAGAAATGTGGGATGACATTAAAGTCTTATTTCCTGGGCTGTATAAACTGGCGATGATATATTTGCCTATCATAACAACGTCGGTGCCCTGTGAGCGGCTGTTTACAGAGGCTGGGGCTACGATTACCCAAGAAAAAACCGCTTACTGGGCACAAGATTGTCAAAATTGTTTTTAAATTCTGTTTTGCGAAATAAATAATTAATAAATATTTTCAACATTCTTTTGTGTTTTTAATTGTTTTCCCAAAACATCGAAAAACATCGATATATCTTTCACAAACATCGATGTTTTGGACATCAATATTTTAATTTTGAAAATATCGTTCTTCTAACATCGATGTTCTTTATGAGCGATGTTGCATCGCTAATTACAAGGCACGGTCGTTGATTTTTTTTAAGGATGACAAATTTTTGATGAAAAATTTTCATAGATGTACAAGAGAAGAACATATTAGAAATGAGAATATTAGAGAGGAACTAAAAGTACAACCACTTCTTCAACAAATAAAACACAGGTAATTGAATAGAACATCTGCAAAGAATGACAGAGGATAGGATATCAAAGATGGCACTGATGTATAATCCTGGAGGACGAAGATCGGTAGGAAGACCTAGAAAGCGCTGGGCTGAACATACGTGAGATCGGAACAGGCAAAGACCTAATCCGTGAAGAATGATGATGATGAAGTTTCATAGATTGTTCAAGGATGTTGGACTCTACTACTCTGTACTTCAGTATAATTTTATCTTTAGATGTCAGATATTAAATATGTTTTGTCAGTTATTATATATACATGTTATTGGACACAGAGAAGTAATAGTATGACAGTTTTATATTTGCTCAATGTTGAGGTAACCAGCTATAATGTCTGAGGGACTCGACATGCAGAACACATGTCACCCCTATACTGTCTGGACGATACTCCACAACTGTGATTAACACATGTGGATGTGAAGCCAGAGGTAGGCAGATAGGCCAGAGGCCTTCTAGCCCCATTGTGTCAATAAGTGTAGCTATTTTTCTACAGATTTTAGAAAATAATGTGTTCCTAAACGTATTCACTTCTGATTATTTATTTATCAGTATCAAAACGCCCATAAGAAGGAAATAAAATAATAATAATAATAATAATAATAATAATAATAATAATAATAATATAATAATAATAATAATAATGATGATAATAATAATAATGATAATGATAATAATAATAATAATAATAATAATAATGATAATAATAATAATAATGATAATGATAATAATAATAATGATAATAATAATAATAGGCTTAATAAATAATAATAATTCATTTCATTCATAGTAATTCTGCCCGAAGGCAGGTCCTTCACTGCAATCATAGCATTTTCATGCTATGCCTGCAGCTTTACTAGGGAATTGTGTAGGTGTGGCAGCTTCCCGTTGCTTTCCACACCGGTGAAGGATGATGGTGGTGATGATGATAATGATAAGGATGATGATGGCCATATGATTTCGGGGACTGTTTGGGCCTTAAAGTTTTCCTGACATTTGTCTTGCAGGTGAGGAAAAACCCCGATAAAAACCTCACCCAGAAAAACTGTCCCGACCGGGGATCGAACCCGGGCCCGCTGCGTGACAAGGCAGCATGCTACCTCGAGACCACAGCGGTGGACAATAATAATAATAATAATAATAATAATAATAATAATAATAATAATAATAATAATAATAATAATAATGAAGTTCCTAAACGTTTTCAGTATTGATTATTTTTCAGTATCGAGAAATCTATAAGGAAGGAATATAATAATAATAATAATAATAATAATAATAATAATAATAATAATAATAATAATAATTAGGGCAAGGTTTCTAATGCACTAAACGTTAAGTTTGCATCACAGATAGTATATATTATTCAACTGTTTGTATGCGAAACTACGACAAAAGACAGTCAGAAGTCTAACTTCTCATTATATTATTCAACTGGCTGTATGTGAAATCAAGACAAAACACAGTCAAAAGTCTTACTTTTAATTATACTGTACTTGCGGATCCGGCAGACATCGTCCTGCCCGAATGTTCAATTCTCGTGTCATGTCCGGACGATAAAAATATAAGTTACTTTTTTACCGTAAAATTTATTAATTAACAAGTTCGCAAAAAAAATCACTGTCATCTGTTGTGGCTCAAGAAGCTTGCATTATGACGTCACATTGTAGTCGCGCAGAATGTCTGTAATGCAAATGACTACACATTTGACATTTAAAAAATTCCTATAACCCGAACCCAGCGCCATCTACCGGGTCCACTTGTGAATCTAAACTTCAGACACACAAAATATTTAATCAAAATCGGTACAGTCGTTTAGGCAGTTTTTAATTTAGGATTTCAAGGAAACTACACTTCTAATTGTCGGATTTCGCTCATTTTTTGATAATACCTACATCAGTTTGTTTTAATAGGCTATACCGACTTTCGTTGTGAAACATCGAAAAATCTGACCGCTAGAGCGATTTCTAAATTTTCCTTCCAGGTGAAATCTTCTTCTTCTTCTTCACTTCCTGGTTTAGGCAAGAGTTGCCTGTTCCGTCTTCACTAATAGATCTAAGACCATCTCTTCCGAGGACGTCCGACGTCTCTTCTTCCTCTTGGAAAATAATGGAAGATTTTATTTGGTAATCTACTTTCTTCCATTCTTTCTACATGTTCATTTCACTATATCTTGTTGTTAAATATCTTTTATTTTATGGAGTAGGTCTGCAGTTCTTCACGGATATCTTCGTTTCTTATCTGGTCCATTCTAGTGCAGCCTTTTACTCTTCTTAAAAATTTCATCTCGGCTGCTTGGATTTTACTGTTTGGTAGTGGTAATCCAAGATTCACTCTCATACAAAAGGACAGGGACAGCCATTGTTTTGTAAAATTTTAATTTTACACCTAATTGTTTTAGAACATGATAGATAACGGATAAACACTCGCCACATTTGAAAACCTGTAGGCCTATATACAAATTTTAACGAATATCGGTTGAACTGTTTAGAAGTCTGTAAAGGACAGACAGACATGCATACATTCATATAGGCCTAGGCTATATACACCTCTATATATATATATATATATATATATATATATATATATGTGTGTGTGTTACATTCTTAACTTTCGCTGCATTAAAATCATTGCACTAGTAATAATAATAATAATAATAATAATAATAATAATAATAACAACAATAATCAACATCCAAATAAGTCAAAGGCCCAAAACCTGTTATGATTTCAGTGAAGCATTATCGGTCCATTTTCTAGGACGTCCTAAAGATCTCTTCAACGGTATTGAAGAATGACTTTTTCGAAGTCATTCATTCATTAATTGTAATAGTACGGTTCCTAAACGAATTCACTCTTGAGAAATTATCAGTATTGAGACGCTCTAATAATAAAGTTCCTAACTAGAGGCCTATTCACTGTTGAAAAATCAAATGTCAGGCCCCAAAAACGAATAAAGATGGACAACTGAGAATATGACTGGTTTTGCGACTACTGTATTATATCAGTCAGAAGAAGATGACAAGGGGACGAACAAGGGTCTATTAACCCCAACAATTTGATATGTATTACCGAAGCAAGTACGATTTGATAAAATAGAACACTAATGGAATGTCATCGGTATGGTTTCGATTACAATATCAATAAAACTAAATATATGGTCACACATAGAAATAATTATATAATGGAAATGGACAGCTAATGACAAATGAGGAAAATTTTTGAGGAAGTGGCTGAATTCAAATACCAAGGAACAATAATGACAAACAGGAATGAGACGCACAAAGAAATTAAACATAGGCTCAATTCTAGAGATGCGTGCTATTATGCGTTACAGAGACTCTTGACACCCCAACTCCTTAAAAAAAACGTTAAACTGAAATATATAGAAATATTATTCTACCAGTTAGGCCTATATTATATGGATGCGAAACATGGATTCTTAATTTAAGGGAGGAAAAGAGAATACGAGTATTTGGGAATAAAGTTCTTAGGAATTTTTTTGGACCAAAGGGAGATGAACAGACAGGTGAATGGAGAAGACTACATAACAGTGAACCACATGGTCTTTTATAGGAAGGCACATATAATAAGAACAATTCAGTCTCGTAGACGGTGATGGGCAGAACATGTGGCACGAATGGGGAATCAAAGACGTGCATGGAAGCTTCTTGTAGAAAAACCAGAGGAAAAACGCCCAGTTGGTAGACCAAGAATGAGGTGGGAGAATAACATTAAGTATGATTTGAAGGAAGTATATTATACAGCAAAGGATTGGAAAACATTAGCTCAGGATAGGGATCTATGGAGAGCTTATATCCGCGCGGCCATGAACCTACGGGTTCGGTGGTACCAGTGAATTAGTTAGCTATGATTTGAGGGAAGTAGTTTATGCAGGGAAGGATTGGAAAATTTTAGCTCAGGATAGTGATGTATGGAGAGCTTATATCCGCGCGGCCATGAACCTACGGGTTCGATAGTGCCAGTGATTAGTTAGTTATGGTTTCGATTACAAAATCAAACTTTTGATAAATTAAAACTTTTTTAATATAACGAATAATGCAGGCGATGGAAAAAATTCCATAGTTGCTTCATAAGGGAACAAAGTTAGCTTAATTGCATATAACAGGTATACGTATTATTTGGCGCCATATGGTTTTCTTAACTTTTGTTAGTCGCAAAACATATTTCGTTGGGTAACAGTTAATAATAGTTTGTGAATCAGAGCTCTTCTAAGAACAGTCATGTATTTAGTGAAATTGTCGGTGAATGTGCACATAGCAGTTAGGTTGGTTATGCCAGAAGTAATAATTTAACCATACCCTCGGTCGGTGGGTTATGGTGTCTGCTACTAATTGCTGTGAGCTGGTGTACTATTTTAAGACTTATTTGTTGACACTATGATCAAGCGAAAGAAATTGTTTTTAATATAGGTCTAGCCTACATTAGTTATAACTGCATGGTCATACAATAGATTAACAATAGTTTATTACGATGCAAGGTTGGGAAGTGGTTTTTACAGAAGTGAGGAAAAATGTTTAAAAACCGAGCGATAGCGAGGTTTTTAATTCCCAAGATTTTGTAAAATACTTCAAAAACGTGTGTTGTACATTATTTTTTGCGCGATTGGTGTTTTCAAAATAATGAATAATAGTAAAATAACATCTTTGTTGGAAATGTTTGCGTTCATTATAAACAATTGACTAACGTGATCAGTGTGATCAATATTTATTAGTTGAAACAACAGGAGGCCTTGAGAACAATTATTGATAACATGACCGCAAGTACGTATTTATTGTTTTATATTGTTTTAAATAAAGTTCAGTTAATTTAAAATGCAGTGATGCGTTTCGTATAATGTATATTAACACTACCTTTTGTATATTTTCTCTATATACATTGTACGTAGTGTACATAGAGGGATTTATTTTTGTACATAGAGGGCAGTGGTGTAAATGTAATATTGCAGCATAGTTATTTATGTTGGAAGTTGAACTTTCAATAATGGTCGCCATTGCTGGTAAGTATGACAAAACGCACTATCGCGCAAGAAGTATAAGTTACGATGCGAGGTTGGGAAGTGGTTTTTACAGAAGCGAGGAAAATATTTAAAATCCGAGCAGTAGCGAGGTTTTTAATTTCCGAGGTTCTGTAAAACACTTCACAAACGTGCGTTGTATATTTTTTTTTGCGCGATTATGTTTTCAAAATAATAAATAATAGTAAAATAATAACATTTTTGTTTGAAATATTTGCGTTCATTACAAACAACTGACTAACGTTAATAGTGTAGGCAATGTTTATTGGTTGAAATTACAAGAGGCCGTGACACCAATCAGTGATAAAATGGTGGCAAGTACGTATTTATTGTTTTATATTGTTTCAAATAAAGTGCAGTTCATTTAAAATGCAGCGATTTGTTTCCTGTAATGTACATTAACATTGCATTTTGGATATTTTTTGTATATGCATTGTACGTAGTATACATAGAGGACAGTGGTTTTATTTCCCAACGTTGTTTGTAGTGTATGTAATACTATTACAGTATAGTTATTTTATTACAGAATAGTTATTTAGGTTGGCATCCCCGAAATGTAGGAAGTTGAACTTTCAATCATGGTCAACATTGCTGTAAGTACGACAAAACGCAGTATCGCATAAAAAAAGTATTTGATTAATTTTCAGAATATATCTAACGTAAATTATTCTTCCACTTATATGAATGCGAAATATGATTTCCTACTTTAGGGGAGAAGAAAATATTACGAATATTTGAGAATATAGTTCATAGCAAAATGTTTGGATCAAAGAGATTCGAACAGACAGGCGAATGGAGAAGACTACAAAACAGTGAGCTACATTATCTCTATTCAACACTTTTAAAATTCATATTAAATCACCGTTGAGGTTATGTAATAAGATTTTTTTTTTTCAAATGCTCCAGGTTTTCTTTCGACATTCCTGGTGTTCTCTCTTGGCATGGTGTACTTGTAACCCACTTCTGAGGTTGGGGCGCCTGGAAGGCGGGGTTACGTTGCCCCGATGATATTATGGGTGATGATGATGATAATGGTGCGCCAGGAGAGTCCTTAATCCTAATCTTAATCTAAGATTAATATGAATGATGATGATTGCGATGGCCATATGATTTCGGGGACCGTTTGGCCTTAAAGTTTTCCTGACATTTTTCTTACAAGTGAGGAAAAACCCCGATAAAAACCTCACCCAGGAAACCTGTCCCGACCGGGGATCGAACCCGGGTCCGCTGCGTGACAAGATAGCACGCTACCTCGAGACCACAGCGGTGGACATGTAATAAGATATTAAATTTAAAATTGATATCTGGTAAGTCAGTCGTTCTCAACTAAATTATTAAACTTCATCCAGAAATTCTAATATGGAGGCCTTTCAAAAATCAATGTTTCATCTTCTGCATTTTAACTGGCACTGCTGTTGTTGTACAGGCTGTACAACGGGTTTATGTCTACTCAATGAAAACATATATATATATATTTTTTTTTTTTCAAATGATTAATCTCTATTATAGATTTAAAAGAGACGATTGATTTAAATCTAATTGGGAATTTAATAGCCTAAATTATAATTTCTATTATAATTTAGATTTAAATTTATAATAGAGATTGTTTATTTGATTTTTTTTTCAAATGCCCCAGGTTTGTCTTTTCGACATTCCTGGTTTTTCTCCTGGCATGGCGTACTTGTAACCCACTTCTGAGGTTGGGGCGCCTGGAAGGCGGGGTTACGTTGCCCCGATGATATTATGGGTGATGATGATGATAATGGTGCGCCAGGAGAGTCCCTAATCCTAAGCTTAACCTAAGATGAATGATGATGATGATGATGATGATGATTGCGATGGCCATATGATTTCGGGGACCGTTTGGGCATTGGTTTGACATTTGTCTTACAGGTGAGGCAAAACCCCGATAAAAACCTCACCCAGAAAAACTGTCCTGACTGGGGATCGAGCCCGGGCCCGCTGCGTGACAAGGCAGCACGCTACCCCGAGACCACAGCGGTTGACAAAATAAAGTAAATTGTTTGTTTACATTCAGTTGCATAGTTACAGTTGTTATGTACTGGAGTATATATATAATAAGAAAATTAATTCATTTGTAATCATGTCTGAAGAAGGTATAAAGTACCGAAACAGCTGTTAAAAATTTGTATTGTAATAAATATGAAAATCATACAAAACTTTAGTTTTCTTTTTATTTAAATAGATATGGATTTTTATCAAGTAAACGCGAAATCAATTGATTAATAAAATAATTCTTTGTATTATGATTCATAATATACAATTTAAACCAGTATTCATAAGAAAATTGTGTATTCTGGAAATATGACATAATGTACAGGGACCATTTTGTTACTCAAGAACTCTTATGTAAACCAAGAGAAATTAATTCTATGAAGTTTTATTCGATCATTAACTATCGGGGTGTGGTGCCAATGTTTATGTAACAGGCTGTAGTATTGGTTCGTGGGCAATTAGGAGTTTGAAGCACGACTAATGTAACCTTAAAGTGGCCGACAGTATTTTTTACCCCAGGAATGTTTCTACTGTATGGAAATTAAATGTCAGCTCGCTTAATCTCGGCCATCTAGATGTCCTCACTACAAATACTGTGTGACATGCGACACTTGTCATGTGGAAGTAAGTTTGGAAATGCTTTTCCTTCCTTAGGGGTATACATGGTGTTATCAATTCATGCTTTCCCTAATTACCAAAATGTTATTAAAAAAGACAGAATACCCACCCTGACTTAAAAAGACTAAATATTAAATTTAAAAAAATTGATTCCGCATTGACTACCCTTGAAAGTCGGATTTTCTTTTTCGATCCTGTGATCTACTGAGCTCTCCCCTTATATATATAAAGTGCTTTGTGTGGAGGGTAGCATTGTATGGTGCAGAGACTTGGACATTACGATGGAATGAGGAAAAGCGACTGGAAACTTTTGAGAAGGAGAAGGATGGAACGTATAAAATTGACAGACAAAATAAAAAATAAAGATGTGCTAGACAGAGTGGGTGAAGGGAAAACCATTGCTGGAACTCATAAAGAGGAGAAAAAAATTGGATTGGCCACTGGCTAAGAAGAAACCGCCTGCTCACGGATGCCCTAGAAGGAATGGTCAACGGAAAAAAGTTAGAGGCAGAAAAAAAAAGACATCAGATGATAGACAATGTTAAAATAAACTGTTTGTATGCGGTTATAAAAAGGAAAGCTGAATTATAGAAAGAGTGGAGAATGCTGAGTTTGCAGTGAAAGACCTGCTCTTGGGTAGAACACTATGTATATGTAAGTATATATGTTGTTGTAAAAGCCCGAACTACGGTAAATCCTAAGATTTTCCAGTAAAACTTAAGGTAACGTAACCTAAGATTTACTGGTAAAACCTAAGATTAACCAATATAGGGCTTTTACAGCAAAAACATATATATATATATATATATATATATATATAGGCCTATATCAGATTTATAAAAGCAAATATTGGAATTAGGAACGTGTAGTTTCTAAAGTTACGCGTCGCATAATGCCCGCGAAAAGACGTCCCCTGTTTGTTATACATTCATTCTTACGAAATACTAGCTGGAAAGAAAAAAGTTCTTACCAAAAAAGGGGAATTGTGTGTCAGTTTCATTACTGTTAAGAAACGGGCTGTGGCACTTTGTCGAAATGAACCAGCAATCGCTTAAAACTAGGGGAAAACTCTGGTCGAAATAATGATGGGATCTTTAGACATGTTGCATATGCAGCGTAATTCTACTTGTTCAGCTAGGTTTTGCCTAATGTTCAGCAGACAATATTCTGAATTTATAGATTAATAATAATAATAATCATCATCTTGATGGTAGGCCCTCGGCCTGTTCCGCTCTCAGAATGCATCTTCCCATTGTCTTCTAGGACGTCCCACATCTCTAGCCTTGAGGCTGGTACAACAGTGCTTGTTTTGTTAGTCCATTCTTAAAATATGTTCATGCCATATTTGTTTATAGCTTTGTATTTATTCATTTAGATTAAAATTTTTTAGTTATTACCTAATTGTTTCACTAGGAATGTGGTCTCTTAGAGTATATCCTGCAACGTATCTGAGGAACTTCATCTCTGATGTTCATAGTAATCTTCTGTCTGATCTATTCATGATCCAATTTTCTGATCCATGTGCCACAAAGGGAACTGCCATTACTTTATAAAACTTTAGCACTGTTTCTTTTGTTGTTTTTGTTTGTAGTGTTCTTTTAATAGTCCCACACATACTTTGAAATGTATATATTTTTTTCATTTGTATGATTTTCCCAATGGTAAGATATGTGACATTCTAAATATTTAATACTCTGTACTTGTTCGATAATTTCATCGTTCAAAACTATTTTCGATCCAATCGCATATTTTCCCCGAAAGGCCATTGTTTTTGTTTTCTACAACGAAGATTAATAATAATAATAATAATAATAATAATAATAATAATAATAATAATAATAATAATAATAATAATAATAATAATAATTGCTTTAGTTTACCTGGCCTTGAAGCCTTGTCTACCACTCAACCAGGTTACAAAAAATACAAAAATTACTCTTACATCTAAATTACAATAAACAAAATTATTAAATGGTATGTCTACAATACATACTTACTTACTCACTGGCACTATCGAACCCGTAAGTTCATGGCCGCGCGGACATAAGCTCCATATATCCCTATCCTGAGCTAATGCATTCCAATCATTCCCTGTATAATCTACTTCCCTTAAATCATAGTTAATGTTACTCTCCCACCTCATTCTTGGTCTACCAACTGAGCGTTTTCCCCTCTGGCTTTCCTACAAGAAGCTTCCATGCACGTCTTTCATTCCCCATACGCGCAACATGTCCTGCCCATCGCAGTCTACGAGACTTAACTGTTCTTATTATATCTGGCTTCCTATAAAGACCATGTAGTTCATTGTTATGTAGTCTTCTCCATTCATCTGTCTGTTCATCTCTCTTTGGTTCAAAAATTTTCCTAAGAACTTTATTCTCAAAAACTCTTAATCTCATTTCCTCCCTTAAAGTAAGAGTCCATGTTTCGCACCCATATAATATAACTGGTAGAATAATAGTTTTATATATCGTCGCTTAAGAAACAATACCGCGTAACTGACATTTTTGGTGAAATTTACATTTTTATACTGTTAGCATCACGGGAGAAGTGCGCTCAGTTTTAACATAGATTGAGATGCAATTTTGTACCATGACCTTGCTAAACTTACAGATAAAATGGTTTCAATGCATAGGTACTAAGGGGAAAAGTAAACGGTTTTTTGTTTCTCGTGTAAAATGTTCATTTTGTTAGTTACGCGGTATTGTTTCTGAAGCGACGATATGTTCAGCTTAACGTTTTTTGAAAGGAGTTAGGACATCAAAAGTCTCTGCAATGCATAATAGCATGCATTTCCAGAATTGAGCCTATGTTTAATTTCTTTGTGCATTTCATTCCTACTTGTGATTATTGTTCCTAGGTATTTGAATTCAGCCACTTCCTCAAAATTTCCCTCATTTGTCATTAGCTGTCCATTTCCATTATATAATGTATTTCTACGTGTGACCATATATTTAGTTTTATTGATATTTACTTCCAGTCCTAATTCCTTAGTGTTACTCAATAGCGTGTGCGTGTCTACAATACAATTATTATTTACAACATATTTTCATTTACTCTAGATTTAACGAATGAAATATAAAATGAAGAAGATAGAACAATGAGAAAAAATGGTATTAATGATACAGAATAAATTCAGTTCTCGAGAAAAATTAATTATTTAACAAGTAATTGTATACGCGTGACTTAAAAGTCTCAAATGTGTCGCAACTCCTGCTATCTTGAGGGAAGGAACTCCAGGAGAGGGTAGAGGCTACTGTGAAAAAAGCAGAATTGCCCCTCACCTTTCGCACCCGCGGTTCCATTCATAAGAGCTGAAGTTCTAGGATGAACGGCTTGACGTATCTTAACATGATACTTGACAGGGTCCCGCCATACTGGGCATGCATAGTCTATAATCGGGCGGATTAACTGCTTAAAATAAATAAAATGTAATCATACATCCAAAGGTTGAGAGATATCGCCATGGGCCCCATATGTCCCTGAAAATTATCCATCGAAAAATACCTGGTGGAAGAGAAGAATTGAAAGTTTTGTACGAGGATTGATTGAGTCCGTAACAGTCTACATGCCTTATGTAATAAGTGATTGGTAGATAATACGATAGTTAGGTCTATAGTGTTTTTTTATTGTTATGATATATAATATTGAAACTTTTTCTATATACCTAATGATGTATTATTATTTTTTATTCAATGTCCCAAGTTGTCATTTCGACATTTCTGGTGTTATCTCCTGACCTTAGCGTAGACCTAATTGAGCCCACTTCTGAGATTGTGGTGCCTTGAAGGCGAGGTTACGATTATCCTGATGATATGATGGGTGATGACGATGATAGTGATGTGCAAGCAGAGTCCTTAATCCCAAACTTATTCTAAGCGCCTGGAAGGCGAGGTTACGGCTGCCCCGATGATATGATGGGTGATGATGATTCTAGTTGTGTGCCAGGAGATTCCTTAATCCTAAACTTATTCTAAAGCAAATATGTTTTTTGTTTGTAAGCACATGTTTTCCCTTTACAGAGATTTGGGCTCTCTCCCCCTACAGGGAAGAATTTGAACCATACTAATTTAGTTACACTTGTTTTCGTATAGATGTCATTTTTGAATGGTCCGTGGTCAGCGTTCCGCCTCATACTGACATCTAGGAAACCAAGGTAGTACTAGGACGGGAAAATTCGGAAAATTTTGCTTAGAGGCCTCTTCATTCAGGCTTAAGGATTTTTTACGAGCCTGAAAATCTTCAGACTCGGGACCCATGGCTTAAAGTCCCTCCCGGAGGACTTGCTCCTTGGATTTTTCCAGCCTAAAAAAATCCATCGACTCCGGCCGGGTTTGAACCCGCGACCCTCGGGACCAGAGGCAAGGAGCATAACCACTAGTCCACCGCGGCCGACAAAGCGAATAAGAATGATAGTGATTATGATGGCCAGATGTTGTTTGGGGACAGTATGGGCCTTAAAGTTTCCTGACATTTGTTTTACAAGTGAAGAAAAATTCGGAAAAATCTCACTCAGGAAACTTGTCCCGACGGGGGATCAAACCAGGGCTCGCTGCGTGACAAGGCAGCTCGCTACTTCTCGACCATAGCGGCGGATATATTAGGTATTATTTGTGTAGACTTCGAACATAATGATATGCTGCTCTTGCAATCACCTCAATAACCTTACTCTACACGCTATGCCAGTTAAATTAGGATTTATTTGTACATCCTTGACCTGGTTATTGAGGCTAAAACGCACTGTAGCATACGGGTTATGTAATGAAGAGGGAATTGATGTATTTTTACGACCCGTGTCATAATATTAAACGTTTATGCATCACTACACGTGAATGATGTAAATTTGATACATGGAACTTTTATTTACACAAGGTGAGAAGTCAAGGTGTTGTGTTTCCCTATTATTCCACATTTTTTTGAAACAACACAGTGACAAAACATAACAGACAAAAAACATAACACAGTAATAAGACAACTAAAAATAGAGCAATTAAACTCAACAATAGAGAAGTACAGAACTAACTGGAAAGAACTTGGCAAGGATGACTGAGAATAGAATACCAAAAGCAGCATACAACTATTCATCACGAGGAAGAAGAAATTTGGGAAGACCAAGGAAAAGATGGAAAGAGCAGCAATTTGGAGCCGGAACAGGCTAGTAAATAAGCCTAAACCGTGAAGAAGAAGAAGAAGAAGAAGAAGAAGAAGTGAGAAGTCATGAAAAAGTCAAGGTGTTATGTTTCCATATTATTGGGCTTTTTTTTTTTTTTTTTTTTTTTTGAAAGAAGACAGCAAATTCTTTTGACGGAGCTAGTTAACTTAAATGTTAGCGTTTGATACTTGTTTTCAGGAGGTCTCCCGTTTTTCCTGGGTCTCCCCATTCAAGATAAATCTACAATGACGTAGCTCAAACTTGAACCATAGCCTCTCCTTTTTTAGGAGTTGACGAAGTTAATTTAGTTACCTTGCATATTTGCACACAGATGTCATGAATAGTATGCGGTCAACACACCGATCCAATAAGACATCTAGCAGGCAATTACGGTATTACTAGGATGATGAGGTCGGTAGATTTTGCTTAAGAGACATTTTTATTCAGGCTTAAGGATCTTTTACGAGCCTGAAAATATTCAGACTCGGGACCTGCGGCTTAAAGTCTCTCCCGGAGGTCTTTCTCCTTCGATTTTTCCATCCTAAAAAATCCATCGACTCTGGCCTGATTTGAACGCGGCCCTCGGGACCAGAGGCAAGGAGCATAACCACTAGTCCACCGCGGCCGACATTTAAGACAAATGCTGTGTTGGAATTTCATTTCCAGAACTGTATAAATCAGGACCGTCCAAACTACGGCTCGCGGGCCGGATGTGGCCCACTATCACTTTCTATCCGGCCCCTGTAAGCCTGTAACATTTTAATAAATTAAAATATATTACGGGTTTAGGCCTGTATTATTAGTCTATCAGTAATGGAACAAGAACTTGTGAAATATATTATAACGGCATAACAAGAAAAGTAGCAAATCAAAATCATGCTTTTAATAATAATAATAATAATAATAATAATAATAATAATAATAATAATAATAATAATAATAATAATAATAATAATAATAATAATAATAATAATAATAATAATAATAATAATAATAACATTAATAATACTAATAGTAATAATAATAGTAATAGTAATAATAATAATACTGGAATAATAATAATAACAACAAACAATAAAATTTGATGATCATGTAAAAATGTGACAGAAGACAGATTCCGAAGAAGAATACAAAAGTGAGTGTGCCACTTGGTAGAAGAAAAAGGGGACATCAAAAAAAAAAAAGTGGATTGGTGATATTTTGAACAGCATGAAAGAAAATGGATTGGACGATTGAGATTGGAATGATACAAGATATGTGGAGGAGAATGACAGTAGATTAATTTGGCGCAGAAAGATTGTGAAACATTGTGAAACCTGCTAAATAAATAAATAATAAATAGTAATAATCCACAACAGCTATTATAGGGCCTATGACCCGCGCCACCTCCATGCTTCTTCCATTTGGCCCGCGATACAAGTAAGTTTGGGCGGCTCTGGTATTAACTAATTCGCAGATCAACATTTTATATAAATCAGTAATTTTCTTACACAAAACACAAAATAGTCATGCAGTCTCCTATATAACGTAAAGTTTCTAAACACGATATTACCTTGTATGTTAAAGCTTCTATAAATAGGAATGAAACGAAAATGTTATTTCAAGTTCCAACAGATTAATCGATTGATATAACAATGCTTTTATTGTTAGATGGATATTGTTTGTTTACGTCGGTTTCTGGCTTCGCAGCGGGTATTTATTGGGGGAAGGGCAGCCGGCTGCTGGCTTCATATACCAACTAACTCACTGGCACTATCAAATCCATAGGTTCATGGCCGCGCGGACATAAGCTCTCCATACATCCCTACCCTGACGTAATGTTTTCCTATCATCCCCTATATAATCTGCTTCCCTCAAATCATGGTTAATGTTATTCTCCCACCTCACTCTTTGTGTACCACATATGCATATATTAATCATAGACATGGACGATTTTCCAACCGTTACTCGGATGACATGTGATCAGCATGTCGGGTCCCCAGACGTAATAGCTGTTTTCTCAGCCTGGAGCAATTTCTTATTGCAGCTACCCAAATTACTCACGATTCTGGGTGAACACCGGTTCTTTAAAAATTCGAAATTCCCTTGGGGACTCGAATCAGGGCAAGTCCCGTAGCTCTGCATCAAGTCAATGTGCTTTATACCCTCCATACGGCACGGGACAATAAAACTTACTATAAATAAAAAAATACTATGATGACTGCTACTATAGCATATTTAGAGTTCTAAATCAATTTACTCGTAGGTTTCGTATTTTGTCTCGGAAACTTCTTCTTCTTCTTCATCACGGTTTAGGCTTATTTACTAGCCTGTTCCGGCTGCAAATTGCTGCTGTTTCCATGTTTTCTTTGGTCTTTCCAAACTTCTTCTTTCTCGTGGTGAATAGCTGTATGCTGCTTTTGGTATTCTATTTTCAATCATCCTTGCCAAGTGTTCTTTCCAGTTTGTTCTGTATTTCACTATAGTTGTGTTTAATTCCCCTACGTTTAGTTGTTGTCTCGGAAACTAAAATAATATTTTATGAAGAAAATGAATATCTTTGGGATGACTGTTCCGAATAGCCAAGACGATCTCAAGTCGTAGATAATTGGCTAGCAGATGACAGTCCAGAGGGTAACCTTAGTTTCAGATTTTTTTCTTTTCTTGCCAAGTAGCTATTTCATCGTCCTTAACATCCAATTCCGGATCCTAAACTCAAAGAAAAATGTCTTTAAAATTTCTTTGGTATGACCCGGAATCGAAATACTGTCTTCTAAGCATTGCAGCCAGGCAAGCTAACCGTTAAATCCCTATCCTGAGCTAATGTTTTCCAATCATCCCTTGTGTAATCTACTTCCCTCAAATTGTGGTTAATGTTATTCCCCCACCTCATAATTGGTCTACAAACTGGACGTTTTCCCCTCAGGTTTTCCTACAAGGAGCTTCCATGCCCCTCTTTCATTCCCCATTCGTACCACATGTCCTGCCCATCGTAGCCTACGAGACTTAACTATTCTTATTATATCTGGTTTCCTATGAACTTTGGTTCATGTAGCTCATTATTATGTAGTCTTCTCCGTTCACTTGTCTGTTCATCTCTTTTCAGTCCGAAAATTTTCCTAAGAATTTTTTTCTGAAATACTCGTAATCTTTTCTCCTCCCTTAAAGTAAGAGTTCATGTATCGCATTCATATAATATAACTGAGAGAATAATAGTTTTATATATTTCCAGTTCTCCACCTCTGTGGTCTCGAGGTAGCGTGCTGCCTTTTCACGCAGCGGGCCCGGGTTCCATACCCGGTCGGGACAGTTTTTCTGGGTGAGGTTTTTATCGGGGTTTTTCCTCACCTGTAATACAAATGTCAGGAAAACTTTTAGGCCCAAACGGTCCCCGAAATCATATGGCTATCGCAATCATCATCATTCAGATTCACGTTAGATTAAGCTGGCGCACCACTATCATCATCATCATCACCCGTCATATGTTCGGGGCAACGTAACCTCGCCTTCCAGGCGCCCCCACCTCAGAAATGGGTTACAAATATGCCATGCCAGGAATGTCGAAAGACAACCTGGGGCATTTGCAAAAAAAATCAGTTTTACTTTTTTCGAGGGAAGTTGTGACAACAAAGTCCTTGCACTGCATAATAGCTTGCATTTCCAGAATGGAGCCTATGTTTAATTTCTTTGTGCATCTCATTCCCACTTGTAATCATTGTTCCTAGGTATTTCAATTCGCCACTTCTTCAAAATTTCCTCATTTGTCATTCATTAACTGCCCATTTCCATTTTACAATGTATTTCTGTGTATGAACAGGTATTTAGTTTTATTGACACATACTTATAGTTCGAATTTCTTAGTGTTACTCAATAGAGTGTGGTGTTGGCCCTTA
This sequence comes from Diploptera punctata, assembly GCA_030220185.1. Classification (NCBI taxonomy): domain Eukaryota; kingdom Metazoa; phylum Arthropoda; class Insecta; order Blattodea; family Blaberidae; genus Diploptera; species Diploptera punctata. The sequence goes on from JASPKZ010010256.1 coordinate 981,268, forward strand.
GCATCTCCTCGGTATCGCTTAATAACACTACATCATCAGCATAAATATGATTAAATACAAAATTAATTTTTCTTTTGTGGAGGCACGAGTATCCCGAAAAATTACACCCAGTGTGTCATATTCGGCCATTGGACTGCTAGTTTGGTCCACTAATTAACTAACTCACTGGCTCTATCGAACCCGTAGGTTCATGGCCGCGCGGACATAAGCTGTCATGTAATAAATTATTTAATACACTGGGGATTTGATCCTAGAGGTATGGAATTTTCTGCATTTTTATAATAGGTTATATTAGGACTACGGCGTTTCAGATGGATTGGACTTATTAACAGAATGCCAAATTACACTGATCAACATGATTTTTGACTCATGAGTACCAATAGTTGTACTTAATGCAGTTTCTTATCGTGTTTTCAAATATATAGAGCCTATTCGGAATTTCTCCATCACCCACAGTTTTTTTATTTCAATTTAAATTAATGGATTTAAATAATTATTTTTTTAATAAACGTTTTTTCGTCCATTTGTCCATTGTGAAAAAAAACCAAATGAGCTAACTCAGGAGATTTCATCTATGGAAAAGATATATCAAGGCAAATTGAATCCTAATTTGCTGGCCGAATATTGTTGGACCATCAAGAGGGATGCTCCACAGGCGAAATATAGCAGAAAATCGTCATTTCTTACTTTCCAGGTGAGTCCGAATGTTCGAATATTATGTAGTTACGAATGTAGAAAATATTAAAGTGTTCGAAACTATAAATACCTGTCTCTCAGAAACCTTGCGTGATGGAGAAAAACCGACATCATATTTGAGTTCAGAGAGAGAAAAAAAAACACTATCAGAATTACATATTTTTCTTTCTGAGACAAAAAAATACCTTTATTTTTTGTTGCTCAGTGTAATGGAAAGGTGAAACAAATCTGTTCACAACCCCAAGGAACCAGATTAAGAGGAAGACCTAAGAATAAATGGTGGGATTGTGTGCGCCAAGATTTAAAAAAATAAACTATAGGGAAGGGCTTTTTATGGAGAAGGATGTCTGGAGGAGGCTCATTGAGGAGGCGAAGGTCCTTATTTGTACTGCAGTGCCATTTAAGAAGAAGAAGAAGATGTTGGGACTTCACAATCGAACCAACATTAGATCTTGAACTTTTGATGTAATTAAACCGATTCTGTGAATCCCCTGTCACTTTGTTTTTATGGATCTATATATAGTAGCATCCAGATGCGCTATTGTATACAAGTTTTTAAGTTAATCCGCGCATATGGAAGCTGTGTTTACACGCTATGAATTTAAAAAACGTTTTCTTTTCTCTTACTCACTCTTAGCGAGGCAAACCTGTATTTTGTGTTTTATGGATAACTCGATATAGCGTGACTTGGTTTTCACGTAGAATTACCAAATTTGCGGAAAATCAGTGGCGTGCTGACAGTTTCCGTTGAATAATGTATCCATTTTACAGTTGTTCCGTGACATCAAAGTCAAGGATTTGCCGACGCAATAAAATACAAGCCAATGATACGTGCAAGCAATATTTTAACCCGATTCGATAATCAAAACTTTTAAAATTCATATTAAAGCACCGTTGAGGTTATGTTATAAGATATTAAATATAAAATTGGTACCTGGTAAGTTAGTCGTCCTCAATTAAATTATTATACTTCATCAAGTAATTGCAATATGGAGGCCTTTCAAAATCTATGTTTCATCTTCTGCATTTTAACTGTTAAAATGTAGAAGATGAAACGTTGATTTTGAAAGGCCTCCATATTGGAATTGCTTAATGTATTGTATTGTTAGCCTATGTTTTCCCTTTATAGAGATTTAGGCGCTCTCCCCCTACAGGGAAGAATTTGAACCATACTAATTTAGTTACACTTGTTTTCGTATAGATGTCATTTTGAGTGGTAGGCCTACGTGGTCAGCGTTCCGCCTCATACTGACATCTAGGAAACCAAGGTAGGGAAATTCGGTAAATTTTGCTTAGAGAGGCCTTTTCATTCAGGCTTAAGGATTTTTTACGAGCCTGAAAATCTTCAGACTCGGGACCCACGGCTTAAAGTCCCTCCCGGAGGACTTGCTCCTTGGGTTTTTCCGTCCTAAAAAATCCATCGACCCCGGCCGGGTTTGAACCCGCGACCCTTGTGACCAGAGGCAAGGAGCATAACCACTAGTCCACCGCGGTTGCTTAATGAAGTAATATTAATTTAGTTGAGGACGACTAACTTACCAGGTACCAATTTTATATTTAATAGCCGACTTGATAAATCTCAGGTCTGTTCAGTTACTCGGTAGCTTATTGGTTCACATTTAACGCATTTGTCATAAAATTGTATCTCATTTGTTGAAAATTCTCGAAGGATTTATGATGTGTAAAGTGGGTCGCGTAGACCTGGTTGTCTAGTTGCTATTGTGCTTGATTTTGGATCAAAGATTCACGAGATGGATGCATTTTTTAGGGCGTAAAAGTCATCACAGTGAGTAAACATTCTTCATAATCGTAGTAAAACCATGAATGACATACCAAACAATTGTGCCTCTTTGCCTCCATGTGCATCGATCTCATCACCACCGTTGATTGTTTCTTAATGAAATTGGAGACCACCCATTATTAGATTCTATTCAATAATTGGGCTCGACGTGTACCAACATCCGCGGTTATACATAGAATGTGAGTAAATATTTTTGTTTACTAGTTAGTTGTTATAAACATAAAATAATGTATTAATGTAAATTTTTAAGTGAAATTTTAATTTAAATTTACCGCTATTTAATTTAATGATGACGAATGAAGAATGAAAGAGGGGAATGGGAGCATCTTGTAGGAAAAACAGAGGGAAAATGCTAGTTGGTAGACCAATAAAGGTGGGAGAATAACATTAACTATGTTTTAAGGGAAGTAGATTATACAGGGGATGATTAGAAAAAAAGCTTAGGATAGGGGTGTGTGGAGAGCTTATGTGTGTGCGGTTATGAACACTACGGGTTCGATAGAGCTAGTCAATTATTGGATGATGTCGTCATTGTGTTTGGTTGGTGAAGGTTTCTTACTGCTTAATATTATGGTTGACTTTAAGTCCTATTTACACGAATTGAAATATTACTACGTGTATATGGGATGTGTATCACATTCCATACGACCAAAGCACATCTTTCGAAAATGGGTTCTTTCTCATAAAGTAATATATTTGATGTCAAGCTCATATTTTTATAAACTTAAGACATAGAATACAAACTCAGCATTTTTGAAAATATATTTCATCCATTAATATGAAAATAGTGGGTAATATTACGACAAATTAAAGCTAATTAAAATATATGGGGATTCTATTGCCACTAACTTAAATTCAAATAGGGAACCGGAAAAGCACACAATTTATTGTTGCAGTATATGAATATAATTATCATAAGTAATGTCAAGAGTGATTTCCAAATTATCGATAAATTCACGACTCACGAAGTGATGAGTGAATTTATCTAGAGAATTTTGAAATCAAGAGTGGCATTTGTTAGGAGTATTTAACGAATAAAATTAAGCTGTTTACTTACAAATCATTATTTAAATATAGTTATTTTAAAATATTTATGTATTTAATGTTAACGGCGATGTTTGAAATCAAATGAGAAACGTTATGTTTAATTTATTCATCACTGCAACCAGATCATATTTATTGCCAAATAGAATCGCCATATTGTAAGAATGCACCCTAGTCAAGAAAAAATGAAACCCATTATTACAGATTAATTAATTTCTGATGTCCTATGATGTAAATATGTCAATTATATTTTTCTGCAACGTTAATTCCTGGAAAATAATATGTTTAAGAAAGTGCAAACAGTGGTTTTTTTGTGGTATAATCAACTGCTACGAATGTTTTTTCTATTATATGTCGCAAGCAGAATCAGATTACATTCGTACACTATGTATACAATCTGGGAGCGACTTATGGGAATCAAAGCGATAAAATGAAAATGATAAAATCGAGATGAAAAACTACTGTGATTGGTTGTAAATCAAAATTCATTGAAATGTGATTGGTCAGTGACTGTCATTTGGGGCATGAGTTAAATAGTCTGAGAAAATATAATGTTGATCCCCCCCCAAAAAAGTGAGAAATCCCTTAAAATGAAGTGAGTAGATGAGCTGAAAGTAACCTGAAATCACCATATTTTCAATGTAAAATATGTATTAGTCATTGCTCAGACAGTGTAACCAACTTATCACAATACCCATTAGCAACGAGTAAACACTGAACTAATCTGGAGTACTTACTCGCCCATTTTCTCACCCTAACTTGTCCAAACTAACACTAATTTACCCACACTAACTTGCACACTAATGTAGGTGGACTCCTGGGATGGAATCCCCTTATATGTGAGTAAAAATGTTGGCAATTGGTTCTATCGGGAATGTGTGTAATCATATTGTCACTTATTTTCCGATCGAATATTTACAGGTGGCATCCATCCATCCAAAGTAATTCTGCCCGAGGTCTTTCACTGCAATCATAGCAATTTCATGCTATGCTTGCAGCTTTACTAGGGAATTTTAGGTGTGGTAGCTTCCCGTTGCTTTCCAACAAAGGATGATGTGATGATGATGATGATGATGATGATAATGATAGTGGTCATATGATTTCGGGGACCGTTTGGGCCTTAAAGTTTTCCTGACATTTGTCTTACAGGTGAGGAAAAACCCCGATAAAAACCTCACCCAGAAAAACTGTCCCGACTGTGGATCGGACCCGGGCCCGCTGCGTGACAAGGCAGTACGCTACCTCGAGACCACAGCGGTGGACTACAGGTGACATGGTGGCATAGATTAGCCGAATATATTAGTTTACACTTCTGGATAAATTAGTCTTCATTTGTCGTTATTAATTCATTTTGTTGGGTAGAAATATGTTTGTTCATTTGTTTCATCTTGCTGAAAAAAATTGAAAATAAATCAATTGCTCTATATTAAAAAAGCACTGAACACTTAAAAGATCACGAGATAAGTACGTTTCTTAGGAAAGAGCTCTTAATTAAAAATCATTTAAAGTATACATTTTTTTATGCTTTTTAAACAATGTCATTCCAATAATTTCCTTTAAACTTGAAAATATATTTTCTTTCCTTTCCTCACTTTGATCTCTCCTTTATAGGTAGTTCTAGGTGCATCCAAACCACCCAATCCTATAGAGAGAGGATTTCTACCCTAGGTCACATTAAATAGACTATACTACTTCTTGACAAAGCAAGGACAATATACAATTGATAAAAAATGAAAAACGAGTTTTGTGCAGAAATTTTAAAAAGACAGAGGTTTCCCATGTATTTTTTTTGCGATTGTCATTCAGATAGATGAAAGTCGAGGCTCCAAATATTGTTACAGATATTGAACGTTCATTCAGTCAAAAGCGTTACTAATTTTTTCTACCGTGTTTTATTTTTTAATTTGAAAGGAAACAGATTTACGATTGGCTCTCTCTCACTCTTAATGATTTCACCATCATTTGTCATAGAATAAGATACATTTTTGGTGGGTTACGGCTAAATTTTTCAATTAAATAACACCTGGAGAGAGAGAGAAAAAAAAAAGAAGAAAAGAAAATACAACAGTCGTGAACTCAAATAAAAATTCAATTTATATACTTTTGTATTTTTTTTACTTCTGCTTCCATCAGTTTTTATACGTAATAACTTAACCATTAAAAAAATCAGAAATATAAAATTTGATTCAATATAATTTATCTTCACAAGTAAAACAAATAAAATCCTTTGTTTTCTTGGATTACAATGCGAGGTTAGAAAGTGATTTTTACAGAAGCAAGGACATGATTAAGAACCGAGCGATAGCGAAGTTTTTAATTTCCGAGATTCTGTAAAACACTTCTCAAACGTGCGTTGTACATTATTTTTTGCACGATGGTGCTTTCAAAATAATAAATAACAGTAAAATAATAACAACTTATTCAAGATCATCATAGCAACTCCGGCCGTGAAAGTCTACGTCAATATAATAACATCTTTGTTATAATAACATCTTTGTTGGAAATATTTGCGTTCATTATAAATAACTGACTAACGTTAACAGTCTGGCCAATGTTTATATGGTAAATACCGAAAAAAAAAAAATTAGTTGAGACTACAGCAGGCCATGACACCAAACAGAGATAAAATGGCGGCAAGAACGAATTTATTGTTTTATATTGTTTGAAATGAAGTTCAGTTCATTTAAAATGCAGTGATTTGTTTTGTATAGTGTATATTAACACAACGTTTTGGATATATTTTTGTATATACATTGTATGTAGTATATATAAAGGGGCAGTAGTTTTACTTCCCGCACTAGGTAAGTCATCATCATCATCATCATTATCAACAATCACGGATTAAGCCCATGTGGCTTGTTCCGGTCTCATAGATTCTCATTCAAAAGTTTGATCCATCTCTTCTTCGGTCTACCAACATTCCTGCGTCCTTTTGGTTTGTATTTAAGTATAATTTTGGGAATGCGATCATCTTCCATTCTTTGAACATGTTCTTTCCATTTTTTCTAGATCCTTTTATTCTATCTAAGAGTTTAAGATATTTAGCTCATTTCTAATATCTTCACTTCTTCTCTTATCTAGAAGTTTGCAACCAACCACACTTCTCAGAAATCTCATTTCAGCTGCTTCTATGATCTTCTCTTCTATTTTAGTTAAAACCCAAAATTCACTACCATACAATAGTAAGGGGACTGCCACTACTTTATAAAATTTTAGTTTTGTTTCTTTTCTTGTGCTTTTAAATATCCTTTTGATTGTTCCACATATATAATTAAATTTATTAAGTTTGTTAAATAGATCTTTATTTTAAAATAGGAGATTTCATAACCCAGGTATTTAAAATGGTTCACTTGTTCATTGGGTTTCCCCTCCAGAATTATTTTAGCTCTTACGGTATCTGATCCCTTAAAAACTAGGATTTTCGTTTTACTTATTGATATTTTGAAATTGTCCACCGCTGTGTCTCGAGGTAGCGTGCTGCCTTGTCACGCAGCGGGCCCGGGTTCGATCCCCGGTCGGGGCAGATTTTCTGGGTGAGGTTTTTATCGGGGTTTTTCCTCACCTGTAAGACAAATGTCAGGAAAACTTTTAGGCCCAAACGGTCCCCGAAATCATATGGCCATCATCTTTATCATCATCCTTATTATTATCATCATCATCATCATCATCATCCTTCACCGGTGTGGAAAGCAACAGGAAGCTACCACACCTACACAATTCCCTAGTAAAGATGCAAGCATAGCATGAAAATGCTATGATTGCAGTGAAGGACCTGCCTTCGGGCAGAATTACTATGGATGGATTTTGAAATTATATTTCTATATAATGTTATTTAACTGAAAGATCGATATCTGTAGACTGTCTTCTGAACTAGATATTAGAACTTGGTCGTCTGCAAAAAGTAAGGTATCTAACATCTTATTTCTTATTTTGAAATGTGAGTCCAAATGTATATGCCAATTATATATGATATCGTCAATATAAATATTAAAAAGCGAGGATGAAAGTGGGCATCCCTGTCTTACACCTCTATTTATTGTTGCTGTTATATTGTTTTTATTTTTGCCTCCAGTTTATATTGTTATTTTATTTTCTACATATAGACTTTTTATTGCAGTTATTAGGTGCTGAGGTACTCCTTTCTCTTTCATTATATTCCACAATTTATTTCTGTTAACTTTGTCAAATGCCTTTTCAAGATCTATGAATGCCATAAAAGTTGGTAGATTATATTCTCTAGGTAAGTAATTTATAATATTACAGTATAGTTATTTAGTTATTTATGGGTTGGCAACCCCGAAATTTAGAAAATTGAACATTCAATCATGGTCGCCATTGCTGTAAGTACGACAGAACCCACTATCGTAAAAAAATATATATATTTATTTGAAACATGTGACGCGAAAAATGTTTCTACGTTCCAATCATACACCACACCATGCGCATGCATCAACAAACGCGAAGCGGTTTATACTATGGAGTCACGGGATGCAGCCAACATATACACAATATTTAACTAATCTAAAAGCTAACCTAACACAATTTAAGTACTCGAACCTGTGAAATACCAACCTAAAAGCTAACCTAACGTAATTTAAGTACTCTAACCTATGAAAAAAAATTAACGTCCAAAAATAAGTAGTAAATACTGAAATTCTGAATTATATATGTAAAGTTAATTAGTACATACTCTATGCTGGCTGCACTGGAACATGTATTTGTTGTTGCATTAAATATTCGTTAAATTCAATATGGCTGCCACGTCTTGATGTAGTTAAATATCATAGAAAATATATGAAATACTCGTTAGAAAAAATATAAAAAAAACATTGTAAATGGTGTGAAATCATTTGAAAAATTTGGCAAGAGTTTATAGGGGAATTAAAAAAAAGTCGTATCACAGGTTGTGAAGTTTAGGCTCTTATTTAATTAAGCGGGTTGATTCAGATTCCAGCGCTCAGCATATAAGCTAAATTAAAATCCATGACGCAAATAATAAGTCTAGAAGATCCTTGGCCTACCACCAGACTGCTGGCCTCACATCCACACGTGTTAATCACAGAGGTGGATGATCATCCTGCCAGTGTAGTGGTCATATGTAGTCAGCAAGCAGAACCACTAGCCGTATAGCTATTTTCTCATCCTAGAGCCTCTATTTACGTATTGTACCTACCCCAATTCTTCGTGATATTGCCGACATTTTTCTGGGTATTTTTTTACTTCCTTTCCAATGGGGATTTGAACGTGCATGTCACGTAACTCTACACCAAGGCATGATGCCATAGACCGCTCGGCTGCAACGCAGGTGCCACGGAGAGCATCTCATTTCAGAGCTCAGAAGAAAGCAACAACGAGGAATCTCTTACGTCACGAGGGATTGTACTAACTAAACATTTCAGTCTCTCAGTGGGGCGTGCGTGCTAGTTCCAAGTCTGATGCCAATTGGTAAAGTTATCCTACTAGGAGACCCATGGGATAGTAGGAGGTTAAGGCTCCCACTTTTTTTAAACAATCGGCACTTGATGTCAGCTGGGTTGTCAGCCCTGCGTGACGGCCGCCTTTACCTCCAGAACAAGCGCCTGGTACTCATTTCAGTTAGAGGCTGAGTTGGCCCCGGGGCCATGGTGCCACCAGAAGGTTTGGGTCAGTTTAAAGATCCTGATCCCACCGGGATTCGAATCCTCGACCTTACGGTTTATAGCGCGCTGCCTTAACCACTATGATACGGCGTGTCCCCTCATTAGTAGAATACGTCTGAAATGAACCACACTGATGCGTGACATGTGACTGTTCCTTTATTTGTGGGCGTGTTTAGTTGGATTTCCCCTCTCGTACTGGTCCCTCACTTTTATTCCATTCACTGGGCGCTATACAAATGCCTTTAAATTGCAATTTGAGCCCTGCAACGCTTAAGACTTGTATTCAAATTCCGGGGCCATCCAATTAGCTGTGGTTTTACCTTGATTTTCCTCAAGACAAATAAATACTAATTTGCAAATTCGTTACCACAAAACATTTCATCATAAATTGTCATTCCATATGTAACGACTCGCTTTATTTCTTTATTTTATTCTTTATTATTTCGAAAGGGCTTTACTAATTACTAGGTAGCGTGCCGAGGAAATTATAGGAATGCATAAAGTGAGAACAGGACTTCTAAAAGAATTTACACACTTTTTTTTACGACAGAAAAAGAAGCCATTGACACGGTGTATCAAACATTTTAATATATATAAGAACATATTATAGGTTACATTTGAAAATTACTTAAGATAGAACTTGGAAGCACCATTTAATAATAGGTTAATATTTGATTAAGAGTGATTAAAATTTAATTGTGGACATTCCCGAGAGAATTAAAAAACTATATTACAAACTTCTACTTACATAATTACGAAATGGGCCCAGCAGGGCGCTGCCCCGGGACCTCACTCGTCCGTTGGTGCCGCAGAGACTCTTCACAGACTGCCCTCCCTCTTTGACTCTCTCGCGCTATAACACCATAATATCATTAAAATTAAATTAATGAGCTTCTTCTTCTTCCTTTCCAGGATTAGGTCAATGCAACCTGTTCCTGTCTCAAGTCCATCGTTTCCTTGGCCGTCCCAAAGATCTTTTTCCATGCGTTCGTAGGTGTTGATCGTTTTGGGTAATCTTGTATTTTACATTCTGTCTAAATGTTCTTTCCATCGGTATTTGTTCTCTTCTAGTTTATCGAGTATTGAAAATATCTCCAGTTCATTTCTTATTGATTCATTATGTAATCTATCCATGCGTGTACATTCATGTACATCCGTGTGCATCCATACGTGTCCCGGTGGGATCAGGATTTTTAAACTACCCAAACCTTCTGGTGGCCGTGGGTCGACTCATTCTCTAACGTAAATCAGTACCGGACGTTTGTTCAGAAGTAAAGACGGTCGTCATGCAGGGCTGACAACCCGGCTGATATCAAGTGCCGATTGTCTAGAAAAATGGGAGCCTTAACCTCTTACTACCCCAAGGGTGTGCTAAGACCTGTAATAGGATCACTTTATGCAATTCATTTTGTTTGCTACGCTCCGTTATCAATTCGACAGCATGAAAACTCTTGTGGTACTCCTTTTTTAATAAAAAAATGGTGATAATCCTGAAATTGCTGTTTTTTTTACTGTAATTCCAACCCAGCATTTGTCATGATGGCTGTAGAAAATTTGGGGGGGGGGATTGCAAACAACCAGAGGCCTTCTGAATGCGAGTTTCAAACGCTGCTGTCTGAACCAGTTCTGTTAAAATGTCTTGTTTCTGTGTATAAAGACAAGTGGCCAAATAATTAGGTCGTCCATAGATTTATGAGACCTCCTGGGCAAATGCTGTATTAAAGTAAGTTAGAAACTTGTGTGCAGATCAATTACTCCCCTCTAGGAGTCCTTGTCTTAACTATGTTTACACAGCAGGTGTTACCGTTTGTCATCTTAATTAAATATAACGCTTGTTTTTCGCCATGATATGTATCGCTTAATTTTCGAAATGGCTTTAAAAAATGTTCAAATGACATTACATTGGCTTAATTTCACCGTTTCTAATGGCACAACTTATGTTCTTCTAAGTTTAACAAGCTAAGTGTTACTTTTTCTTTCTTTTAAAAAATAATTAAAAATTTAATTTAAGAATCTCTATTAATTCTTATCCATATTCATTTCTTACACAATTTATCACTAGTTGATGTTGTTTTATTCCTGTTACAAACTGCGAGTAATATTGTTCTGACGTCATTATGATGACGAATATGTGACGTATTGTGTATAACTGCTGTTTTGTTATATAGCTCCGGCACAACGTTTATTAGTAAGGAAATTATACGTGATCTACATCAGGCTTATATATTGTATAATTAAACAACTGATGAAAGCCTGTATTAGAGATTTTTATTAGTAAGACCGTTTATGTTTAGTTGAATATGTGAAAGAAAAATAATTATAAATTTACTCTCTTCGTTATTGCAGCTAAAACAACAAATAAACTAATTAATTTTATTTTCAAACTACCTTTCATACAATTAAAATAGTAAATTAAATTTCATCTTCAAAATTTAATATTCAAGCAATCACTATAAGTAAAGCCATACCGTAATTATTTTTAGATACCCCGTATTGATTACCCGGCGTTGCCCGGGAATCTACTTATACCGACGTACCTGTCATAATTGAGCTGAAAGCCAAAGTTCGTTATTTTGGGTTGTCCGTAAAAGAATGCCCGCCGTGCGCTGCTATGCTTGCCCGGGAATCTATTTATCCCGATCTTCTTGGCATCAATGAAATACAAAAATGGTTATTGTGAGTTATCCGTAAAAGATAAACATATGCTGTCGCGGATTTTTTGTAGATTTTTTTAGATATTCAATTCTGTGTACATTAATTTTGTGTATTTGTTATGGTTTAGGCAGCGTAAAGCCATTTAAGCGTAAAAAAATGAACTTTTTTCACGTTTTTCTCTATAAAGGATGACACTTAAGGATGTAGGAGTTGAGTATCACGACTCTCTTATAGTCTATGTTCATCCCGAGAATGTTTTGCAACATTTTGCAAAAAAACCCATCGCAATCGGATGATCGGTATGGCATCGCATAAAATACGAACAAACAAACAAACATTCATTTGTATAGGCCTATATTAGGCTAGCAAATACCCGGCGTGCGCTGCTACGCCTAAATAAATAATAATGTGTTTTTGCGTTTAGTTGAATAAGTAAAAGGAAAAATAATTATAAGTGTATATCGTTATTATTTTTAGATACCCCGTGCTGATTACCCAGCGTTGCTCGAGAATCTACGTATCCCGATATACTTGGCATAAATGAGCTTAAAGTCAAAATTCGTTATTTTGAGTTATCCGTAAAAGAATACCCGCCGTGCGCTGATATGCTTGCCCGGGAATCTATTTATCCCGATCTTCTTGGCATCAATGAAAGACAAAAATGGTTATTGTGAGTTATTCGTAAAAGATATATTCTACATATGCTGTCGCGGACTTTATTGTAGAGTATTTTGAGATATTCAATTCTGTGTCTTTGTCATGGTTCAGGCAGCGTAAGCCAAAAAAGCTACTTTCTTCACGTTTTTCACTACAAAGGCTGATTTTTAAGGGAGAAGGGCTTGAGCATTAAAACTCTCTTATAGCCTATAACATTTCAGGGAAAATCCTGAACATTTTGCAAAAAAAAACGATCACAATCGGATGAACTATATGGCAGTGCATGCTTGCCCGGGAATCCATCTTGAAAAATGGCTATTGTGAGTTATCCGTAAAAGATAAACATATGCTGTCGCGGACTTTTTTGTAGAGTTTTTTGAGATATTCAATTCTGTGTACATTAATTTTGTGTATTTATTATGGTTTAGGCAGCGTAAGCCATTTAAGCATAAAAAATATACTTTTATCACGTTTTTCACTACAAAGGGTGGTTTTTAAGGGCGTAGGAGTTGAGTATCACAACTCTCTTATAAATGTTCATCCCGGGAGTCTCCTAAACATTTTGCAAAAAACCTCATCACAATCGGATGAACGGTATGGCAGCGCATACAATACGAACAAACAAACAAACAAACAAACAAACAAATATACACAAAACATTAATTTTTATATATTAGATTATGAGCTTGTAATATGACACGTTCCTTTAATAAATAGATACATGAGAATCTAGAACTCTACTATAAGCGGTAGTCGAACATTACTCATATGTATTGTGCTGTCATCCTGTTGGATTGGTGACCCTAGTGACTTGGTCCTCTGACCTTACACATTTGCTATTCGTGAGTTACCATAATTTTAACTCTCCTTAAAGGCATTTTGATGTACTGCCTGTCCGGAGGTCCCTGACCGCTGCATGTGGCTATTTTGTTTCCCATAACACATCATCCTTTTAGCTTTAAACTTATGCCCCCTTTTATTTTGTTCTGTTGTTTTTACGATACTGACTGCTCAAGAGAATCATAGTCAGTGGCGTGCAGAAAAATATACCGTACAGTAAAAGCTCCTTATTCGCGGGGGATATGTTCTGCAAATATACCACGAATACAACAACCGCGAATATGGAACGGCAATTTGTATGGGTATATAGGGGATACGTTCCAAGGTTCCGAGATAAAATAAAAATTATCAAAATAAAATCAATTAATGTGAGTTTTTTTAACAATTTCTATTAATTATTACTGCCAGACTTTGGCAAGGACTTATAGAACTTAGTAGCCTAATTCTTTTCCTGTTTTGCCGCTTTTATAAGGTCTTTCAATTCAGATTGATGTTTAGCTGTTTTCCTTATTTTACCTTCGGATTTCTTGATGAATCGTACAGTTCATTCTTTAACATTAGTACAGCGTGATATACATGCAAACAACTCGCCAACGCGTAAACGGTCAAACATTTATACGTTTACTTTGAGCGGCAACACTACTCTTTTCCGCTTCGGAAAAAAAAATTCCTTTTACTCGACATTATAAATTGGCAACAAAGTAGAAGAGACACGTGTTATTCGATCAAAATTATTGCAACGAATGACAAGTTGAAACAATAAACACCGATCGTGGCAAGGGCGGCATTTATCAACGGACATAGCGGCACGTGAATTACGGTGGCGGTGGCTTTTAACAACGATCTTCAGGCTTAGTGGCAACAAGGCTTGTTTTACTTTGATATTATTATATTCATTTGGTTTGAATCGCTGTCTTGGCACGTGCCTGCAATAAAATAAGTTGCCGATGCGTTAATAAAGGATCCTAATCCTAATATAGCGACGGGATGCGCGAATAAAGACATTTTTAGCCGCGAATACAGGAACTGTGTCGCAATTTTTTAACCCGCGATTAAGGAGCTTTTACTGTATATGAAATTTAATTTCTATAAAGCAGTTGGATTCCCTCCATGGTATCTTTACCTTGTCGTGGTGGAGTGGCTTGTGTGCTTAAATGATCCTGAGAGCTATGCCGGCGGTAGCATTGCTGCCGATAGGGTTACCCATGCCGGACTGGTCGAAGGTGATAAGCCAGACGAAATAAGTACCTTGGTCGAAAGAGTGACGATCTTTCACCGTAAAAATACAACCGTCAAGAAATGCGGACATGGGTTCTACTGGGGTAAAATTTTCCGGAGGTCAAAATAGTCCCCCATTCGGTTCTCCGGGCGGGGACTACTTCAGGGAACCCATGCCAAAGGCTCAAACACAGGGACATGTTCCTAGGAACATGGAATGTTAGGACTTTATACAATAGCGGGGCACTAGAGATATTAACGCGGGAATTGGATAAATCGCCCTTGGATATAGTTGCTTTACAGGAAGTTAGGTGGCCAGGAGAAGGTAGTCAGGAATCAGGAAGCTTTGCATTATACTATGGGGGGTGCAGAAAGACCTGCATTTGGAACGGGTTTTTTTAGTCAGAAGGAGGATCCTATCCGCTATCCGAGATATTAAGTTTGTTGGTGATAGGATATCATACATAATTCTAAAGGGTAAACGACATGATTTTATAATTGTAAATGTACATGCCCCCACAGAAGATAAAGATGACAAGATCAAGGATGAGTTCTATGACGAATTAGAATGCTTATTTGATAGCCTTTCACGATATCATATGAAAATTGTCTTAGGAGATTTTAATGCAAAAGTGGGGCGGGAAGATATATTCAAACCAACAATAGGCAAATTCAGTCTTCATGAAGATAGTAACGACAACGGGGTTAGATTAGTCACATTTGCCACATCAAAGAATCTCATTGTTAAGAGCACAACATTTCAGCATAAGGATATTCATAAATACACCTGGACGTCCCCAGATGGAGAAACTCGGAACCAGATAGATCATGTATTAGTGGATAAACGCTGGCACAGTAGCATCATCGATGTTAAATCAGTTAGAGGGACAGACTGCAATTCGGATCATCATCTGGTCAGAGTGAAAATCAGACAACGACTATCGCTTATGAGAGGAACAAACGCTAAAGATGATTCTGTAAAATATGAATTAAAAAACTTGAAAAATGATGAAATGCGGCAAGAATACCAAATCAAAATTGCTAATAGATTTGAAGTACTGGAATCTTCAGATGACAATGTGACAAACGAAGAAGAAACTGATATAAATAAAGAATGGGAGGCTATAAGAGATACTATTAAATTGTCAGCATCAGAAAGCATTGGTTGTTTTAAAAAAGAGGCAAAACAAGAAATGGTTTGATGAGGACTGTGCCGACATCGTAAAGAAAAGAAAGCTAGCAAAAATGAAATGGTTACACGAGCCAAATGAGGTAAATTTAGAGCAATTGGGTAGTGTTAGACGGGAAACCACGAAGTTACTAAAGAGTAAGAAGAGGGAATATTTGAGAGAGAAGATTAATGATCTTGAAATAAATGCAAAAAATAGGAACATTAGAGAATTATATCAGGGAATTAGTATAGAGAAGAAAGGGTTTCAGGCTAGAACAAACATAATTCGGAATGAAAATGGGGATATGATTGCAGATTCCAAGAGTATATTAAATAGATGGAAAAGTTATTTTAATCAGCTATTAAATGTACATACAGAACAGGACATTGAGGAGGATAAGTTACAGACAGCAGAAATGCTAGTCGCAGAGCCAAGTGCATTAGAGGTTGAAATGGCAATTGAAAAATTGAAGATGTATATAAAGCATCAGGTTCAGATGAGATCCCAGCAGAACTGATAAAATCAGGGGGAGAAAAATTGATGGACAAGATACGCTGGTTGCTTAGTATGATTTGGGAAAAAGAAGCTCTTCCAGATGAATGGAAGGAATCAATTATCGTACCAATTTATAAGAAAGGAGATAAAACTGATTGCAACAACTATAGGGGCATCTCATTACTTTCAACATCGTACAAAATTCTAACAAATATATTAGTAAGCAGACTTACTCCCTATATTGATGACATTCTAGGAGATCATCAATGTGCATTTAGAAGAAACAGGTCTACAACAGATCAGATTTTTAGTATAAGACAGATTTTTAGAAAAGAAATGGGAATATAATGGTACTGTACATCAACTATATGTAGACTTCAAAAAAGCATATGATTCAATTAAGAGGGAAAAGTTATATAGTATCCTGCTGGAGTTCGGAATTCCTAAAAAGTTAGTTAGACTTATACGAATGTGTCTAAATGGCTCAACGAGTAGGGTGCGTGTAGGCAAACAGTTTTCAGACACTTTTGAAATCCAGAATGGGTTGAAGCAAGGTGATGCACTATCTCCTCTACTATTTAATTTTGTACTAGAGCATGCCATTAAATCTTTAGAGAATGAGGAAGGCCTACAACTGAATGGTATTAATAAGCTGTTAGTTTATGCTGATGATGTAGTACTACTGGCCGATAGCGAGGAGATACTAAAGGCCAACACGCACACACTATTGAGTAACACTAAGAAATTAGGACTGGAAGTAAATATCCGTAAAACTAAATATATGGTCACACGTAGAAATACATTATATAATGGAAATGGACAGCTAATGACAAATGAGGGAAATTTTGAGGAATTGGCTGAATTCAAATACCTAGGAACAATAATCACAAATAGGAATGAGATGCACAAAGAAATTAAACATAGGCTCAATTCTGGAAATGCATGCTATTATGCATTGCAGAGACTCTTGATGTCCCAACTCCTTTCAAAAAATGTTAAGCTGAAAATATATAAAACTATTATTCTACCAGTTATATTATATGGGTGCGAAACATGGACTCTTACTTTAAGGGAGGAAAGGAGATTACGAGTATTTGAGAATAAAGTTCTTAGGAAAATTTTTGGACCAAAGAGAGATGAACAGACAGGTGAATGGAGAAGACTTCATAACAATGAACTACATGGTCTTTATAGGAAGCCAGATATAATAAGAACAGTTAAGTCCCGTAGACTGCGATGGGCAGGACATGTTGCGCGTATGGGGAATGAAAGACGTGCATGGAAAACTTCTTGTAGGAAAGCCAGAAGGAAAACGCCCAGTTGGTAGACCAAGAATGAGGTGGGAGAACAACATTAAATATGATTTGAGGGAAGTAGATTATACAGGGAATGATTGGAAAGCATTAGCTCAGGATAGGGATGTATGGAGAGCTTATGTCCGTGCGGCCATGAACCTACGGGTTCGATAGTGCCAGTGAGTAAGTAAGTAAGTAAGTAAAGCAGTTGGATTTTGCTCACAGACGATATAATGTGGAAAGCACGTTTGGTTTGTTAATACTCCACTCCTGGATCCACGTTCGCTGTTCAGATCCCGAGTAAGGTAGGGATTTTTTTTAAGTGATAAGAACTCGAGGACGCAAATTCTTTCATAGTGGAAGTTAAAACGGTGTCTTGTCATAGAGAATCTCTTACATGGAAAATGTAATTACAGGGGCTTACCTGATAAAATCAAAGTGATCAGTAATACAGTGACGGTTTAATTAGCCTCATAATGGGGATAGGAGGTGTAATTAAGAAAATCGTTCAAAAAACAAATAGGTCTGTGGTATGCTTTTAGATATAGGCCTAATATATCCGCTAAGGAATAGAACCACAAGCTTTCTGTTCAAACAAAAAACTGTGGTAACGGATCCAAAGGGATTCCTAAGATAAATAATGTTATTTTCTTGGAGGAGGAAATGTCAAGAACGAACCAACATATAAAAATATCATCTAGTAAAAAAAAGATAAAACTATTAAAGAAAGTTCAGTCATCATAACCCATAGATGCTGAAACTTTGAATTTAGGAAAATTTTAATAATAATTTGGCAAGTATTATTAGGCAATAGCCAGGAAATACTAAGGACCAACAGCACACTCTATTGAGTAACACTAAGGAAATTTGGACTGGAAGTAACGTCAATAAAACTAAATAGCATATATATCCCCACATAAAATGTTTTTTTTTTCTTTTTTGTTCAATGCCCCAGGTTGTCATTTCTTCTAACTTCTGAAGTTAGAAGAAGGCGGAGTTACGTTCCCCCGATGATATGATGTGTGATAGGCCTAAATGATGATGAAGCGCCAGGAGAGTTCTTAACCTAAATTCCAGACCATGTCAACCACAGGAATGACAAATGAGAGAAATTTTGAAGGAGTGGCTGAATTTAAATACCTAGGAACAGTAATAACAAAGAGAAATGAGATGTACAAAGAAATTAAACATAGGCTCAATTCTAGAAATTGCATTACAGTGAAAGAGCCGTCCCAACTCCTTTCAAAAAAGCTAAACTAAAAATGTATAAAACAGACATTCTCTCAGTTACATTACATGGATACGAAACATGGACTTTTACTTTAAGGGGGAAAAAAGAATCAAGAGTATTTGAGAATAATGTTCTTAAGAAATATTTTGGACCGAAGTGAGATGAACAGACATGCGAATGTAGAAGACTGCAAAACAGTGAGCTACATGTTCTTATTAGGAAGCCAGATATAATAAGAACAGTTAAATCTCGTAGACTGCGATGGGCAAGACATGTGGCACGAATGGACAATGAAAGGGGGGCATAGAAGCTTCTTGTAGAAAAACCGGAGGGAAACATCCAATTGGTAGACCAAGAATGAGGCGGGAAATAACATCAACCACGTTTCGAGGGAAGTAGATTATAAGTAGATTATTAAAAACATTAGCTGGGGATAGGGATGTGTGGAGAGCTTATGTCCGCGCGGCCATGAACCTACGGGTTGGATAGTACCAACAGTTGATATTTGGGTAATTATTGTTCAGATGCGTTCTTTTAAATAACATTCAAGTATTTGTTCTGTCTGTATTAATTAGGCCTGTACTATACTAGGTAAATATATATTTACCGTTAGAAACGGTGTGAAGTATTTATTGTTTTCAAAGTAGCTGTCTTTTAATTAAGTACTTACTACTTCCAAAGTAGCTGTCTTTTGACAGTAGTGAGGGCATCTTAGCTCCGTTTCTAGACGTGTAATGCACAACGAAGTACGGCATAAATCGGTATCTCAACATGCAATATTCGTGCCAGGGAAATTTATTATTCCCTGCAGTTAGAGATAGCCCATTATTCAATCACTTTAGGGGGTCCTTAATTTAAAATAACAGCCTACTTTAAGGGGGGTATCTTATAATTTTAATAGAGTTTTTTTTTTGTAGTTGAGCTCTGCAAACAAAATCTAAGAACGGTGTTACGTGGCATAGACGGTAGCTTTTGAAACTCATAATGAGCAGGTCTCGAGTACAAATTCTATTACCGACCAACCTGTCTGTATTTTTTCTGGTTTCTTAAAGAAGAAAAAAATGTTGTGTTATAATCAACATTAATAAGATTCAAGATGAAGTTCCGTTGAGGTATTATTCAAAATTAAAATATAAAATGATAAAATATTTATCTAAAAGGTCCGTCTCCTCAACTTTAAAATCCTGCTGATGACGGGACTAGTCCCGAAAGGGAAAACGCCCATTTGATAGACCAAGAATGAGGTGGGAGAATAACATAAACTATGATTTGAGGGAAGTAGATTATACAGGGAATGATTGGAAAGCATTAGCTCAGAATAGGGATGTATGGAGAGCTTATTTCCGCGCGGCCATGAATCTACGGGTTCGATAGTGCCAGTGAGTAAATGAGTAAGTATAAAAATATTGAAATAAAAAGTTAAATAATATCTAAAAAATATAACTGATGTAGTTATTACACGCTTTATATTAGCTTGACCTGCATCTATCTATCTATCTATCTATCTATCTATCTATCTATCTATCTATCTATCTATCTATCTATCTGTGGTAAACAGAATCTTTCACGGCGATTTTCAACCACTTAAAATCATTGGATCGACTTGAAACTTTGTATACTTGTAAAAGACCCGTGACAATACAATAATTTCATATTTTGGTTCTGAAATCATGGCCAGAATCATCAGAATATCAAAAAAAGTGTCTTTGTAGCTTTGTGACGGAATTTTTGAACACGATTTTCACCCACTTAGAAACATTGGATCGACTTGAAACTTTGTAAACGTGTAGAGGACCCGTGACAATACAATAATTGCATATTTATTTTCTAAAATCCTGGCCAGAATCATCAGAAAAAAAAAGTGTCTTTGTATCTATGTAACGGAATTTTTGAACACGATTTTCACCCACTTAGAAACATTGGATAGACTTGAAACTTTGTGTACTTGCAAAGGACCCGTGACAATACAATGATTTCATATTTTGTTTCTAAAATCCTGGCTAGAATCATCCGAAAATAAAAAAAAATGACAACTGGTTTAATAGGTTGTGGACTTGTCGACTTTTAGTCAATCGTTGTAAGAGCTCAGTTGGTAGAGCGGTGAACTCTAGTGGTTCATAATTTCAGTAATCAACAGGCTTGCTGGTTCAAATCTGGCTGGAAGTTTTTTTTTTTTTTTTTAGAGAAGAGTATTACTTTTAGCTCATACTACAATAGTATCGAATTTAAAGATATTTACAGTTTTATCTTATTCTGTAAAATATTAAAACTAAAAAATAAAAAAATAAATAATAGTTTTAAAAAACTAAAACAACACGCTTTATTAGAAAACCGAACTAAAAAAATGAAAAATAATTTTAATTTACAACACGCTTGGGATAAAATTTTTACCATCAAAAGCGTGGGGTGCTTTTTATGATTTTTACATTTTCTTCTTAGAGACTTTACTTTTACCAATATATGTTTATTATGAAATATATTAATTGATAAAGAGCACCCCACGCTTTTGATGGTAAAATTATTTATCCCAAGCGTGCTGGAAATTAAAATTATTTTTAATTTTTTTAGTTCGGTTTTCTAATGAAGCGTGTTGTTTTAGTTTTTCTTCTTCTTCTTCTTCCTTCCAAGTATTAGGCCAAGGCCTGTTACGATCCTATAGAAAATTTTCCCGTATGGGAAATTCTCGTATAAGACTTGAAAGCATAATAATAGTCCCTTCGATTGGTTGCTGGCCAAAGGAAGGCAAGACCAGTGATGGGCTACCATCTTATAGCCTCTGGGCAGGCTTTTCTGGAGAAGAAAAGAAAATAAAGGAAAGAAGAAATGGAAAAAGGAAGGACTCCCTAGCCCTCGGATGCCCTAATAGCATTGGGGTCGAAAAAACAAGAGTTAACCAAGAGAGGTTAGATAGTAAAGTTAAAAGAGTGCAAAACACAAGTAAGTGGATGAAATGTTTTGCTCAGCTTGGGCACCTTGTGGTCGCCATCCACATATCCCCTAGATGAGGACCCCTGAGGGCTGTTTTAGTTTTTAAAACTATTATTTATTTTTCTATTGGATAAATCTTATTGGTGACATCCAACTGTGGTTTCGTTAACTAGACTTAATTCGTGTGAAGGCCGACTGTAAGATCCTTCTGCTTCAAGATGTTTCACGCCGTCATGATTTCCTGAAAGTCTATGTAGTAGGCCTATACAGTAGACTGCACTACAAATACTTTTATATAATTCACCATTTATTTTTAATTATTTGTACGATATTAAACTCTCTGGCGCCATAGGCCTAAATGCCCACATGTGTTTAGAGGTATCGATCATCCAGTTAATATAAGGTTCAAGGTGGTCAGCATATCGGGTCCTCCACCATTGTAGCTGGTTTTCTCAACATGGAACCGCTATTTATTGTAGCTATTCAAATTACTCACGATGCTGGGTGGTATCGGTCTTACACTGTCCGAAATTACTTACTTACTGGCACTATATTATATGGGTGTGAAACATGGACTCTTACTTTAAGGGAGGAAAGGATATTACAAGTATTTAACAATAAAGTACTTAGGAAAATTTTTGGACCAAAGAGAGATGAACAGACAGGTGAATGGAGAAGAATACATAACAATGAACTATATGGTCTTTATAGGAAGCCAGATATAATAAGAGCAGTTAAGTCTCGTAGACTGCGATGGGCAGGACATGTTGCACGTATTGGGATGAAAGACTTGCATGGAAGCTTCTTGTAGGAAAGCCAGAGGGAAAAACGCCCAGTTGGTAGACCAAGAATGAGGTTGGAGAATAACTAACTATGATTTGAGGGAAGTAGATTATACAGGGAATGATGGAAAGCATTAGCTCAGGATAGGGATGTATGGAGAGCTTACGTTCGCGCGGCCATGAACCTACAGGTTCGATAGCGCCAGTAAGTAAGTATTATCTAGAATTTCTCTATTCAATGTTTCTTCATATCTCAGATTCTTCAATGAAACACATCACTTAAAAAAAGTTGCAAGCTAGGTTTTGGATAACATAAGCAATAATTTGTTTCTGAAACTTACAATTTCTCGCTGGTTCATTCGTATTAAAACCTATAAAAGATTATATTGTCCATGATATCTTTTATGAATCGCTGGTTTTCTTAGGCTTAAAGGACCTTCGGGACTTGGAACATCTGGTAGTGTGAGTTGTCAGCCGAGCGTTAGTATGAGGATGTACAGTTATATATGCATACGTGTTTTGAAATAAACAAATGGATTCTTAATTTCAACTATTTTATTTCTAGAGTATAATTATTACAATCCCTAAGTATTCTAGTCCTAAATAACTAATCTAAGCTTATTTTAAAAACTACAGTACTTCCTGGGGTTTGAGAGAGAGGGATGGGGGTTTTATAAATCTACCCTAATCTACATGTTAATAAGTATATACTAATTCCTACACTTTGAAAATAAAACAGTCTAAAAATATTTGATATTTGTCCTCATTGCTAACTATCCTAGCTAATTTGTTAAGAAAAATGGTCGGTGACTTACCCTTCAGCACTTTACACAGACAGACACGAGACCCTCACTTCCCCAGGGTTATATACTAAGCTTTGACCTATAGTTACCCTAACTGTACTAACATACATAGTAACATTCCACTCTAAAAGTAGAGATTTACAGTTAACATCCTTGAAAACCCTGTTCTGAAATATATGATGTCTAAAACTTTGTTTCAATAATTAAAATAATCTATAAAATACTTAAATAAAATACTCTATGTATTCATAACAATAACCGTTACAAAAAAATGGCGATATTCTTTCAAATCGTCAAACCAATAAGTGAAAAATTTGAAATTCCTTCAGATGTGAATGTGTCGTCTCAGTACATTGTACCGTGTAGCTGGTGCATGGAGCGTGGACGCGTTTTGTTTTTATTTGAAAACTGTCGTCTAGATCTCTTAATGCATCATTTACTTCAAGTGAAACAAGACATTTTTACGGCACTGTCCATGCCACTGATTCTGTCAGACCTTAAAACCAACATGTTGATCAATGATGCTGATGGAACCAATGGATTTTTTTTCGTTTCAAATTACAGTATCTAAAATATACACACCTATCTGCTTTTATATATATATTTATTTATTTATTTATAGTCCACCGCTGTGGTCTCGAGGTAGCGGGTAGCGTGCTGCCTTGTCACGCAGCGGGCCCAGGTTCGATCCCCGGTCGGGGCAGTTTTTCTGGGTGAGGTTTTTATCGGGGTTTTTCCTCACCTATAAGTCAAATGTCGGGAAAACTTTAAGCCCCAAACGGTCCCCGAAATCATATGGCCATCATCATCGTCATCCTTCACCGGTGTGAAAAGCAACGGGAAGCTACCACACCTACAATTCCCTAGTAAAGCTGCAAACATAGCATGAAAATGCTATGATTGCAGTGAAGGGACCTGCCCTCGGCCAGTTACTTGGATGGATATATATATATTTATATATCATCTCCATCATCCATTCCCGTTGCTTTCCACACCGGTGAAGGATGATGATGATGATGGTGATAATGATTAGGATGATAATGATAAAAACCTCACCCAGAAAAACTGCCCCGACCGGGGATCGAACCCGGGCCCGCTGCGTGACAAGGCAGCACGCTACCTCGAGACCATAGCGGTGGATTATATTATATATTATATATATATATATATATATATATATATATATATATATATAAAATAACGCCTGAATCAGGTCTTAAACTCGAAACCTCCAACTCTAACGTTAGTGTGACACCTCTTCACCATTCAGGCTCCCAGTACAATCATTCTGGGAGCCTGAATGCGAAGAGATTTCGCGCTAACGTATGAAGTTAAGAGATCTCAGGTTCAAATCCCGGTTCAGGCATTATTTTTTCTTTTCATGTCATATTTGGTTTTCATTGCTAAATGTCAAAATTGACTTACAACATCGAAATAAATAGATAAATTTAATATATATATATATATATATATATATATATATATATATATATATATATATATGGGGGCACGCCGTAGCATAGTGGTTAAGGCACTGCGCTACAACCAGAAGGTCGAGGGTTCAAGTCCCGGTGGAGTCAGGATTTTTAAACTGACCCAAACCTTCTGGCGGCACTGTGACCCTGGGGTCGACTCAGCCTCTAACGAAAATGAGTACCAGACGCTTGTTCTGGGGGTAAAGGCGGCCGTCACGCAGGGCTGACAACCCGGCTGACATCAAGTGCCGATTGTCCAGAAAAAGTGGGAGCCTTAACCTTCCACTACCCCAAGGGTAGTGGTAATACTTTACTTTTTTACTTATATATATATATATATATATATATATATATATAAATTAGGCAAAATGGATGTTAAAAATTCCATATTATATTTCGTTGTTTGTAAACAATCACAGTGCAGTGGACTGGACACGTAAAAAAAATCTACTGGGAATAGAATTTCTAAGCTGGTGTTTGAATAGTAACTGGAAGGGAGAAGAAAGAAGGGAAGTCTAAGAAAAACATGAATGGTAGATGTTGAAATCATGAAGGAAACTGGATTGGTTGGATGGAGAAGTGTGGAAGAAGGATATGAAATTAAAATAATTTTGGGCATAGGGAGATGCGTGCAATAGGTCTACTATATATATGTCTTTATTTCTGCTTATTCGTCTTCTTGATCTTAAATTTATTAAGTAAAATACTGTTTAATTGATTGCGTGAATTTGAATGCAGAATATAGTTTAATTTGTCCAATGCATTGCCTTATGACATTTATGGCTTCCTCTTCTGGCATTGGAGGAATTGCAACCTTCGATACATACTACAAAATGCTACTCCACCAAATATTCTAAAAAATCATTTCAACACAGTCAACGTTGCAGAATTCCTCATGAGGGTCTTCCATCAACTTTAACATCGACAATAGCGAGGGTAGCGAGCTGCCTTGTCACGTGACGGGCACGGGTTCGATCCACGCTTCGGGAACAAGTTTCCTGGTGGAGGTTTTTTCGGGGGTTTTTCCTCACCTGTAAGACAAATGTCAGGAAACTTTAAGGCCCAAACGGTCCCCGAACATCATCTTGCCATCATTATCATCAATACCGTTTTCACCTCGTTAGATTAAGTTTAGGTTTAAGGCCTCTCCTGGCGCATCATTACCCATCGTCATCACCTATCACATCATTGGGGCAGCGTAACCCCGCCTTCCAGGCGCCCCAACTTCAGAAGTGGATTACAATACGCCAATTCCAGGAGAGAATACCTGAAATGTCGAATGACAAACAGCTGGAATTGAACAAAAAAAAACAGGAACTGTGCCACAATTTTTTAACCCGCAAATAAGGAGCTTTTACTGTAAATCACTAAAATACAGGGTGCAGCATAAGTCAGTTAACCGAAAATGCAAATATATTATTTTCTGTAGCTTACAACATCTATACAAAAAACAACTACCGAATTTGTTCAAAGTTACCTCCATTGTTGTGTTGTTTAAGCAGTAGTGTTTGAGATTACATTCTGAAGGTCACGTATTCAAACCTCAGTTTCAACAAAATCTGATTACTTTACTTGCAATCATGTGCACTTGTTAACTGACTTATGCCGCATTCTGTATTGTTTTGAAGTAAATCTCGAAGCAAATGTTTATGAAATTGTTTACTACTAGCTAACACCTGGCGTGCGCTGCTACGATTAATTAAATGAAAATTAATGTGCTTTTATGTTTAGTTGAATAAGTAAAATGAGAAATAATTGTAAATGTATATCGTAATTATTTTAAGGTTCCCGTGCTGATTACCCATTGTTGCTCGTGAATCTACTTATCTCGATCTTCTTGGCATAAATGAGCTAAAAGACAACATTTGTTATTGTGAGTTATCCGTAAAAAAAAATACCCGCCATGTGCTGCCATGCTTGCACAGGAATCTACGTACTTGTCTCGATCTTCTTGGCATCAATGAAAGACAAAAATTGTTATTGTGAGTTATCCGTAAGAGTTAAACATATGCTGTTGCGGACTTTTTTGTAGAGATTTTTGAGATATTCAATTCTGTGTACATTAATTTTGTGTATTTGTTATGGTTTAGGCAGCATAAGTAATTTAAGCGTCCAACGAGCTACTTTTTTCACGTTTTCCACTACAAAGGGCAATTTTTAAGGGTGTAGGAGTTTTACAAGTATTTGAGAATAAAGTATTTAGGAAAATTTGGACCAAAGAGAGATGAACAGACAGGTGAATGGAGAAGACTACATAACAATGAACTATATGGTCTTTATAGGAAGCCAGATATAATAAGAACAGTTAAGTCTCGTAGACTGCGATGGGCAGGACATGTTGAACGTATGGGGGATGAAAGGCTTGCATGGAAGCTTCTTGTAGGAAAGCCAAAGGGAAAACGCCCAGTTGGTAGACCAAGAATGAGGTGGGAGAATAACATTAACTATGATTTGAGGGAAGTAGATTATACAGGGAATGATTGGAAAGCATTAGCTCAGGATAGGGGTGTATGGAGAGTTTATGTCCGCGCGGCCATGAACCTACGGGTTCGATAGTGCCAGTGAGTAAGTAAGTAGGAGTTGAGTATCACAACTCCCTTATAGCCTGTGTTCATGCCGGGAATCTCCTGAACATTTTGCAAAAAGCACCATCACAATCGGATGGCTGTATGGCTGCGTATGAAGTACGAACAAACAAACAAACATTCATTTTTATATATTAGATTAAAAGGTTTGGAGAGAAATGAATGTCACCACATCTGTTAAGAGGATTGAAAATCAAACGCTTAAATGGTATGGCCATGTACAAAGAATGGAAAATGAAAGATGGCCAACCAATATATACCAATGGTCACCCCCTGGAAGAAATAAACGTGGCAGACCAAGACGGAAATGGAAAACCTACGTCAGAACTATAATGGATGATAGGAATTTGGAAGAGGAAGATTGGAATGATAGAGATAAATGGAAACTGAAGATGGCAAACCTATAAGTGGGGGGAAAGCCGAAGAAGAAGATTAAAAGGGAGACCAAAATTAAGATGGACTGACCAAGCACATCTTGAGATCTCATAGGAACAGGCTCAAACGACCTAAACCTAAGTAAGTTCATTGTGGTGATGATGAAAAGGATATTTGTTAACGGGTTCAGCAACTGAGATGTTTAAAGGTCAAGCATTAATGATATAAAACTTTTTTTTATATATTTATTCATACCATCACCAACTGGCCCAATAAAGTGGGAATGTGGACATTAATTATAGGTGTTAGAGGCAATTTTACGTAAGCATTGACTTTAAAAATTCATTAATGGCCTGTAGCACCTTGACAAACTATTTATTCCTGTCACTAATGTGGACTATTAAGTTCAAGGTCCACAGTTCTTCATGCCACGTGATTCTGTATTCGTGCCTTAAACAGAGAGAGAGCTACATCCATAGTAATTCTGCCCGATGGTAGGTATTTCACTGCAATCAAATGCTATGATTTACAGCTTTACTAGGGAATTATAGGCGTGGTAGCTTCCCGTTGCTTTCCATACCGGTGAAAGATGCTGATGATAATGATAAGGATGATGTTGATAATGGCCAGATGATTTTCGGGGACCTTTGGGCCCTAAGCTTCCTGACATTTGTCTTACAGGCGAGGAAAACCCCGAAAAAAAACCTCACTCAGTCCTGTCTCAACCGGGAATCGAACCCGGACCCGCTGCGTGACCCTACCTCGAGACCACAGCGGTGGACATATGATCCATATATGAAACCAGATATAATAAGAACAGTTAAGTCTCGTAGACAGCGTAAGCAGGCAAGGAAAAGCGATGAATTCCCCGCTGCCACACATACGCAAGAGGATCCCCGCAGTAGGGTGGCAATAGAAGAAGGTAAAACGATATATGCAGTAGCGTCATATGCAGAAGCTTCATATGTGGTCATTAATACTGGCATTAGAACGTGCTTAAGAATAATTTTCTGTCTTAATGAGGTAAAAATTAACTATTGGTACTTCAAAAATCATTCCGCTTCCGCGTTATGAAGGTTTCCGGCTTATACAGGACGATTTTACATATAAAATCGTACCGTTCTGGAGATTTTTTACCGTCTCTACAGGTTTCCTTCTTAAAAGGTTCCGGCTAAGACAGGTTTTACTGTAAGTTGATATATTTGGCTATAAAAAGTTATTCACCTTTATCTTTAAATTATTTATTATTTTTATAGGATCTAAACTGTTTTTACATCCCTTATTATCTAGTGAACATATTAAAGTAGTTAACAATATGGGTTAAGGACTATTAATAACAAGTTAACCCTTAAATTGGCAAAACACAAATTTCTTCTGTTAGTTATTTGAATGTGGCGGACCGCAGAGAAAACGGATTCTTGTGTAACTGTTATTATTAGGTATATTGTATAATTAGACACACATTTAAGTGGTTTCTTTTTGTTTGTTTTCTTCTGATTTATATAAATATAAAATTAATTAAACGAACTGATGTATCCAAAAGGATACATTACGAATTTAAGGGTTAAAAGAGGAATTGAACCTCTTCTTTGCAAACTTTAACCGACCTTCATCCATCCAAGTAGGCCTAATAACTTATTTGCCTATAAGATATCTCATTGAGGCGATGTGCTAACCACATATTACTCGTTGACATAATGTAGGTAAATAAGCGTAACTAAATTAGCTTGGTTAAGGAACTCCACTAGGGAGCATCTAAATTACACGCGGGGATGTATGTGGTACATAGAGAGATAAATTAAATTGCAACTTTTGTTATAACATAAAAACCTAATTGCGAATTATTTATTTTTGTACAAGTGTTGGTGTTGATTTAATTTTGTGATAATAAAATCTTAAGGTTTAAAATAAATTATCATCATCATTTATAGAAAATTTAACTACCTCTTTCAACCATAAGTGCATTCCTGACGTAGATTTCTGTATAAGATAGTGTATTTAAGTACACTTAACTTGCTATAATAAGTGAATTAATGAATAGCTTTGTTAAATAATTAACTTTCCTTGACAAGTAGGAGTGTTAATATGAACGTACGTACAAGGAATTTACTTACAATGATGTGGTAAAAACCATAATTATGTTGCTTTGGTTATCATAACAAAATATTAAGCCTACATTGGCATATATCCGGTGGACTGAGAAAAATGTATTTACGAATTTGGGTAGGTATAATAATGTTAGTCCAGTTAAAAAAAACTGTTACGGCTGAGGAGCCCGACATGCTGATCACATGTTACCACTACATATCGAGGAATATAGCATTCTATGTTGAAGAGACTTGGACATTATAACGTAATGAGGAAAAAGACTGGAAGCTTTTATGTGAATATGGAGTTAATTTTTTGCTTATAAATCCAAGATTTAAAATTGTTTAGTGGATTTTCAAATTGTCAAGGCTTATACCTTCTTTCTTTAAGGCCCAGGTTCGATACCCGGCGCTGTTGAAAATGTTAATTGTTAAATTAATATAATTGAAAATGTTTCAATATTGGTACCAGGAAAGGTGATGGTGTGCAATGTTTAATCACCGGATTGTGCACCAGATTCCTGCATTAAATTGCGAACCTATACATATGTTGAAAAGGCATAATGGTACTGATGATAGAGATTCGTCCATTGGACAGAGACGGTGAGTCTGGCGGCCCCCTTGATGATTATCGGGTAGGCTACATGCCGGCACCGGGTTTTACTTTCATCATACAACACACTTATTATACCATACAAACATTTAAAAAAAAGTACATTTATCCTGTGCTCCTCTGTACACAATGCAAGAATACATCATGCATATAGTCCACCGCTGTGGTCTCGATGTAGCGTGCTGCCCTGTCACGCAGCGGGCCCGGCTTCCATTCCCAATCGGAACAAGCTGCCTGGTTGAGGTTTTTTCGCGGTAAGACAAATGTCAGGAAGCTTTGAAGCCCAAACGGTCACCGAACATCGTCTGGCCATCATCATTATCATTCTTGGCGTGTAAAGCAACGAGAAGCTACCACATCTATAATTCCTTAGAAAAGCTGCAAAACATAGCATTAAAATGCTATGATTGCAGTGAAAGACATGTCCTAGGGCAGAATACTTTAAAATATAATCATCTGCGTAGAGTGGCTGCCGAAGTGGTGCGTAAATTGAAAATAGACCACATTAACGCCATCTATTGGACCAGCGCGGAACCCGAAGCATGTTAAGTGCAATGGATAGTATTAGAACATGCACACACACACACACGCACACACACACACATTGATTCATTTCTTATTTATAAGCTTCAACATCTTAGGTCATATGTCTACTTTTGAAAATTATATTACGAAATGGTGAATAGATTCAAATCCAATCTAGTAATGGGTGCGAAACATGGACTCTTACTTTAAGGGAGGAAAGAAGATTACAAGTATTTGAGAATAAAATACTTAGGAAAAATTTTGGACCAAAGAGAGATGAACAGACAGGCGAATGGAGAAGACTACATTAAAAATGAACTACATGGTCTTTATAGGAAGCCAGATATAATAAGAGCAGTTAAGTCTCGTAGACTGCGATGGGCAGGACATGTTGCACGTATGGGAAATGAAAGACTTGGATGGAAGCTTCTTGCAGGAAAGCTCAGAGGGAAAAGCGCCCAGTTGGTAGACCAAGAATGAGGTGGGAGAATAACATTAACTATGATTTGAGGGAAGCAGATTTTACAGGGAATGATTGGAAAGCATTAGCTCAGGATAGGGATGTATAGAGAGCTTATATCCGCGCTGTCATTAACCTACGGGTTCAATAGTGCCAGTGAGTAAGTAAGTAATGAGTCTTAAACTCTGCATTTGTCTTGACGATTGAGAAAAATCAGGAAAATATCAAATCAGGTTGGTCAACATCCTTGGCTTTAAACCGGAATTCCCTAATATGAGTTTTAAACGCACCACTTTAAGTAAACTGTCTCGGTAGACCAAAATAATTTATTATGTTAAGAAACCAATGTTTAATGAACAGATGTTAAAGGAAAATACATCTAAATATGAACATAAAAGATTAACAAATACATAACCAAACACATTAAATGCTGTAGTATCAATCTCCATTTGTCTCCCTATTTCAACATACGCCCCCTTTTCCAACAAAATTTCCTTGTATAATTTATTTATTTATCATAAGTAATGCCACGAGTGATTTCCAATTTATCTAGAGAATTTGGAAATCAAGAGTGGAATTTGTTTGGACTATTTAACGAATAAAATTAAGCTGTTTACTCACAAATCATTATTTAAACATAGTTATTTTAAAATATTTATATATTTAATGTAAACGGCGATGTTTGAAAACAAATGAGAAACGATTGGTACGGTTCATTTGCTTCTTTTCGTCACTGCAACCAGAACATATTATTTATTGCCAAAGGAACGCAATATTGTAAAAATGCTCTCTAGTGGAGAAAAAATGAAACACAACAAACTGTATATTAATTCATTTCTGATGTCCTATGACAATTATATTTTTCTGGAATGTTATTACGTGAAAAAAAAAAGTTTAAGAAAGTGCAAACAGTGGTTTCTTTTTTTGGTCGTATAATCAAGTGCTACAAATGTTTTTATATTAACTCCCGCATGCGCTACGTGTTGACATTCATGCACTATATATACAATCTGGTAGCCGTATTTCTTAAAGAGTCAGTCACTGCAAAATAATGCTATGATCTATTCAGAATGTTAAAAAGGAGATGCTTCCTTTATTATGATAAACTTTAGTTGGTAAATTCTAAGGGAAACACTTTTGTGATTGGTTGTAAATAAAAAATCATTGAAATGTGATTGGTCATTGACTCCCATTTGGGGCATGAGTTAAATAGTCATAAGTAATGCCATGAGTGATTCCCAAATTATCGATAAATTCACAAGTCACTTCCTGACTCGTGTATTTATCAAAAGGTTTTGAAAATCAAGAGTGGCATTTGTTAGGACTATTTAACGAATAAAATTAAGCTGTTTGCTCACAAACCATTATTTAAATATAGTTATTTTAAAATATTTATATATTTAATATGTCTACTTTTGAAAATTATATTACGAAATGGTGAATAGATTCAAATTCAATCTTGTAATGGTTGCTCGCAAATCATTATTTAAATATAGTTATTTTAAAATATTTATATATTTAATATAAACGGCGATGTTTGAAAACAAATGAGAAACGTTATGTTTATGTTTCATTTGTTCATCCACTGCAACTAGATCATATTATTTATTGCCAAATAGGATCGCAATATTGTAAGAATGCACCCTAGTGGAGAAAGAATGAAACACATCAAACTGTATATTATAACCAACATTATAGGTTATTGATTTTTTTAGGAAACAACCCAGTGAAGTCATTATTTTAAAATTATTGAACACACAAATATCAAATGTGCAGTTCGAAGGAATCTGTTCATTATCTGCTATATTCAACGTATTTGTTGGAGAGTCAGTCACTGCAAAATAATGCCCTTTAACCTGTTCAGAATATTAAGAAGGAGGATCTTTCTTTATTCTGGTAATCAAAATTCGATAATTGTCGATGTGAAACACGACTGTGATTTGTTGTCGATCAAAATTCATTGAAATGTGATTGTCATTGACTCCCATTTGGGGCATGAGTTAAATATTCAACAAGGTTTTTCTTTCTTGTGTTACAGTGACCTCTGGATTGATGAACTGACGGGACGTGGGGTCACTCCTGTATATCTACGTTGTTCACAAGGTCACCTTGAATGGCAATATCCACGGGGAGCCCTTAGAGTGTTACTACGTCTGGGAGCCTCAGGAAGAGAATTTCGTGGATGCATCAAAGTATCGGCTAATTTCTCCGGTGCACACATTTTCTTGGAAGGACCGCGGTCTTTGCTACCTCTATTTCCGGCACACCGCGACGACGAAACTCCTAGAGAAGTTGCCAGATGTTTTCAGAGCCGTGACGGACAAGCGGCGCTATATGTTGAAGCCATTTCATCACGAGGTGACTTACACAAACAAGTAGCCGCTTTCACATATCACCTCCAACCTCTTCCCAGAGGAATCTCCTACTACGACTCTCAGGAAGGTGAGTACTTGCCATTTGATTATCAATTTATCAAACGATGTGCCTTACAATCTCTTTTAAGACGTGAACGAAAGGTTTTGCAACAGAATTTTGCACTCTCTCTCTCTTTATGTAAATAACTCTCTCTTTACCTCTCTCACTTTCTCGTTCTCTCTCTCACTCTTTTTCTCTTTTTTCTCTCTTTCACTCTCTCTTTTTCTTTTACACTCTATTTTTCCTCTCTCTTTCTCCCTCAAGAAACGCGTTGACTGTTATAACATTATACTTACTTACTTACTTACTCACTGGCACTATCGAACCCGTAGGTTCATGGCCGCACGGACATAACCTCTCCATACATCCCTATCCTGAGCTAATGCTTTCCAATCATTCCCTGTATAATCTACTTCCCTCAAATCATAGTTAATGTTGTTCTCCCACCTCATTCTTGGTCTACCAACTGGGCGTTTTCCTTCTGGCTTTCCTACAAGAAGTTTCCATGCACGTCTTTCATTCCCCATACGCGCAACATGTCCTGCCCATCGCAGTCTACGGGACTTAACTGTTCTTATTATATCTGGCTTCCTATAAAGACCATGTAGTTCATTGTTATGTAGTCTTCTCCATTCACCTGTCTGTTCATCTCTCTTTGGTCCAAAAATTTTCCTAAGAACTTTATTCTCAAATACTCGTAATCTCCTTTCCTCCCTTAAAGTAAGAGTCCATGTTTCGCATCCATATAATATAACTGGTAGAATAATAGTTTTATATATAAACGCGTTGACTGTTATAACATTATAGTTTAGTGATTTGTGGTTTTATTGACAACGTGTAATACAATGTTATCACCAAGAAGATCCCATTTATTAACATAATAATACATGTTTAAATAGACATAAATAGTCTATAGTAAAATTCAAAATCAAATTAATCTTACGCCATTAAGTCCTCGTTCCTCGGAACTAAAGACCAACAAAGTAACGCCTAGCATGGTCAATTCTTCTAGCTAAGGGAGGATAGACAATTCAGCCTGTGCCTGCCCCACTGACTATTCTTCTTGCCAGAAGAAGGGTAAGAGAAGGCGGAAGAAGTCAAAATCTCATATTATTTATTCGAGGAATTGGTTTAAGAGATCATTACTTGCTTTCAGTCATCTGGTAATTCTCTTAATTTAGAAATTCAATTGATAAATTTATTTGTTGAAATTCTCTCAATAACGATTGGTATAAATCTACGGTTAGCTTCATAGATTTCAGAACATTGTCCATAAAACACCCCCGGTCGATTAATTAAGAATCTAGTTTGGATTGGGGTGGAAGGAATGCTGAAATGTTCCTATAGTATAGATGATAAGGTTGTAAAATTTGTTAAAGTTCCAGATATTTTCATTTACCTTGAAAAATTTTGTCGTTGTTAAAGTTCCAGATATTTTCATTCTCCTTGATTATTAATTACTAGTATATGAAAGTTTTATTAAAGTTTTATTTTTACGGGGGTCGAATTTAAGTTGGAATATATGATAGTGGAATGCAGGCCTTTCACGGCCGGTAATCAAACGTCTGGAGAAAACGCCAGTTATAGGACCACGGCCACAGAGACCGGAAATCTTTTAATGGAAACGAGATTACTGTTTGTCAATTACACCAGTTCACCGGAGATTGACATATTCTGTAAAAGGTGACCACTTAAGTAATTTTAAACAATGAACATGGATATAAAGTTATTGTTTTTAAGAAGTTTGTTACAAATTAAGATTTTTTATGAGTTTTTTGAAGATTTAAAAAAATGCTCTGTACGAAACAAGTAGCATTTGTTTGTTCTGGTTTCTGGTATTATTTAATCTATATATTAATACGTGAAAAAAAGTACCCCTTTTTAAGCAGATTGCGCGCACGAAGGAGTGTGATATTTGGCATAATTAAACTTAATATAGAGAAAGAGTGCAGAAAAATAAAATATATGTATAATATGTGTTAAAAATAAATTAAATTAAACAAAATAAAATATTCATTGCTTACGTTCATACACTGTGAAGAATTCACGAAGTAAATGTGGAGTGGATGATTTGTAAATGATTTATTCCCCCCGCAATGAAATTGACTCCAAGAGGGACTGAAATACAAAATGCAGATGTGTCGAACATATTTTTTGCCTGTGGTCAAACAGTCGTAAAGAGTAGAAATTGTCTCTAAGGAATTTATGTGTATTACTCATTCGTTTGTTAATGTTCATATTGAACATGCATTGTTTATTTTGTACATACCGGTACATTGTATATTTTGTCTAATATATATATATAAGTTTAAAGGACAAACATTCGAAAAAATTGGAATTTTATTGAGACAGTTTTTGCACATGGTCAAATGTAAGTTGCAGCAAGTTAAGTTCGATCATTCGATGGTTTGAGATTTTATATTTCCGAATGTAACGGTCAAGGGCATTTAGCAAACGATGAGAGAGTTTTTACAAAAACATCGGCTACACAAAATTTCTGAATCATTAAATTCATTTTCAAGCTATTTGCAGTTCAATAGACATCTATTTTGTTAACTGGTCGGTTTTTTGTTTCGATAAAAATTGTATAAACAAATACGAAAAATGTATTCTTTATTTTATTTTTCATTTTTTGTATTAATTCTTTTATTTAAATTTTATATAATTTGAAAAATATAGGCAAATTAACTGTGTAGCCTTGACAGAACATGGCCAGAATAGCAATAAAAAACCAAAGGAAATGTGCAAAAGACGCGACATTGTTGTTTAAATATAGCTTAGCCAAGCTATACCACATATTTCCTATCGTTCGTATTTTTAAAAAAAAATTAATGCATAATGTGACAAACTTAAAAAAATAATGGATTGTGCTCGAATTTTGACCTCTGGGCGAGCACTAGTAAATATAAAAGTAAAGATGGTATTTCAGTTGTTCTTTGAGTGAACAGTGCATTGCTGGAAAACCTCAAAGCTGGTTGCAGTTAGGATGGGAGTTGTGGGTTTGGTTTCACATCTTGACCTGTGGTGTACTAGAGAAGGCTGTGGTTTCTTCACACGTGTGTTTTGAACCCAATTAAAGAAAACGACACGGTACATTGCCTCAGCCCCGAGCGTGCGGACAACTAAATTGTTACGCCTTCAACAGAAAAGAAACATCAGTCTTGTGCATTCGACCACAATGTTGCCTTTCTGATACGTTAATTTTACTAGAGCATTGCTATTCTTCTCGTAAAAAAATTATAAGTGAACTCCATGGCGCGTCAGGCCTACGAGACCCTTACTATGTAAAATAGCACAAATATATTATATTATTTCATTATGATTATATTGTATTATTTTAAACTAACTCTTATCGTCCCAACTTCTCTTAAAAATACATTAAACTGAAAATATATAAAACTGTTATTATACCAGTTATACAGGGCAATTCAGAAAGAAGGAATAGACTTCGAAGATTTATTTCTTCCAAACTAAAAAACATACAAACACAATTGCAACGTCCCTGGAAAGAGAAAAGTTCAAATTCCACTATTTTATGCATTAAATGTATGAGCACCAGTGTTACATGACAAATATAAAAAAAGATGGCTCATTTCTTGCCACACACGAATCAGCTAGTCTCTAGTTATCGAATCACAGCTTCAAGAATTCGATGTCGCAGCGGGCCTGGGTTCGATCCCCGGTCGGGGCAGCTTTTCTGTGTGAGGTTTTTATCGGGGTTTTTCCTCACCTGTAAGACAAATGTCAGGAAAACTTTAAGGCCCAAACGGTCCCTGAAATCATGTGGCCACCATCGTCATCCTTATCATTATCATCATCATCATCCTTCACCGGTGTGGAAAGCAACGGGAAGCTACCACACCTGCAATTCCCTAGTAAAGCTGCAAGCATAGCATGAAAATGCTATGATTGCAGTGAAAGACCTGCCCTCGGGCATAATTACTATGGATGGATGCTGCTTTATTTCTTATTTTGTCTGTCCATTTCACACGCTACTTTCTTATCCATGTGCACATTTCAAATGCTTTCCACTCGTTTCTCCTTACTCCGTCCTAATGCCCAGGTTCTACACAATGCAATGCCAGGATCTATATAAAAGTATACAACTTGGTATCTTTCTTATTTCTTTTAGCATGGGAATTCATAAAATGTTTCCGAATTAAAAAAAAATGCGCCAGTTCTGTATCGAAATGTTGAATATATAAACAATGGGTGAATGCAATAGTTTTGGTATAGGGAAGTATGTGTGTGATTGATGTCTGATGTAAGCAGAAAGATTAGAAAAGAACAAGAAAGGAGTAACTAGCGTTCCCACACATTACGAGCTGACATGTTGTATCTTTGTATGGAATCTACACGCGTATTATTCTGTCAAAACAGGTATCTACAGTACTTCATCTTTCATCGCTTGCAGTGATTTACAGATCTGCCCTTTACCACCAGAATTTCACTAACATTGCCAACTTCCCTCAATTTGCATTTTAAGTAAAACATTAATTAATTCAGATTCACAGACCTGCGAATTAATTTTTTTTCTTCGGCACGGGGCTTAGAAGGCCTCTATACCTAAGTTTTGTGTGCTGAATTCAAATATGTTAACAGTTTTTTCGTATCACGTAATTGTTTTGCCATGTTGAATTTAAATATTTAAAAATATACTATTTTTGCTTATATGTTTGAGCCCTTGGCATGGGTTCCCTCAAGTAGTCCCCGCCCGGAGAACCGAATGGGGGGATATTTGACCTCCGGAAAATTTTACCCCAGTGGAACTCATGTCCGCATTTCTTGACGGTTGTATTTTTACGGCGAAAGATCGTCACTTTTTCGACCAAAGTACTTTTTTCGTCTGGCCTATCACCTACGACCAGTCCGGCATGGGTAACCCTATCGGCAGCAATGCTACCGCCGGCATAGCTCTCGGGATCATTTAAACACGCAAGCCACTCCACCACGACAAGATAAAGATATCATGGAGGATTTGCTTATATGTAATAATCAACTTTTATAAGATTCATGATGTGTTCCGTTGAGGTATCATTCAAAATTCCCATCATGATGGGACAAGTCCCGAAAGCGCTACAGTTAAATGATTAATTAAGTTGAGGAGACGAACCTTTCAGGTGAATATTCCATAATTTTATATTTTACGAGTAATTTTATATGTAATAGCCATAATGCTTTAAATAGCTGTAAAAACTACAGAGGCTTGATATAATATCAGTTGTGCAGTTAAAACAGTTTAAAATAATAAAAAAACTACTAATATACCCTAGAATCTCCATTTTCTCCTCGCTTAGCAAGGAATGAACGGTGAATTGATTGGCGTTCGTGTCCCTGCCGAGGATTTTCTCTTACGAAATTCCGTCGATAGTAGACAATCTTGGAGAAATCCCATAATTATAATTAATAAAATAGATTGGGCACGCCGTAGCGTAGTGGTAAGGCACTGAGCTACAAGCCAGAGGGTCGAGGGGTTTTATTCTAAAGATTTAATTTTGGAAACAGTTTCATTAAGATATTTAAATATTTTTGGTTTTTTTTCTTTTTTATTTTTTCTAGAGGATTAACTGTATGTTATTCACTTCGTTAATTTTATTATTCAATATGTGGTGATTTTAATTTAGGCCTAACTACCTTTTATTATATAGGAGAAGAGTCCGGATTTTTAAACTGACCCAAACCCTCTGGCGGCACTATGGCCCTGGGGTCGACTAAGCCTCTAACGTAAATGAGTACCAGACGCTTGTTCTGGGGGTAAAGGCGGCCGTCACGCAGGGCTGACAACCCGGCTGACATAAAGTGCCGATTGTCTAGAAAAAGTGGGAGCCCTAACCTCCTACTACCCCAAGGGCCTCCGGGTCTGTTGTGGGATCACTTTACTTTAGTTAAATATCTGGAATCCACGTGTTCAAACCCAGAACTTTCCCCGAAATACATGTATAACTAAGTAGGTGTAGAATTCTGAAGATACATTTAACACATTAGATGAAACTAACAGCTGTATTTAATCAAGTGTAGAATTTATAAACTATTTCCCACCAACAACAAAAACTAGATTCATTTGCTACTTTCGTGTCCTGAAACAAAGTAATTCACTATTCTAATTTTCCCACGTTTAACTCTGTTTTAAGAAGAGCGAATTAAATTTGTTTTTTCATTACACTCCCAAGAACTCTAAGTTCCCCTTGGGAATACAGCTATTCTCGTTAAATTCGCATTCCTTAGTCCACTATCAGCAGACACTAATTTTGCTAAGTTGTGCCATTGGTTCTGTTATAATTCAGATATAAAACTCTTATTGATTTTTTGGTCGTTCCAAATTCAACCTAACACCGCTTCTTCAGTGGGAAAGATAAAGGTTCCTACATTGTAACCCTAAAAAGTAAGTTAAACTGCTAGGCGGTCTATGGCATTCTTTACGGCACTCAGCGGCAAGCAGGCTCGCGGTCAGCGCTTCGTTCACGGTGAATGGATCCGCTATAGTCGTTATTTCATTGTCCCTTTATATCTATGTTCTCTCTTATTCCCTCCCTTCAAGATTAACAAACAATGGAAACTTCAATTTTAATAGCCGACTCTTGCAGACCCCCTTCGCCGGAAACGAGAAGCACTGACACCGCGCCCGTTTGCCGCCAAGTGCAGTAGAGAATACCATAGATCGCTGTGTATATGTTATATTATATACAGGGTGATTCAAAATTGACTTTACAACTTTACAAGCTTATAGAAATATATTTAGAAGACCTACAGAATTGGTTTTAATATCATATGATAGCACAACTCATCAAGTTTTCACCGACATAGTTTTATAGTACCTAGTTCTCTCACCGCGTGCGCTAACGTAGTTCATATCAAAATGGCTGCTTTCACAGGTGCCGAGCGTGCTCGTTGTGTGTTTTTGTTCGAAGAAACTAAATCTGCGACAATTGTTCAGCGTATATTTCGTACCCAGTATGGTAAGGATCCCCCTAGCAGGCCAACAATTTATTCTTGGCACCAAACATTTGTTAGGACTGGCTGTTCTGTTAGTCATTCCAAGCATACTGGCCGTCCACGTACGGCTGAAGCTGTGGTTGAACAAGTGAGGGATAGCTTTGCTCGGAGCCCTAGCGCTCGCGGTGAGAGAACTAGGTACCATAAAACTATGTCGGTGAAAACTTGATGAGTTGTGCTATCATATGACATTAAAACCAATTCTGTAGGTCTTCTAAATAAATTTCTATAAGCTTGTAAAGTTGTAAAGTCAATTTTGAATCACCCTGTATTTGGTTCTTTCTGAACATTGAACTCTGATATAGTATATATTTTATTTGCATCTCTTTTCTCTATTGTTCTCCATAATCATCATCATATCACTTTCGCTCTCTTTTTCTTGCTCACGTCACATACAAACAGAGCACAAAAAGTTACACACTCACATATAATAGATATTTTTATACAGACAAGTTTTCTTAAATCGTGAAAAAAAAAAGTTTACTATGTCATAAAGAATGTATAATCTACTCAATTTCCTCCCAGTTGTTGACTCCACAGTGTGGATCAGTTTTAGTTTAAGTCAGTGTTTCTTAAACTGGGGTTCCTATTTACATGGGAATCGCGTTATTATGTAAAATGTGTTTTGAAGTAAAAAATAGAACTATTTTCAGAAAATAACTATATTAATAATAGTAAGAAGTCCACCGCTGTGGTCTCGAGGTAGCGTGCTGCCTTGTCAAGCAGCGGGCCCGGGTTCGATCCCCGATCGGGACAGTTTTTCTGGGTGAGGTTTTTATCGGGGTTTTTCCTCACCTGTAAGACAAATGTCAGAAACACTTTACGGCCCAAACGGTCCCCGAAATCATATGGCCATCGCAATTATCATCATTCATATTCATCCTAGGTTAAGCTTAGGATTAGGGACTCTCTTGGCGCACCACTATCGTCATCATCATCACTCTCATATCATCGGGGCAACGTAACCCCGTCTTCCAGGCGCCCCAACCTCAGAAGTGGGTTACAAGTAGGCCATGTCAAGAGAGAACACCAGGAATGTCGAAAAACAGCCTGGGGCATTTGCAAAAAAAATAGTAAGAATAATCCTATTAGGCCTATTATTAATTCTGGCCATTATGTTCATTGTTATTATTATTATTATTATTATTATTACTATTACTATTATCGTTGTTTTATTAAGCATTCTAGCAACGTGTCATAAAGTTAAATAGTATTGTATTTCATAACGTTGTTGGATTTTTTTAGGGTGGTTGGGAAGTAGCAGGTATTCACCGGTACTCAACCGGTTGTTACAGAATTATTCGAAGATGGTACCGAAAATTATCCATCCGTAGTAATTCTGCCCGAGAGCAGGTCTTTCACTGCAATCATAGCATTTTCATGGCGTGCTTTGCAGTTTTACTAGGGAATTTTAGGTGTGGTAGCTTCCCGTTGCTTTCCACACCGGTGAAGGAGTGATGATGAAATGATAAGGAGAATGACGATGATCATGATAAGGATGATGATGAAGGCCGGATGATTTTCGGGGACCTTTGGGCCCTAAGCTTCCTGTCATTTGTCTTACAGGTGAGGAAAAAAACCCGAAACAAAACCTCACCCAGGAGCCTGTCCCGACCGGGAATCGAACCCGGGCCCGCTGCGTGACAAGGCAGCACGCCACCTCGAGACCACAGCGGTGGTTTCCTACAAGAATCTACTTCCC
Organism: Diploptera punctata; assembly: GCA_030220185.1. Lineage (NCBI taxonomy): Eukaryota > Metazoa > Arthropoda > Insecta > Blattodea > Blaberidae > Diploptera > Diploptera punctata. The sequence continues at coordinate 1,023,754 of JASPKZ010010256.1, forward strand.
TCAAATCATGGTTAATGTTATTCTAACACTTATTTCTTGAACTACCTACTCCAAGCGCAACAGGCCTAGAAGGCCCTTGGCCTCACATCCACATGTGTTAATCACAGAGGTAGATGATCATCCAGCCAATGTAGGGGTGCCATGTGGTCAGCGTGTCGGGTCCCCAGCCGTTATAGCTGGTCTTCTCAATGGAGCCGCTGCTTATTATAGCTACCCAAATGCCTCACGATGCTGGGTGGACACCGGTCCCAAAATTTCATGAGAAAATTTCCCCCGTGAGGAGTCGAACCAGCGTAAGTCCCGTAGCTCTGCTCCAAGACTTCTTGCCTTAACCACTCGGTTACGGCGCGGGACTTCTTGATCTACTAATTGGGCGTTTTCCCTCTGATTTTCCTACAAGACATTTCCATTCCCTTCTATTATTCCTCATTCGTGCCACATGTCCTGCCTATCGCAGTCTACGAGACTCAACTGTCCTTATTATATCTGGTTTCCTATAAAATAGAAATAGCTGTTAATTATATCCATTTATTTTTGTATTTTAGGGTCGCGAGGCTAAAAATGTGAGAGAAACCCTGATTTAGGTATTTAAAGTTATTATAGGTCCACTTCGTGCCTTGAAATGGCTTTCACTGTCAACATACTGTTTCATTACCGAATCCATTGAATCGTTTTCAACAAGACATTTTATAACAGTAAGCCACTTCTCTCTTTAACTGACAATTATAGGTTAAAATACCCCATTATCCTTCTTATAAAAGGATGAAGGTGTATTCCTAACGAGGTAACAAAAACCTAGGACACACATTATTCAAATGAGTGTGCCTTGAACTTCTCGTATAATGACTTAATTTACATTACAAGAAAATATAAATTTTCTACGCCCTATCCAAGCCTTTTAATAACACAATGGGACAGTTCTAAACACCTCCATAATTACATATTTCAGTTTCCTTTTGTTTTCATGTCTCACATACATAAAATTGCTGAAACAAAGGACATAACACTGTCTGAGCGATATACATACGTAACAATGGAGTGTAAGGTATAAGTTTTGCATAAGTCGAAGAAAGTCACGTCCGAATGTCACTTTACAGGATATGAGTGGACTAAGTCAGCAACTTAATGTCTCCAGTGCAATATTGTTCCCTCTGGAATGTACAGTCTGTATATAATATAAATATTTAATACACGTTTCAACAATAGATAAACCATAGTTTTTAAGTTAAGTAAAAGTTGAATAAAAATTATGGTTAGGCCTATAGTTATAAGTAGGGAAAGGAATTTGAGGTGAAGCACCTTTCCAAAAATATAGCTATTTTTATACTAATAGTTTAATATATGTATTTGGGGGGATGAAAAGAAGCGAAATGAATATGATTTGTTGCACCTTTTTGCACATTTTCGTGAGATTACTATATTTCCCACCTTTCCTCTTTTTATGTTTTAGCATCTTTTCCCCGCGTTTTTAAAATATTGGACAGAAAAAATACATGTTTTCTTCTTGAACAGCTTTTTAAAATCTCAATCAGAAGTCAACAATATTAAATAAATATTAAAATATAATTTATGTAATTTATACCCCAGAAACAATGGACAAACTGCAGTGTAAAGTCAACAATAGTAATTAATAAATATTAAAATACAATTTATGTAAAACACCAGTAATTTATATCCCAGCAACAATGGCCAATCTGCAGCTGTGAAGTCAAATTTAAATTTTAACAGTGTTGGTGTAACACAGTCGAATCTACGACAAGGGCATCCACCTACAACTCGCCACTGAAGATGCCCTCCGCAGTTGAGGGAGAAACGTCTAACACCAGTTATAGACCACGGTCACATAGTCCGGAATCTTTTAATATTAGCTATGTTGATGTAACAGTTTAAAATAAGTTCAGTTAATACTGGCAATGATTTAACAGTTTTCTATCTACCGACTTGTTGACTGTGTTTTACTAGTCTGAACCACAACGTATTTTTATTAGTATTACAACTGGGTTTTCACAAAATAACATGGCAAATGTTAAGAAGGATAAGTTGTATGCACTTTCAGAATTCAAAATGCAATTTATCGAAACTGATTGCATCATTCTTCAATGTTTTATCTGCGAATTACCTCTTTATGGACTCTATAAAGAAGAAAAATTTGGTGCAAAATTATATGTATATTATATACTGAGTTCATGTAACTGGTTTAAACCTTAATTCCATTGTTTCTGAAGCACCTTTTTTTTTGCACCTTTTTGTATGTATTTTCAGAACTTTTTCTCCCCTTTTACAAACATTTACGACAAAAAATGTGTACCTTAATATCCCCTCTCCCCAGTTATTAGCATGCCCTGGGCATCTAAAAAAAAAAAAACAAAGTTAAGTCTTTCATATCCAAGTTTTAGATTTTATAGATTTTCATTTAAAAATTTGTAGATTTTTAGAGAAAAAAAAAACACGTAATGTAGGATAGTGTTAAACTATCTAACTCACTGGTACTATCAAACCCGTGGTTCATGGCCGCGCGGACGTTAGCTCTCCACCTATCTCTATCCTGAACTAACGTTTTCCAATCATCCCCTGCATATTCTACTTCCCTCAAACCATGGTTAAATTTATTCTCCCATTTCTTTCTTGGCCTGTCAAGTAGGCGTTTTCCCCTCGGGTATTCCTACAAAAAAGCTTCCATGCACTCCTTTATTCCCCATTCTTGCCACATGACCTCCCCTACGAGACTTATGTCAGGTTTCCTATAAATCATGTTGCTCACCGTTATGTAGTATTCTCCGATCGCCTGATCTTGTATATTTAATTTAAAATATCTAACATAACAATGACCATAGTATAAAAACAGTTATGCTTAAAGTATTGTTTTTTAAGTTCACTCATTTTTAAGCCTCTAATCTGATACCTAACAACGAATTACTTCGACATAAGCTATTTGTCTCTTCGATCAAAATAAGATTCGACATTCTATGTAACATTATATCCTTAAACATTATATTTAATATATTATATATTAGTCCACCGCTTTGGTCTCGAGGTAGCGTACTGCCTTGTCACGCAGCGGGCCCTGGTTCGATCCTCGGTCGGGGCAGTTTTTCTGGGTGAGGTTTTTATCGGGGTTTTTCCTGACCTGTAAAACAAATGCCGGAAAACTTTAAGGCCCAAACGGTCTCCGAAATCATATGGCCATCATCATCATCATCATCCTTATCATTATCATCATCATCGTCATTATCATTCACCGGTGTGGAAAGCAAGGGGAAGCTACCACACCTACAATTCCTTAGTAAAGCTGCAAGCATAGCATGAACATGCTATGATTGCAGTGAAGGACCTGCCTTCGGGCAGAATTACTATGGATGGATGAATTATATATTATGATATTATACATTTCAGAGACTCTTGTCGTCCCAACTCCTTTCAAAAACGTTAAACTGAGAATATATAAACTTATTATTCTCCCAGTTATATTATATGGATGCGAAACATGGGCTCTTACTTTAAGGGGGAGGGGGAAAGAAGGCTATGAGTATTTGAGAATGAAGTTCTCAAGAAAATGTTTGAGCCAAAAAGAGATGAACAGACAGGTGAATGGAGAAAACTACATAACGGTGAGCTGCATGGTATGTATAGGAAGCCAGAAATAATAAGAAAAGTTACGTCTCGTAGACTGCAATGGGCAGGACAAGTGGCACGAATGGGGAATGAAAGAAGTGCATTGAAGCTTCTTGTAGGAAAACCAGAAGGAAAACGCCCAGTTAGTAGATCATGAATGAGGTGGGAGAATAACGTTAACCATGATTTGAGGGAAGTAGATTATATAGAGAATGTTTAGAAAACATTAGCTCAGGATGGGGATGTATAGAGAGCTTATATCCGCGCGGCCATGAACCTATGGATTAGCTAGTGCCAATGAGTTAGTTAGTTCATAAAATTGTCATTTTAGGAAAGTCATCGGGATCCAAATTGAACATAGAGGCTTGAATTGAATTTAACTTGTACAATGCATTGTGATGGTTACACAATTTTATTGCATAGCTATAGCAAGATTTAATACAGGACAGCCTTAAAACTCTTAAAAATAATAGGCGGCAAGGAGTTATTTCCAATCTGCTAAAAGTGTAATAAAGAAGAAACATGGCTAAGGTATTGCAATGCATCAACAGCTCAGCAATGACAGATATAATAAAACTACTTCAAAACAACAATCTCATGGACATGGTTTTGCTTTAGAAGAAACTGGGATAAACAATACACAGTTTTACTGCTGACGAAAATCACTTGCATCATTGTATCGTTAAACCGTCCGTTTATTTTCTTTTTAAAAGAATGTTTGGGAGAAGATGTATTTATTTATTTATTCATTTATTTATATTAGAGGATGTGAAGAAATTGAGTATCTGGGAGTAAAAGTAGATAAAGAGGACAAACAAGAAAGTTGATAAATAAAGATAGAGCAATAACAGCAATGATGAATGGAGTCTTATGTAACAGACATATAACCAGAAAAAATAAGTTACAAATATATAATTCAATAGTGAGAAGTGCGTCCACCGCTGTGGTCTCGAGGTAGCGTGCTGCCTTGTCACGCAGCGGGCCCGCGTTCGATCCCCGGTCGGGACCGTTTTTCTGGGTGAGGTTTTCATCGGGGTTTTTCCTCACCTGTAAGACAAATGTCAGGAAAACTTTAAGGCCCAAACGGTCCCCGAAATCATATGGCCATCGCAATCATCATCATTCATATTCATCTTAGATTAAGCTTAGGATTAGAGGCTCTCCTGGCGCACCACTATATCATCCATTATATCATCGGGGCAACGTAACCCCGCCTTCCAGGCGCCCCAACCTCAGAAGTGGGTTACAATTACGCCATGGCCAGGAGAGAACACCAGAAATGTCTGAGGACAAAAACTGGGGGCATTAAAAAATATAGTGAGAACTGTTGTCACATATGAAGTTTGAAATTCAACAAAAACCTATAACAGAAACTTATGTCTATGGAAATTGATTTCTTGAGGAGAGCAGCAAGATGTTCAAAATTAGAAAAAAATAAATACTGTTATACGAGAAAAAAAGAATATTAGATATTCAGTAGTAGATTATATAAGATATAAGCAATTAAATTGATATGGGTACGTACGACGAATGCAAGAAGAAAGGTTACCCAGGAAAACATTGGAATGGTGTCCACTGGAAGAAGAAGGAAAGGAAGACCTCGAAACTTATGGATGCAAGAAATATGAACTGGAATGAGAACAAGAGGACCGGAGGACATAGAGTGGATGGATAGAGACATATGGAGAAGAAAACTGAAACTTTAGGCACAGAAAGATGTGTAAATATTAAAAATCTGTATATATAAATATCGATAGCAATTCTGCCCGAGGGCAGCTCTTTCACTGCAATCATAGCATTTTCATGCTATGCTTTGCAGTGTAATATATATTGAAGTATATCATAATATATATTGAAGTATATCATAATATATATATATTTTATAATATGAACATTCATTATAATGTATGACTGTCCTAAATTAACACAATTATTGACCTAATTGATCTTTTTGTTAAAATATGCTGAAGAATGATTTTAAAGAATTCTGTCATGAATATTTAAATAGGTATTACCTTTGTAGTTATTTGGAAAAGTCATGCAGTATAAGGGATTGTTACACAATAGGTAGTCTTACCTAATGATGACTTAGCTTTTAAAAGGTCATAGGTTAAGCGCATTCAATATGCTTTTCAGAAAGGGAGAATCTGGTTACATGTACAATACAACCAAATTGATTCTCACGTATACATTGTAACTACGTCATTACTCAACTGGTATATATGTATGAAACTTATGATTGTAAGTTAGACAGTTTTTTTTCATCGGTGTTACCGATACCCTGTCTCACGTTTTTTGTATTAAAGTCTGTTTGTTTCTCACTACTGCTCCGCTGTGTCTTCTTATAGTTAGGTTTAATCCTATCTACTAACCACATTTCCGAAGAATTCCTGGGGTTGATTCCTAATCTATAAATTTACAGATATCTACTAGAACTTCAAGACGATCTTCACCTCCTGACACAACTCTTACTTATTTTGATTATTATTTATACTTTAAAAATAATCCTTATAATTATAGAAGGAATCGACCACCCAGATATTACATGGTGGCAGCGCATCGGGATTGGAAAAACCAGCGAGCAGTGAGACATCCGAAGGTGGCGAACGAGCTGGAGAGACTCTTCAATTAGTCCCAGATAATTCAGAGCCTATCTCGAGGGATCAACGCTCCAGAGTAATCCACAGGCGCCGTGGTACCCGTAAACGCACCAGAGGAAAGCAGACAGTGGTCCTGAGGCCAACACCAGCAGCCACCGACGCGCTCGAGGGACGTCCTTGGTGTTCAGCCGTTGGCAGCCTGCACCGCGAGAGAGAGTCGCACCCTGAGGGGAGCTGAAAGGCCATCACTACGACTCTGAACTGTGCATCTCAGACCACCCTACATCTTTCTTTAGGTGAGTCCAATTCCATTATGGCTAGCGAGGGCGATATTGATATTAGCGAGGAAAGCTATATCCCTGTAGTTTCAAGCAGTTAAGTTGATACCCCGAACATTCGATGGAAACCCCAAACATTTAAGAGAATTTATAGAAGGAGTAGAAGCTGCGGTTCAGGTAGGTCCATCCAACCAAACAACCCTTATTGTTAAGATTTATAGAATCCAAAATTTCAGGAGACGCTAAAGATAGACTTTTAGCTAGGACAGAGAGAGAAACTTGGATTCAAGTAAAGCAATATGGAGGAGAACTTTTCTGTAAGGAGAACGCTAGAATATTATGCAGGAATACTCTTTAATTCAAAACAAAGTACAAATGAAACAGTTGCACAGTGGGTTCAAGATTAGATGGAATAGCCATGGATTTAAGAAGAGAAGTCAGAAATAGATTGGAGAGGTTAGAAAGACGCGATAATTCGAGATATGTAGAAGGAGGCCTACAGCTGATAGGAGAATTTTTTAAAAGGTACTTTCGTAGCAGGGTTAAAGGACGATAAGATTAAGTATATAGTAAAGGCTAAGGGTGAAGAAGAATCATTAGCGCAACTAATCGAAACCGCATTACAGGAAGAAAGCGAGGTAAAGTCCACGAGATTTAGGGGTAATCAAAATGGACAAGGACATCCAATCACAGGGGCAGTAAAAAGGGAATTTAGAAGACCGTACGGATCAGAGATAAAGAGAGAGGTTAACCTGGCCACAAAAGAAATAAAGGTGTTATAATTGTAATGAGATAGGGCACATTAGTAGAGAATGTGGTAAGAGACCGCAACCCCGTAGGCATGGAGGACGGGACAGAGCAGCTCTGGGAGGCCGCCAGGAGAAACGAGAATTCGGGTTACCTGAGCAGTCGCAGGTAATCCTCCCGTCTGACTGCGCGCCAGGACTCATGGAGTGCCTGAGGGATCATACTAGGGTAAATATGGAAGGGGAATTACCTGAACTAGTTGATCAGAAGTTTAAGGATAGGATAGATAAAGCCGCTAAAATAGTTAGTGACGCAAACGAATCCCCAGATGACAGTGTTTGTTGGGCAGTGTCGCAAGGCGAACTGCATAAGTTGACTAGAACGCCAATAAATGGGTTCTGTGACTGTGGGCCTAGCGTGGTTGGGGAACGCCAAGAGACTGTAGGCTCGAAACAGTGGAATAATAGAGAGAAACGCCAGGAGATTGTAGGCTCGAAACAGTGGAATAATAGAGAGAAACGCCAGGAGATTGTAGGCTCGAAAACAGTGGAATAATAGAGAGAAACGCCAGGAGATTGTAGGCTCGACACAGTGGAATAATAGAGGGAAACGCTAACGAGTCGTCCACAAGGGATAGAACTTGGGATAGTGGATTTAAGGAAAAATCCAAGGACACCAAACCTACCTCAATGGAGACAGCGTGTTGTGAGATCGAAGTAGGGACTCTTAAATGCTATAATCAGTGGGACGCCTCTGGTTATGAACCGAGACCCTGGGAGATGGTATATCCTAAGTGAACATTAAAAAATGGCCTAGGTTTAGTATTGATAGATACTGGTGCACAAATATCATTAGTTAAAGAAACATCACTAAAGAGAAACGTTATAAAGGATAACTGTAATATGAAAATACAAGGTATTAGTGGGAACTCGTATAAAAGTAAATGGGATAACTCAATTAGTATTGAATAATTGTGAAAATCATACAGTTGTTAATTGTCATATAGTAGATAAATTACCCAGAGATTTAGATATAATTTTAGGCCAAGACTGGCTCATGGAACAAGGTTATATGTGTAAATAAAAAGATGATTATTCCTCCGTATAGTGAAAATTTAATGGAATTCCTACGAACGAAAGAGGGAACAGATTCATAGAACGGGCAAATTTTACAGCCAGGGCTAATTTGCGCTAACGGGATAACAAAATGTGATAAGACATTCACATGCCTAGTAATTAATTTAACAGCTGACGCACAGATAATAAAGAAAATACCAGAACTAGTTAAACCGCCCACTCAAATAAGTAAGGAACAGGAAGTATCAGTTGAAAATTTCGTACCTCAAAGATTAGATTTATTAAATAAAAAATCTGAGACTTGAACACGTGAAAGAAGGAGCCCATAGTTACGAAACATTTGCACAGAATACGCGGACATATTTAAGCTTCCGGGGGGATAGACTACCACGCACAACAGCTGCTACCACATTCCATACCCACACCTTCAATTCCTAAAGGAAGAGCTATAACTTTGAAGAATTTATAGGTTAGCAGAGGCTCATCAAGAGGAGATTGACAAACAAGTTACACAAATGTTAGAAGACGGTATTATCGCACATAGTAAGAGCGAATGGAATTTTTCCACTAATAGTAATACCCTAAAAGTAAGTCTTCTGGAACGAAACGTGTCGAATTTGTATAGATTTTAAAGTTAAACGACGTAACCGTAGGATACATCTATCCTCTTCCAATTACAAGTTATAGACAAATAGGAAAGCTAGATATTTTTCAGCAGTAGATTGCGCAAGTGGATACCTTCAGGGCCGATCGCTGAGGAAGACCAATGTAAAACCGCTTTTAGCACCCTAACGGACATTTCGAGTACACGAAAATGCCTTTGGAGTTAGGTAGGGACCGGCTACATTCCAAAGGATGATGAACTCGGTACTCCAAGACTCAATAGGCAATAGATGCTTGTGTACATGGACGATATATTAGTAATGGGCGAAACCTTAGAAGAACATAATAAAAAATTACGGGGTAAGTGTTTAATCAGTTACGGAAAACACAATTTAAAAATCGAACCTGATAAATGTGAATTTTTGAGAGAAGAATTAAATATACTAGGAACGTGGTTACCGCTCAAGGTGTCAAAACCGATCCGAATAAGATACAGGCAGTTACCGAATTTCCAACTCCAAAGACACCTAAAGACATAAAATCATTCTTAGGTTTGGCAGGATATTACAGAAAATTTATAGAAGAATTTAGTGCGATTGCAAAACTCTGACTGAATCGTTAAAGAAAGATAAAAAAATGGAAGTGGGAAGATACGGAACAGAATAGCTTCAATAAATTGAAAGATAAATTAACGACAGCTCCGTGTTACAGTATCCAGATTTCACAAAACCTTTATAGTAACGACAGACGCGAGTGGATACGCTTTAGGCGCATCTTTAGTCAAGGAACGTTAGGAGATGATAAACCCATTTGCTTACGCTAGCAGGACTTTAAATCAAGCCGAATCGCATTACAGCACTGTAGAAAAAGGAACTATTAGCAATAGTATGGGCATGCAGACATTTTAGACCTTATTTACTAGGACGTAAATTTCAAGTAGTGACAGATCACAAAGGATTGGTCTGGCTATTTAAAGTGAAAGACCCTAGTTCGAGATTAATACGTTGGAAACTTCAACTTTCAGAATTTGAATTCGAAATTCATTATAGGGCAGGTAAAAGACACGTAAACGCAGATAGTTTGAGTACACACCCCGTGTAGAATGTTGCACCTTGGATAATACGCACTTAACTGAGGATCGTAAGAAGGAAATAATCAAGGAATTTCACAGCTGTCCAATTGGAGGACATCTTGGAAATCAATAAAACTACCGATCGAATTAAATTATACATAACTGGCGCCGGAGTTAGAGAAAGAACGTAACCAATTACATTAAAACTTGTAAGATTTGTCAATTTAATAAAGACGAGAAGCAGAAAGTTAAAACAACCTTTAGAGGTCACGGACACACAAAAGGAACCTTGGATAAAAATTTATTTAGATGTAGTGGGACCACTTCCGCTAACCGAGAGAGGTCATAAATATATATTAACTTGTCAAGATAACTTAAGTAAATATTTAATAGTCATACCCTTAAAGACACAAACAGCTGAAGAAGTGACAGAAGCTTTCGTAAACAATGTTATTTAATTTATGGGATTCCTGATATCATATTAACTGATCAAGGAACAAATTTTATGTCAGATTTATTTAAAAGAATATGTAAACTATTTAAGATTCAGAAACTAAGCACTACTGCTTATCACCCTGAAAGTAATGGAGCTCTAGAAAGAACTCATAAGACCTTAGTAAACTACTTTACGTTGTTTTTGCAATCCTAGAGGAGCCGATTGGGACAAATGGTTACCTTTCGCCAGTTTTACAGTACAACACTACCCCCCAATAGTATTACTAAATACTCTCCTTATGAATTATTGTATGGAAGGAAAATGTAATATCCCAGGAATTTTACAAACTAACATCACAACCTTTATATAATTACGAGCGATTTAATTCTAAATGTACGGAATAAATTGCAAAGTTGTCATGAGATAGCTAGAGAAAGGCTTATTAAGTTTAAGGAACTACAACGATCGCGTGTTGAAAAGCAATATATGTTGAATTCAAGAAGGATGATCTAGTACTTCTCAGAGTAGAAAATAGGAATAAATTAGATCCAATATGGAAAGGTCCATATGAGGTTAAGACTACTGAAGGTCACAACGTGATAATACAAAAGTTAGGTAAACGCAAATATGAGACGGTACATTCAAATAGATTAAAGCCATATTTTCCTTTGCAGGGAAAAGAAAATGAAACTTCATAACACATGGGTAATGCTACAAATGTTAATACCATTTTGGTTGGGGAAGCTTACAGACGCTCAAGAAGTAAAAGCTCTGGATTCGAAGACCGGTGTATACTTTGACGAGATAGGAATTATACAATTTTACCCTATACAATGGAAAGTGGTAAGTTATATAAACTTGGAACCAACTAGAGATCTTGGGAAACAGACAAAAAATCATTTAAGGTTGATAACTGATTATTGTGATAAGATAAAAGGAGAAAAGTGGTATCATTTGACAGATTGTGGGAGTTTAAATCACTTTGTAAAACCAAAAGTCAGGTATGTTGAAAATTTAAAAAGAATTAGTCACAGAATATTTAAAAAACACCTAATGAACAGAAATACTAGAAGCAAGAGAGGCGTTTTAAATTTTATGGGAGATATTGCTAAGATATTATTCGGTACTCTGACTCAATCTGATGCAGAGGAATATAATAAGCACATTTCACAGTTAGAGAAGGAACAGGCAGAATTTTTGCATATTCTAAAGGATGAAATTACAGTGATTAAATCAACCATTAATTCAGTTAACTTAACTATAGCAAGGGTGAACCGGAATGAAAATATTTTAAAAATGGTTTAATAAAATTAAATAATATATACCACTAATAGGATTAACGGCACTGCAGAAGGAAATAGAAGGTATTAGTTTAGCCAATGAACAAATAAGGATTCTCTTAGAGGTGTGGAAGAATGCCAGCATTCTTTTGAGCTTCTTATAGACGCATTTTGTACACGCAGAGCAAGGAACTCTTCAACCTCAATTAATTACGGTGGAAAGAATTAAGAATGTTATGAAAGCCCAAACGCTACCAACTGGTCTGGACTACCCTAATTTTTCTTTTTCAGAACTTCAAAATTTAATTACACCTCACACCTATTCTTATAAACAATATCTAGTATAATGTATTACAAAATACCCCTTCTCTCTCCTACTCCGTATCACTTGTATAAAACACCTTCCTTTTCCTGTCAAGAAGGAAGGTAATATTTACATTTTTCTAAGCGCAAAACAAAGAATATATTTTCAGTGACCCTTTGAGACAAACATTACGGAAAAAATGACAACTAATGAACTAACAGGATGTTTTCGTCCTAATCTTTTGCAATTATGTATGTAAAAGAAAATATACCGATTTATTTGTACAACCCCTGAAGCTGATTGTGAAGCTTCACTTCTTCATCCATCCACCACTAAAGTTCCAAAAAGTTGCGAGACTAGAATTTTCACATTGAACAAATCCTACTGGATTCCCTTATATTTATCTAATGAATGGTTATTTGTCACCCCAAAACCAGATCGTATGACTGTGTTATGTGGCGACAAATCAACACAACTCAATATTGAAAAGGAAGGTAAATTATCGCTAGGACAGAATTGCAAGGCTTTTAATGCCCACGTAACCTTACATGCCATGAGTAATTTGGTAAGTAACTTAACCATAGATTTTATACCGACAGCACCTCTTGACTTCGACTGTTGCTTTGATATGGATAAAACTAACGACTACGAGAAATTACAATTGGACATGCCTATGTCTAACCTAATGTCATCGGTAGATGATTTGAGAATGGCCAGTATGAAGGCCGATGATTTAGGTAAGTTAATAAAACAGCAAGAAGAAAATGATATTCGAAGTGGTATATACATATAACCACATGGAGTTCTGTAATGGGTACGATCATATTCGTAACCTTGACTTGTTGTTGTTGCATTTGCTGTTGTAAGAGCTACAGAACTTTAATATTTTTGGTTATGGGATAAATGGACTCCAAAGAAAATGCTGGAAGGAGACGACCGAGAGGCTGTGTGGTTAACATACATAATTACTCTGGGCATGATCGTGTAGTATACACTAAAACTACAGTAATGATGAGAGTTCACCTGTCGTGTCCCTCAAGTCATCACCGCTTATCGGAGAAAGAATTAGAGACCCCAGTTGTCCACAGAATGTATCCCCAAAAGATGAAGAAGATAAAGATAGTATTGCGCATAGAACTAGAAATAAAAATAAAACATTTCGTTAGTAAAGTTTCGAATTATGTAATTCAAAACTTTCTATAGGGGGAAGAGTGTAATATATATTGAAGTATATCATAATATATATTGAAGTATATCATAATATATATATATTTTATAATATGAACATTCATTATAATGTATGACTGTCCTAAATTAACACAATTATTGACCTAATTGATCTTTTTGTTAAAATATGCTGAAGAATGATTTTAAAGAATTCTGTCATGAATATTTAAATAGGTATTACCTTTGTAGTTATTTGGAAAAGTCATGCAGTATAAGGGATTGTTACACAATAGGTAGTCTTACCTAATGATGACTTAGCTTTTAAAAGGTCATAGGTTAAGCGCATTCAATATGCTTTTCAGAAAGGGAGAATCTGGTTACATGTACAATACAACCAAATTGATTCTCACGTATACATTGTAACTACGTCATTACTCAACTGGTATATATGTATGAAACTTATGATTGTAAGTTAGACAGTTTTTTTTCATCGGTGTTACCGATACCCTGTCTCACGTTTTTTTGTATTAAAGTCTGTTTGTTTCTCACTACTGCTCCGCTGTGTCTTCTTATAGTTAGGTTTAATCCTATCTACTAACCACATTTCCGAAGAATTCCTGGGGTTGATTCCTAATCTATAAATTTACAGATATCTACTAGAACTTCAAGACGATCTTCACCTCCTGACACAACTCTTACTTATTTTGATTATTATTTATACTTTAAAAATAATCCTTATAATTATAGAAGGAATCGACCACCCAGATATTACAGCAGCTTTACTAGGGAATTAGAGGTGTGGTAGCTTTCCCTTGCTTTCCACACCGGTGAAGGATGATGATGATAATGATAAGGATGATGATGGCCGGATGATTTTCGGGGACCGTTGGGCCCTAAGCTTCCTGATGACATTTGTCTTACAAGTGAGGGAAAAAACCTCACCCAGGAGTCCGTCCCGACCAGGAATCGAACCCGGGCCCGCTGCTTCACAAGGCAGCGCGCTACCTCGAGACCACAGCGGTGGATACAATTTATTTTGCAGGTTTCACAATTTTTCACATCTTCCTGCGCCCAATTAACCAACTGTCATTGTTCTCCACATATCTCTGTCATTCCAATCTCCATCGTCCAATCATTTTTTCCTCGTGCTGCTCAAAACACCATCAATCCACGTTATTTTTGCCCGTCCTCTTCTTCTTCTACCAAATGACACCCATAATATATATATGTCATGACAAAACATTAAGTATTTTACCTTTCCCTTATATACAAATTCTCAATCATGAAGAGGCCAGGGCGGGACAATCGCCTCGCAGTGACAACTTACGGCTTCTATAACTTACTTACTTACTCACTGGCACTATCGAACCCGTAGGTTCATGGCCGCACGGACATAAGCTCTCCATACATCCCTATCCTGAGCTAATGCTTTCCAATCATTCCCTGTATAATCTACTTCCCTCAAATCATAGTTAATGTTGTTCTCCCACCTCATTCTTGGTCTACCAACTGGGCGTTTTCCTTCTGGCTTTCCTACAAGAAGTTTCCATGCACGTCTTTCATTCCCCATACGCGCAACATGTCCTGCCCATCGCAGTCTACGGGACTTAACTGTTCTTATTATATCTGGCTTCCTATAAAGACCATGTAGTTCATTGTTATGTAGTCTTCTCCATTCACCTGTCTGTTCATCTCTCTTTGGTCCAAAAATTTTCCTAAGAACTTTATTCTCAAATACTCGTAATCTCCTTTCCTCCCTTAAAGTAAGAGTCCATGTTTCGCACCCATATAATATAACTGGTAGAATAATAGTTTTATATATTTTCAGCTTAACGTTTTTTGAAAGGAGTTGGGACATCAAAAGTCTCTGCAATGCATAATAGCATGCATTTCCAGAATTGAGCCTATGTTTAATTTCTTTGTGCATCTCATTCCTATTTGTGATTATTGTTCCTAGGTATTTGAATTCAGCCACTTCCTCAAAATTTCCCTCATTTGTCATTAGCTGTCCATTTCCATTATATAATGAATTTCTACGTGTGACCATATATTTAGTTTTACTGATATTTACTTCCAGTCCTAATTTCTTAGTGTTACTCAATAGTGTGTGCGTGTTGGCCTTTAGTATCTCCTCGCTATCGGCCAGTAGTACTACATCATCAGCATAAACTAACAGCTTATTAATACCATTCAGTTGTAAGCCTTCCTCATTCTCTAAAGATTTAATGGCATGCTCTAGTACAAAATTAAATAGTAGAGGAGATAGTGCATCTCCTTGCTTCAACCCATTCTGGATTTCAAAAGTGTCTGAAAACTGTTTGCCTACACGCACCCTACTCTTTGAGCCATTTAGACACATTCGTATAAGTCTAACTAACTTTTTAGGAATTCCGAACTCCAGCAGGATACTATATAACTTCTCCCTCTTAATTGAATCATATGCTTTTTTGAAGTCTACATATAGTTGATGTACAGTACCATTATATTCCCATTTCTTTTCTAAAATCTGTCTTATACTAAAAATCTGATCTGTTGTAGACCTGTTTCTTCTAAATGCACATTGATGATCTCCTAGAATGTCATCAATATAGGGAGTAAGTCTGCTTACTAATATATTTGTTAGAATTTTGTACGAAGTTGAAAGTAATGAGATGCCCCTATAGTTGTTGCAATCAGTTTTATCTCCTTTCTTATAAATTGGTACGATAATTGATTCCTTCCATTCATCTGGAAGAGCTTCTTTTTCCCAAATCATACTAAGCAACCAGCGTATCTTGTCCATCAATTTTTCTCCCCCTGATTTTATCAGTTCTGCTGGGATCTCATCTGAACCTGATGCTTTATACATCTTCAATTTTTCAATTGCCATTTCAACCTCTAATGCACTTGGTTCTGCGACTAGCATTTCTGCTGTCTGTAACTTATCCTCCTCAATGTCCTGTTCTGTATGTACATTTAATAGCTGATTAAAGTAACTTTTCCATCTATTTAATATACTCCTGGAATCTGCAATCATATCCCCATTTTCATTCCGAATTATGTTTGTTCTAGCCTGAAACCCTTTCTTCTCTATACTAATTCCCTGATATAATTCTCTAATGTTCCTATTTTTTGCATTCATTTCAAGATCATTAATCTTCTCTCTCAAATATTCCCTCTTGCTTACTCTTTAGTAACTTGGTGGTTTCCCGTCTAACACTACCCAATTGCTCTAAATTTACCTCATTTGGCTCAAATGTAACCATTTCATTTTTGCTAGCTTTCTTTTCTTTACAATGTCGGCACATTCCTCATCAAACCATTTCTTGTTTTGCCTCTTTTTTAAACAACCAATGCTTTCTGATGCTGACAATTTAATAGTATCTCTTATAGCCTCCCATTCTTTATTTATATCAGTTTCTTCTTCGTTTGCCACATTGTCATCTGAAGATTCCAGTACTTCAAATCTATTAGCAATTTTGATTTGGTATTCTTGCCGCATTTCATCATTTTTCAAGTTTTTAAATTCATATTTTACAGAATCATCTTTAGCGTTTGTTCCTCTCATAAGCGATAGCCATTGTCTGATTTTCACCTTGACCAGATGATGATCCGAATTGCAGTCTGTCCCTCTAACTGATCTAATATCAATGATGCTACTGTGCCAGCGTTTATCCACTAGTACATGATCTATCTGATTCCGAGTTTCTCCATCTGGGGACGTCCAGGTGTATTTATGAATATCTTTATGCTGAAATGTTGTGCTCTTAACAATGAGATTCTTTGATGTGGCAAATGTGACTAATCTAACCCCGTTGTCGTTACTATCTTCATGAAGACTGAATTTGCCTATTGTTGGTTTGAATATATCTTCCCGCCCCACTTTTGCATTTAAATCTCCTAAGACAATTTTCATATGATATCGTGTAAGGCTATCAAATAAGCATTCTAATTCTTCATTGAACTCATCCTTGATCTTGTCATCTTTATCTTCTGTGGGGGCATGTACATTTACAATTATAAAATCATGTCGTTTACCCTTTAGAATTATGTATGATATCCTATCACTAACAAACTTAATATCTCGGATAGCGGATAGGATCCTCCTTCTGACTAAAAAACCTGTTCCAAATGCAGGTCTTTCTGCACCCCCATAGTATAATGCAAAGCTTCCTGATTCCTGATTACCTTCTCCTGGCCACCTAACTTCCTGTAAAGCGACTATATCCAAGGGCGATTTATCCAATTCCCGCGTTAATATCTCTAGTGCCCCGCTATTGTATAAAGTCCTAACATTCCATGTTCCTAGGAACATGTCCCTGTGTTTGAGCCTTTGGCATGGGTTCCCTGAAGTAGTCCCCGCCCGGAGAACCGAATGGGGGACTATTTGACCTCCGGAAAATTTTACCCCAGTAGAACCCATGTCCGCATTTCTTGACGGTTGTATTTTTAAGGTGAAAGATCGTCACTCTTTCGACCAAGGTACTTATTTCGTCTGGCTTATCACCTTCGACCAGTCCGGCATGGGTAACCCTATCGGCAGCAATGCTACCGCCGGCATAGCTCTCAGGATCATTTAAGCACACAAGCTACTACGGCTTCTATAACAAGAAAGCATTTTTATTTTATAGCAGTATTTTACTTCATAGCAGTAACTCTTTCGTTTTATCTCGTGTTATAATTGAATTTTGACATTTATCAATGAAAGTCAAATATAATATGAAAGGAGAAACAAATGTCTGAACCAGAATTTGAACCCGGTACCTCTAACTCTATACATTAGTGCGACACAGTCTTCGCTATCCAGGCTTCCAGTACAAACATTAATTTTCCTTTTTTTATAAACAGTTGTCTTTTATAAAAGACAGTAAGACATCGCACACAGAGCAATCTTACGGCTTCTATATATATATATTTTTTTTTTGACATTTGGCAATGAAGGCAAATATGATATGAAAAGAAAAAAGAATGCTTGAGTCGGGATTTGAACTCGAGTTCAAATCCCGACTCAAGCATTCTTTTTTCTTTTCATATCATATATATATATATATATGTGTGTGTGTGTGTGTGTTATATTGCAGATTTTCGCGGATATAAGTATGAATAAGAAAGTTTTCTTGGGTTTTCCTCGTCTTGGATTCAAGTTCGGCCTCTGGCCACTGATTCCGACGTTTCGGCATGATCCCAGAGGCCGAACTTAAATCCAAGACGCGGAAAATCCAAGAAAACTTTCTTATTCATATAAGTTATATTATATATATATATATATATATATATATATATATATATATATATAAGGGTGTTTAAAAATAATTATTACAGTCTTCTTGTGTTTGTAGAGGGGATTTTATCATTTCGATGTAAAAGTAGGTTCGAAGATCGAAGCACAATGGGTTGTTATCGCGTGTCTTGTATTTCAGAATAAGAATTGCAGACTTCTAGGGGTTGTACTATACCTGTCGAGTCGGAGGACTTCTTGCGTGAATTCTGGCGGCAGTGGATTTGATGTCTGTAATTCAGTAAATCAAATAATAATTTAAGAGAGTAAACTTTTTACCTGAGCCGGGATCTCAATCCACTGTCCCTTTAGCTTTACTTGTTGGCGGTCTCCGCATTATTATTATTATTATTATTATTATTATTATTATTATTATTATTATTATTATTATTATTATTATTATTATTATTATTATTATTATTATCATTATTATTATTATTTTTATTGCGGATGAGCCCATGTAGGACTACGCAAAGTACTTAGAGGCGTTTCCTTTGAGCCCAAATTTCTTTTATTCTTTTGCTATGAGCTTATTTTCTATTATCTGTCCAAGTTCCAGTTTTTTTCTTCGGTTTGTCCTCTTGGTCAATTTGCCACTTATTCACCTTAATTCTAAATATATCTCTGTTTGGGATATCTTCTTTAGTAATTCCTGCCAATTTTAAGTCCTTTTTGACTTCATCAATCCACTTCATAGTATCCACTGGAGCTTTACTTCTGTTTTCGTAGAATTCCATCTGTTTTGTAAGCCTATTTGAGTTCATTCGTTTAATATGGCCATAAAATTTTAACCTTCGTTTTCTAATATCACTATGAATGTCTGTATATATTTTTATTTCCTTTTGACTTCTGAGTCTAAATGCTTCATCTATGATTTGTGGACCTAAAACTTTTCTTATAATTTTGCATTCTTTTTTCACTATATTTTCGATATCTTTTTTTTTCTGTTCAAAATTAATGTTTCTGCTCCATAGAGGCACTCTGGTTTAATTACAGTGTTATAGTGTCGTAATTTTGTATGTAAAGATATGCATTTTTTATTATAAGTGTTGTGTTATAATTATAATTATTATTATTATTATTATTATTATTATTATTATTATTATTATTATTATTATTATTATTATTATTATTATTATTATTATATTAATCCTGTATTATATCAATTAACAATTATAATAGCTATTATATCAATCAACTTTTGGTTACCTTCCGGACCAAACTCAAATACTACTTGTGTTCGTAAATCTAGAAATATTGAGTTCAAACTCCGGCTCAACTATTTAGCAGTTTCTATCTAGTTATTTTAAACGTAAAATGAACCCACTGCAGACCTTAGAAAGCCCATGGGCTAGTAGGAAGTGAGGCTCCCACCTTTCTAGACAGTCGGCACGAGTTGTCTGCCCTGCATGGCTCCCGCCTTTACCTCCAGAACAAACATCTGGTACTCATTCCGTTAGAGGATCACAGGACCATGGTGCCGCCACAAGGTTTACACAACTTTAAAAATCTTCATGCTTACCTGATATTGAATCCCCGACCTTCTGAGTGGTAGCGTATTGTCTTAACTAACTGAAGCTACGGCGTACCCCCCAGTTGTGTTAATTATACTCAATAGATGGCTAGTCTGGAAACGTTGATTTTCATATTAACTCCGCAATTAACTGACCTAATAACAAAAATGTTATCATAATGACTCCGAACATTTGAAATTACAGTTTATTGGTAAAGCCGCACGATTTCTACATCCAGAAGGCGAACATTTCCTAAATTTATTTCATTCTGGGGAATTTATTCATTCAATAACGGATTCTCATGACATTCGGTTTATAGGGAATATCTCCATTCAAATACCTTTCACTCCTTCTTGTTTAATTATTTCTAATTTTGCGTTATGAATTAAATCTCATAGTTCCATTATTGACGGTTGAGAACTCAGGGAGTAAAGAAAGAGGAATTTAACCTGTTCCGGGAGATGTGCCTAGTTAGCTCCTTAGTAGATCCCCAGCGCTTAAAAAAAAATGTAGATTTTGGGTTCAGGATCCCGTCCAGCTACAAGTGTTTTCTTTAGTCATTAACTAATGACAGCAGACGATCGACAATAATAATAATAATAATAATAATAATAATAATAATAATAATAATAATAATAATAATGATGATATAGGCCTATTGATACAAACCCAAGAGGAATTTAACCTGTTCCGGGAGATGTGCCTAGTTAGCTCCTTAGTAGATCCCCAGCGCTTAAAAAAAATGTAGATTTTGGGTTCAGGATCCCGTCCAGCTACAAGTGTTTTCTTTAGTCATTAACTAATGACAGCAGACGATCGACAATAGTAATAATAATAATAATAATAATAATAATAATAATAATAATAATAATAATAATAATAATAATAATAATAATAATAATAATAATAATAATAATAATAATAATAATGATATAGGCCTATTGATACAAACCCAAGAATAATCATAAAAAAATATAGCTGTATAACACAGTAGTTTAATATAAAACATAAATGAAAAAACTAATTAAAAAATAACTATTAACTTTCTAACATTCTTCTTCTTCTCCTCCTCCTTCTTCTTCTTCTTCTTCTTCTTCAATCTTACATTTTACGTAGGTTTAAACCTGTCCTTTCTTCAGTTATTGTTGCCTCTTCTTAGGTCGTCATACCACCGTTTACTGGGACGTCCCTGTTGTCTTTTGCCCCTAGATAGATTTTTTAATAGGAATTAAAAAAAAACATTACCATAACTTCGAATTATAAAGACTAGAAATTCCATGTAGGCCTACAGTGACATGATAATCAGCCCTGGAAAATCTGAAGCGCATCTACTCAGTAAGATTCTTGAAAATTACGCTTTTTAAGAGCAATATTTAAACGTTGGTTCTTGGTGGACGAAGTGGAGCTTAGGTAGGTTTTTCTCGGGATTTCTCCCGTTTTCCCATGCCAAAAATTTCATTCCACCATTTCTCCACACTCATCTCATCCATTTCGTTCCATTTCATTCATCCGCCCCTGTGACGGTGCGTCAGGAGTACACAAACCTCTATAAATATAGCGGGCTTCATCTCATCTCATCCCTCGACCCGACTCTGAGTTGGACACGAGTTGAGGATAAAAAAATTAAACATTAGTGATTCGGAAAATGAAAAGCGATTTTGTGAGGAAAGTTGCCAAAATTAAGTTAAAACTGCAGGAAATTCTTAATCCACATTCTCATATGCGAGCCAATTCTCTGTTGTAACAGTTGCACTTGTTTTTATTTTATCGTCTGTAGAGACGTCATAGCAAAAGGAAGTTGAACATATTGTATTTCTGGAGCCGCAAGACATACCCGGATATAAAAGTTACTTATTATCAAGTACTGTTTTTTTATGTCTGGCAAATGTGTTTGCATCTATGTAGGGGTCTTAATTACTTAACACAACCATTTCCTTTTTGGCAACCCTCTTGGTGGCATTGTCAGTGTATTATTCTCTGTAGCTAATAAAAGACACAGTGTGCTCTTTCTGTGTGCGCACTCCATCAATTGACTTCTGTCGGTGGGATAAATTAACGAATAAAATGTTTCTAGTTTGCTTTAACATATATCTGTGTGGTCTGGTCTGGAACTTCTGTCAGCCTCCTATAAATAAGTAGGCCTACTTGTAAATTTCGCCAGTAAAGTCGGAGTTCCTTCTTGAGTCGTTATCCTTGCCTCCACGCCCATGTGGGATTTCTAGGACCCTTAGCGGATATGTTTATCTTATTTGAGTTATCAATCCCTGGGAGGGGGGCTGAGGCAAATTGGGATTTCCGGATTTTTGATCTGGTCAAAAACCCTGATGGAACTGATATTTAACCTCTGGGGTCTAACTTATCCAAATCCACTCTCCTCATCTCCAAGTTGGGGCCCCTCGGGACCTTCTTAAGATCTTTTAAGATTTTAAGATGCAAGAGAGAGAGTGGGGCGTGGAAAGAAACGGGAAGCTACCACACCTATATAGCCTTAGTAAAGCTGCAAACATGGCATGATGAGTCCTTCCACGTTTAGAGTTAAGGAAAGAGTGGAGAATGCTGAGTTTGCAGTGAAAGACCTGTTCTTGAGTAGAACACTATGAATGAATGAATGAATCTCTGGGAATGATTTTTTTCATTCACCATGGGCGAACTAAGGGATCGGGTTTATTGTACTTATGCCAAGCTAGCCGTACCCGAATGGTTAAGGTAGGATGCCTGGAGCAGAGCTACGGAATTTGCGCCGGTTCGAGTCTCCACAGAGAAAGAAATTTTCTTGAGGAACTTCGGTCAGTATGGGACCGGTGTCCATCCAGCATCGTGAAGAATTTTGGTAGCTACAATAATAATCACAAATAGGAATGAGATGCAAAAAGAAATTAAACATAGGCTCAATTCTAGAAATGTATGCTATTATGCATTTGCAGAGACCCTTGATGTCCCAACTCCTTTCAAAAAACGTTAAACTGAAAATATATAAAATTATTATTCTACCATTTATATTACATGGAAGCGAAACATGGACTCTTACTTTAAGGGAGGAAAGGAGATTACGAGTATTTGAGAATAAAGTTCTTAGGAAAAACTTTGGACCAAAGATGAATGAAGAAGGCTACATAACAGTGAACTACATGGTCTTTACAGGAAACCATATATAATAAGAACAGTTAAGTCTCGTAGACTGCGATGGACAGAACATGTGGCACGAATGGGGAATGGAGCATGGAAGCTCCTTGTAGAAAAACTCCCAGTTGGTAAAACAAGAGTGAGGTGGGAGAATAGCATTGACCATGATTTCAGGGAAATAGATTATACAGGGAATGATTGGAAATAATTAGCTCAGGATAGGGATGTATGGAGAGCTTATGTCCGCACGACCATGAACCTACGGGTTCGATAGAGCCAGTGAGTTAGAAAGACATGATAACTAGAGACTGGATTATATGCATTTGCATATTGCATATGAATTTACGTATTTAGACCTTTATCACCGGCTATTGTATATTTTAACTAAAAAACTAGTGATAACGCATACTTTTACGCTATATTTACAACATTTTAAAAAAATCTGTGTTGTTTTACACTGAACATTTCGAGGCCATGAAAAGTGTAGTAAACGATTTCGATAGTGCAGAGGTTTTGGCAGTTTGTCAGTGCAAGGAAGGATTTGACTATCTGCGTATTAAAAATAAACATTGCTCTGATTAGCAGTCTTTTTTTCCACATACCTGCAACTATTAAAAGACCTTGAAACTCACGGTTTGGCATTGATTGATTCTATTCAGTTAATGGATAAAATCCATCAACTGAACTCCTCATTGCCGGAGGTATTCCCGAGCAAACTGAAAAAGTTTGAAAACATTTCGAACGATAACCCAGGCTTTGAACCTTTGTGTCAAATTAATAGTTTTATAAATGGGACGGGCGAGCTTTTGCCGGAAATAATAATTGCCAAAAGAGCACCCAAATTGAAATACAGCCCAATTACTTCAGTTGACGTAGAACGGTCCTTTTCTGTTTATAAACATATTTTGAGCGATGGAAGACACAACCTTACTACTACGGAACATTTGGAACAGTACCTGATCGTTTCTGTTTACAATAGCAGCAAACTGTAGAATATTTTAATTTGTGAACCATACTTTTACCTGATACTTTATGATAATTTATAATGAGAGTCAATGACCAATCACATTTCAATGATTTTTTTATTTACGACCAATCGCAGTCGTTTTTCACTTCGATTTTATCAGTTTAATTGTATCACTGTAAAATCAAGCTCCTTCCTTTTTTAACATTCTGAATAGGTCATACCATTATCTTACAGTAACTACATGTGGCTACTAGATTGTTTTATATATAGTGCATAAATGTAACCTTATCGTGATTGAGGGAGATAATATAAAACGATCTGTAGCAATTCATTATATCACAAAAAAAAAAACACTGCTTGCACTTTCTTAAACGTTTTTTCCCCCCAGGTAATAACGTTCCAGAAAATATAATTGTCATATTTACATCATAGGACATCAGAAATGAATTAATATACAGTTTGATGTGTTTCATTTTTTCTTCACTAGAGTTCATTCTTACAATATTGCGTTCCTTTGGCAATAAATAATATGATCTGGTTGCAGTGACGAACAAAAGAAGGAAATGAAGCGTACCAATCGTTTCTCATTTTGTTTTCAAACATCGCCGTTTACATTAAATATATAAATATTTTAAAATAACTATATTTAAATAAGGATTTGTGAGTAAACAGCTTAATTTTATTCGTTAAATAGTCCTAACAAATGCCACTCTTGATTTCGAAATTCTCCAAATGAATTCACTCCTCACTTCGTGAGTCGTGAATTTATCGATAATTTGGAAATCACTCGTGGCATTACTTATGATAATTTTCTGGTTTAGTTTTGTCGCCCTTTTTAAATATTGGAATAGTGTTATACTCGCTTTCCATTCTACTGGGGTGGTACCGCTTATTATGATATTTTGGAATAACTTCTGTAGTTCATTTATCAGTTGTATTCCGCCATATTTGAGTGGCATTTGAACTTATTACTCAAGTTTTTTTTTATGTTCTTAAAATAAAGTAACGTAATGGAAATGAGAAAAAAAATAAATTCTAGTCGGCGATCTGTGATCTGTAATTAGAGAAAAAAGAGAGTGCTATTCACGCAGAGAGAAAAACTGGGATATTTGGTTTAACATTACATAACGTGTGAAAACTAGATTCCGAAGTTAGCTATGCATTCCACACACTCTTTTCAAATGACGTAAATAAACACAAGCGGTATTTTGGAATATTGTATATTTGTTATATGCTCACATTTAGCTAGAAAATTTTACAGATATAACCCATAATATGTAATATATAAATTCGTGGCACGAAAGCTCCGCAAAAACCAAGATTGGCTGTAGTGGTTGCAGTTATTGTTTTGCAAATAACAAAGCAGGGAGTCAAGATTAGCCATACAATTCTTTGTTATTTTGTAATCGGATTATAACAGGTGACTACTTAGTTATTTTCAGGACGTTGAGTAGACCTATCCGTGAGCTATGGGCCTACAGAAAAAAAAATGTAGGTATATGTTATATCGTAGATTTTCGCGGATATAAGTATGATAAAGAAAGTTTTCTTGGGTTTTTCGCGTCATGGATTCAAGGTTGGCATCTGGCCACTGATTCCGACGTTTCGACATGTGGGGTCCCACATGGGGCTATAGATAACCTACATGCGTATGTTTATTATTGAAATGTGTGTTTTGGTTCTTCTACCATTAAATTTTGTTAAATCCTTTATATGTCTATCTATAGTAATTCTGCCCGAGGGCAGGTCTTTCACTGCAATCATAGCATTTTCATGCTATGCTTTGCAGCTTTACAGCTTTACTAGGGAATTACAGGTGTGGTAGCTTCCCGTTGCTTTCCACACCGGTGAAAGATGATGATGATGATGGCCGGATGATTTTCGGGGACCGTTGGGACCAAAGCTTCCTGATATTTGTCTCACAGGAGCCTGTCCCTACCGGGAATCGAACCCGAGCCTGCTGCATGACAAGGCAGCACGCTACCTCGAGACCACAGCGGTCGACTCTCTGTATGTATGGGTTTATTGTTTAATTTTTAAATCCAAATAGCTTTGCTCTCTAGAGAAGTATAAATGTTGCAATTTGATCTATTTCATAGTTATAGAAGGTTGAGGTCTTGAACTTTGAAAACAGGTTTCTTGTTAAGGATTGCCAAGTTGTCAGTAGCAGACTCCAGCCAAACTGACATGTCATGACAGTAGCTTGACATCTGTACTGTTTCAATAACACTGAAATGTACAAGCAAGTTGAGTAAAACTGTGATGCCAACACTACCGCAATAACTGGAGTTCTATACACATGACAAATATTTTATTCCTAATTTATATTGCGAAGAGAATTACAATACAATTCGCATCCATACAATATAACTGAGAGAATAACATATGGACTATTTGGTTTTACTGATGTTTAATTCCACTCCAAATTTCTTACTGTTATTCAATGGAAAGGGCGAGTTGGCCGTAGTATCTCTTCGCTATCGCTTAACAATACTATATCATCAGCATAATCGAATATTTGTATTGTAAGCCCATGTTTTCCCTTTACAGTGATTTAGGCGCTCTCCCTCTACAGGGAAGAATTTTAACCATACTAATTTAGTTACACTTGTTTTCGTATAGATGACATTTTGAGTGGTCCATGGTCAGCGTTCCGCCTCATACTGACATCTAGGAAACCAAGGTAGTACTAGGACGGGAAAATTCGGTAAATTTTGCTTAGAGGCCTTTTCATTCAGGCTTAAGGATTTTTTACGAGCCTGAAAATCTTCAGACTCGGGACCCACGGTTTAAAGTCCCTCCTGGAGGGCTTGCTCCTTGGATGTTTCCGTCCTAAAAATCCATCGACCCTGGCCGGGTTTGAATCCGCGACCCTCGGGACCAGAGGCAAGGAGCATAACCACTAGTCCACCGCGGCCGATATAATCGAATAACAATGACTAAATTGACTAGATTGAAGTTTTATAAAACATTGGCAGTTCTTGCATTACTTTATGGGAGCGAAACTTGGGTAATGACCAAAAAATTGGAAAGTAGAATACAAAGCGCAGAAATGAACTTCCTTAGAAGAACAAAAGGCTGCACAAGATTGGATCGGATAAGGAATGAAGATATAAGAACAGAGTTAAATATATATCCATTGGATGAGAAAATCAGAGAATATAGAGAGAATGGTTTACACATGTGGAAAGAATGAATGTATCAAGATTACCAAGAGCAGCATTCAACTACAAGCCAAGAGGTTCATGGAATATAGGAAGGCCAGTGAAAAGATGGACAGAACAACTGTGAGGCGGAACAGGCAATTTGCCTAGTCCGTGAAGTGAAGAAGAAGAAGAAGAAGAAATTGGAACATTAAACTGAACTATCGACAGATATTCTTTGATCTTGAAAGAAAAGACCCACATATTGTTTCCATCACTTTTGATGAATTGAAAGTCACAAATATAACTATAAATAAAAAAAATCCAGGTATTGGCAATATAAAGGAGTTACTAAATTATTATGAACATGTGTAGAAAACGAAATTGGAAATGTTAAATAAGTGCTGCAGACACATCTAATGGCATATCTGATAAATGGAAAGAATCCGTAATAATATGGTTATAAAAAAAGAGATAGGAAAATTTTCTCAGATCATAAGGGAATAAATCTCTTAAATATCTCTTATAAAGTTGACGGTAAAATTTTAACAAAAAAGTACATACCCTATACGGTAATATCCGGTCATTGTTATTACAGCAACAACATGGTGAACGTTAATAAGATTCATGATGAAGAACCGTTTAGGTATTATTCAAAATTAAAATATAAAATTATGAAATATTTACCTAAAAGGTCCGTCCCTCAACTTTATTAGTCATTTACATGTAGCGCTTTCGGGACTAGTCCCATCACAGGCAGGATTCAAAACTGGTGTTTCACTGAAGATCTGGTAGAGGGGGTTACACGTACTGGGTGCGTTTTCATTTATCAGATGGTCGTTGTTAACTGCCTTCAAAACGTACTCGAGGAGATGGAAATTTTGAAGGCAGTTAACAACTCCCTATATTGATGACATTCTAGGAGATTATCAATGTGCATTTAGAAGAAACAGGTCTACAACAGATCAGATTTTTAGTATAAGACAGATTTTAGAAAAGAAATGGGAATATAATGGTACTGTACATCAACTGTATGTAGATTTCAAAAACGCATATGATTCAATTAAGAGGGAGAAGTTATATAGTATCCTGCTGGAGTTCGGAATTCCTAAAAAGTTAGTTAAACGTATACGAATGTGTCTAAATGGCACAAAGAGTAGGGTATGTGTAGGCAAACAGTTTTCGGACACTTTTGAAATCCAGAATGGGTTGAAGCAAGGAGATGCATTATCTCCTCTATTTAATTTTGTACTAGAGCATGCCGAGCTTATGTCCGTGCGGCCATGAACCTACGGGTTCGATAGTGCCAGTGAGTAAGTAAGTAAGTAAGTAAGTACTAGAGCATGCCATTAAATCTTTAGAGAATGAGGAAGGCTTACAACTCAATGGTATTAATAAGCTGTTAGTTTATGCTGACGATGTAGTATTATTGGGCGATAGCGAGGAGATACTAAAGGACAACACGCACACACTATTGAGTAACACTAAGAAATTAGTACTGGAAATAAATATCAATAAAACTAAATATATGGTCACATGTAGAAATGCATTATATAATGGAAATGGACAGCTAATGACAAATGAGGGAAATTTTGAGGAAGTGGCTGAATTCAAATACCTAGGAACAATTATCACAAATAGGAATGAGATGCACAAAGAAATTAAACATGGGCTGAATTCTGGAAATGCGTGCTATTATGTATTGCAGAGACTCTTGATGTCCCAACTCCTTTCAAAAAATGTTAAACTGAAAATATATAAAACTATTATTCTACCGGTTATATTATATGGGTGCGAAAAATGGACTCTTACTTTAAGGGAGGAAAGGAGATTACAAGTATTTGAGAATAAAGTACTTAGGAAAATTTTTGGACCAAAGGGAGATGAACAGACAGGTGAATGGAGAAGACTACATAACAATGAACTGCATGGTCTTTATAGGAAACCAGATATAATAAGAACAGTTAAGTCTCGTAGACTGCGATGGGCAGGACATGTTGCACGTATGGGTAATGAAAGACTTGCATGGAAGCTTCTTGTAGGAAAGCCAGAGGGAAAACGCCAGTTGGTAGACCAAGAATGAGGTGGGAGAATAACATTAACTATGATTTGAGGGAAGTAGATTACAAGGGAATGATTGGAAAGCATTAGCTCAGGATAGGGATGTCTGGAGAGCTTATGTCCGCGCGGCCATGAACCTACGGGTTCGATAGTGCCAGTGAGTAAGTAAGTAAGTAAGTAAGTAAGTAAGAAGGCAGTTAACAACGACCATCTGATAAATGAAAACGCATCCAGTACGTGTAACCCCCTTTACCAGATCTTCAGTGAAACACCAGTTTTGAATCCTGCTGATGATGGGACTAGTCCCGAAAGCGCTACAGATAAATAACTAATAAAGTTCAGGAGACGGCGGACCTTTTAGGTAAATATTTTATAGGCTAATTTTACATTTAACATGGTTTCAGTAAAAAGGGCGCTGATGCTTAGATTTACAATTATTCAGTTCATGGAAAAATAAGATAATATAATATTTCTGTAATAATCGTTTTTATACTCGAAGATTATGTAACAGGCTTTGACAAAGCACGAACAAACTTATTATTTGGCATATTAAAATATAAATATTTTCCATTAGGCTATATCTCATCACAGTCTCCATACAGGCAAAAACAATTATATAAAATGATAGAAAATAAGTAAAAAAAAAAAATAAAATAAAATTGTGGTAAATCTGGGATTTCGACAAGGGTGTTTAATATAGACATTGCCCAAGTCGTTAATGATTGACTAGATAAAATAGACCTACGTAAAACTGATTTAACAACTTTATTATTTGCTGACGACCAAATAGTAACAGTTTCAGAAGAGAGACTCCAGAAATTGGTATATGAACTACAAAAAATCTTGGCCATAAAACTATTACCTAATAATATATTTGAAAAAAAAATCGATTTCCAGATGAAAACTAAAAAAAATAGTGTAAATCTATAATTAATAGGCAGCTCATTGGCGTAAACGGTTAGATGCTCGCCTTTTACTGCTGGGGTCTCAAGATCGAGTCTCGGTCACTCTATGTGGGTTTCGTGTTCGACGAAACGGAGCTTAGGCACTTTTTCCTCAGGATTTCTCCCGTTTTCCCTGCCACAAATTTCATTCCACCATTTTTTCATACTCGTTTCATCCATTTCGTTCATCCGCCCCTGTGACGGTGCGTCACTCGTTGTCGGTCGGCATCTTCGTCGTTCACAGACCTCTATATAGGCCTATAGGGCTTCAGTCTATCGCTGTGGTCTCTTATCACGCAACAGGCTCGCGATCGATCCCGGTCGGGACAAGTTTACTGGGTGATAGTTTTTTCGGAGTTTTTCCTCACCTGTAAGACAAATGTCAGTAAACTTTAAGGCCCAAACGGTCCTCGAAATTTATCTGGTCTTCATTATCGTCATTAACATATTCATTAAGTTTAGGGTTAAGGTCTCTCCTGGCCCATCATTAACATCATCACCTATCATATATCATCGTGGCTGCGTAACTCCGCCTTCCAGACGTCCCAACCTCAGAAGTGGGTTACAATAACGCCATATTAGGAGAGAATACCAAAATGTCGAAATGATAAGGTGTGGCATTGAATAAAAACATATATGTAGGGCTTCATCCGACCCTGGGTTGGACAGGAGTTGAATATATTATTATATAATTAACAACAAAATAATAGAACATTTTTAAAAAAATAAATTTTGACAAAAGATAATTGCACTACAAAGGAAGTGCAGAATTTTAATTAAACGTATGGGACAATTAGAAGTATTAGGCCTAAATAAAAAACACAATTTTAAAATTGTATAAAATATTAGCAGTTCCATTTCTTCTTTAAGGCGAGAATGCTTGACACATGTATACAAGAAATCGGAAACACTTAAGTGCAAGTATGAGAATGGGATTTTTTAGAACAGTTGCTGAATACAGAAGGACAGAATAATATACTGCTTACTAAAACAATAAGAGAGTAATTAAACTTATTCAAAATAACATAGGCCACTATCAGTAGACATATATTGCCATAATGTATCGGATATCATAAATCCCGAATTCCCAACAGGAGCCTATAATATTTTTTTTTTCAATGCCACCTGTTTGCCATTCGACATTTCAGGTATTCTCTCCTGGCACTGGCGTATTGTAACCCACTTCTGAGGTTGGGGCGCCTGGAAGGCGGAGTTACGCTGCCCCAATGATATGATGGGCGATGACGATTGGTAATGAAGCGCAAGGAGAGGTCTTAAACCAAAACTTAATCTACTGAGGTGACATGATATTGATCATAATGAGCGCCAGATGATATTCGGTGACCGATTGGGCCTTAAAGTATCCTGACATTTGTCTTACAGGCGAGGAAAAACCCCGAAAGAAACCTCACCCAGGAAACTTGTCCCGAGAGGGGATTGAACACGGTCCCGCTGCGTGACAAGGCAGCTCGCTACCTCGAGACCACAGCGGTGGACATAATACAAATCTAAAAGGAAGAAAGAAAGAAAGAAAGAAAAAAAAAGAGAAGAAATGAGATAGGGAAAGAGAAAGAAAGAAAGAAAGACAGAAAGAGAGAGAGGTAGGTAGGTGGGGAGGGAAGAGGACCCGTGAAGAGATGGACAGACCAATTTCTCTGAGAGGACGGAAGAGGTTGAAAGGGTTAGTCCTTGACGATAGTGATGATTTATTAAATAGGTAGAATATATTGCGATAATAAATTACTTTAGCCTACGTTTCGAATAATTTTTATATAGTTACTAGTTAATACCCAACGTGCGCTGCTACGCCTAAATAAATTAAGTGTTTATATGTTTAGCTGAATAAGTAAAAAGAAAAATAATACATTAGGCCTATATCGTAATTATTTTATATAGGCTACCTCGTACTGATTACCCGGCATTGCCCGGGAATCCACTTATCACGATCTTCTTGACCTCAGTGAGCTGAAAGATAAAAATGGTTATTATGAGTTATCCGTAAAAGATAGACATATGCTGTCGCGGACTTTTTTTTTGTAGATTTTTTGTTAGATATTCAATTCTGAGTACATTAATTAGGTGTATATGTTATGCTTTAGGCAGCGTAAGCTATTTAAGCGTCCAAATAGTTCCGAAAAACACGTTTTTCACTACAAGGAGCGATTTTTAAGGATGAAAGAGTTGAGTATTAGAACCCTCTAATAAGCCTAAAATCTTCCCGGGAAGCTCCTGAAAAGTTTGCAAAAAGTCCCATTTCAATCGGATGAATGGTGTGGTAATGCATAAAGGAGAAACAGACAGACAGACAGACAGTCAGACATACATTAGTTTTTATCTATATAGATAGTATTGCGCATTTTTCCAGATAAGTCTCACTTTCCTTTAATTGAACGCCTTTTATATAAAAGCAACCAAGCATCCTATAGGCCTATTGAAATTAAATTATTGATTTTTTACAGCCATTTACATAATAATATTAATCAAAAATGTATATGACATATATTTATTCCTTTTATATAAAAACCATCCAATTTATGTTTCAGTATTTCACAAAATATTTAGTTAGTTTCTTTTCATCGTTGTTGGCGACACTGTTCATTCAGTATCTCGTACAAAATGGCGATCGCCGGGACGCGGAATTTGTATAGCTGCAAAAGTAATTTTGTTTCCCGCCGTTATTGAAGTATACCGCAATGTATTATATTTGTTAATTTGTTAATTAATATACGTAATTTGTGTTTGTTTGTGATTTATCGTGTGACACGGTGTATTTACAGTGTATCTCGTACAAAATTGCGATCGCCAGGGCGCGGAATTTGTGTAGCTGCGAAAGTAATTACGTTTCCCGCCGATATTGAAGTATACCGCCATGTACTATATTTGTTAATTTGTTAATTATTATATGTAATTTGTGTTAGTTTGTGATTTATCGTGTGGCACGGTGTATTTACTGTGATATTTGTATCTTACAACGTACCAGGACATAGATAACGGGGTAAGTTGACATTTTTAGAGACATTCTGGATTATATAGGGGCCTATGTATTATCAAATAAAATTTTGATTTTCTCAAATATTAAGGAACTTTAAGCCCAAGCAATCTTCGAACCTTATCTGACCATCACAAATCATCATCATCATCATCATCATCATCATCATAATCATCACGCCTATGAGCAAAAAAAACAATGTAATGGTATAGGCCTATATATATATATATATATATATAGCCAGCTAATAACTGGCGTGCGCCGCTACATCTAAATGAATTAAATGTGTTTTTATGTTTAGTTATATAAGTAAATAGAAATCATCATCATCCGGTATCATGGCAGCTGCCGCCGTCTTCCGGAAACCAAACTCCATTCCTTTCTGTCCATCCATTGATCTTCCTCCAATCCTCTGATATTCATAGCTGAAGTAAATAGAATATAAATTTGTATCGTAACTATCAGTTCAGCGGTTGTTTCGTCGGATTAAAGGTAAATTCCTCTTTTTTCACGTTTCTCACTACAAAGGGTCGTTTTTAAAGGCATAGAAATTGAATAACACAACTCTCTTATAGCCTATGTTCATCCCGGGAATCTCCTGAACATTTTGCAAAAAGCCCCGTTACAATCGGATGAACGGTATGGCAGCGTATAAAATACGAACAAACAAACATTAATTTTTTTATATATTAGTTGTTGGCGACACTAGCAATTAGCTTTTTTATATTGTAAAGAATTGGCTAGAATTTCTTTCACCTGCCTTTTTACGACCAGCTTAATTGTTATCAATATTTCATTATATTTGAGTCTTTATGTAAATAGCCTATAAATATTGTGGAATTTTGTAATTTTTAATATACTTTTTAAACTTGCCGAACATTTGTCTTTATGTAACATTTCAATATTACAATAATGTAGTTATTTTAGCCTCATTATGATGGTTGTCCAGTGGCTCGCTTCGTTCCCGCAGCTGTTATATATAGCCTAATTAAATAGAAAGATGCCGACTACCGCCACTATAATAATCCCGCATGTTAATCATTGTCAAGCATTGTTGCGCGGCATCCGCTTTTATATAAACTGACAACCATCATAGTGAGGCGATAATATTAGTTAAAATCTGCAGCCATCTTTAAAATTTAACCATCAATGTTAGATCGAGGAATTAATCCCACATATAATAATTGGTGGTAGTGTGTATTTATTGTATAATAACGATGTTCTACTTTCTTAAATTTTGGAAACGCCTTTTGGTAGACCAAGAATGAGGTGGGAGAATAACATTAACCATTACACTGGTCAACATGATTTTTGTCTCATGAGTACCAATAGTTGCACTTAATGCAGTTTTTTTTCGTGTTTTCAAATATGTATTCGGAATTTCTCCATCACCCACAGTTTTTTTTATTTCAATTTCAATTAATGGATTTAAATAATTATTTTTTTAATAAACTTTGTTTCGTCCATTTGTCCAGTGTAAAATAAAATCTAATGAGCTAACTCAAATGGTTTCAGCTATTGAAAAGATATATCAAGGCAAATGGAATCCTAATACGCTGGCCGATTATTGTTGGACCATCAAGAAAGATGCTACACAGGCGAAATATAGCAGAAAATCGTCATTTCTTACTTTCTAGGTGAGTCCGAATGTTCGAATATTGTGTAGTTACGAATGTAGAAAATATTAAAGTGTTTGAAATTATAAATTCCTGTCTCTCGCAAACCTTGCGTGATGGAGAAAAACCGATATCATATTTGAATTCAGGAGAAAAAATACTATCAAAATCACATATTTTTCTTTTTGAGACAAAAAAAAGTTTGTTTTGTTGCACAGTGTAATCATTGGTGGTAGTGTGTTTGTATTGTATAATAATAATGTTGTACTTTTTTAATTTTGAAAACGCCCAGTTCGTAGACCAAGAATGAGGTGGGAGAATAACATTAACCATGATTTCAGGGAGGTGGATTGTAGAGATGATTGGAAGACATTAGCTCGGGATCGGATGTATGGAGAGCTTGTATCCGCGCGGCCATGATCCTACGGGTTCGATAGTGCCAGAGAGTTAGTTTGCTTTTTTTTTTTTTTTTTTTTTAATTTTCTGACCTGCAGTACGTTTTATATCAATTTCATTGTATGTTTCGAGAGCATTGACTCTGGTTTCAGATGTATTGTAAATTACATTAACGCATGCGTATGAGCTGCTATATCTACCAGTATTATCTTGAAGTGCCATTCTGCTCATGTCCTCAAGTAATTGCTTACCGACAGCTTAATTTATACTTAGCTCAGAGTACAGTCAGATTTAATGCGCCATGTTTTTACCACAAGCGATATCACTTCTAGATAGAGCGGCGCCAAGAGTTCTATTATTTGCACACCTTTAATGAAATTGCCCCTGAAGGTATAATTTAGTTCGTACAACAGGAATAAAAATTTGAAGGGTTTAGATATGTACAGGATCGCCAGTTTATTTTTAGATCAACTATTTACAGACAAGTTATTAATTGGACGGCGTTGTGCATCAGCTGATTTTGTGCCATTGTGTAAGTTTCTAGTCGGCCGCGGTGGACTAGTGGTTATGCTCCTTGCCTCTGGTCCCAAGGATCGCGGGTTCAAACCCGGCCGAGGTCGATGGATTTTTTAGGACGGAAAAATCCAAGGAGCAAGTCTTCCGGGAGGGACTTTAAGCCGTGGGTCCCGAGTCTGAAGATTTTCAGGCTCGTAAAAATCCTAAGCCTGAATGAAAAGGCCTCTAAGCAAAATTTACCGAATTTTCCCGTCCTAGTACTACCTTGGTTTCCTAGATGTCAGTATGAGGCGGAACGCTGACCACGGACCACTCAAAAATTACATCTATACGAAAACAAGTAACTAAATTAGTATGGTTCAAATTCTTCCCTGTAGGGGAAGAGCGCCTAAATCTCTGTAAAGGGAAAACATAGGCTTACAATACAATACAAAATGTAAGTTTCTAGAAAAATACGTTTTTGCACGCGCGATTGTACGTTTTGTCGTACTTACAGCAATGGCGACCATGGTTGAAAGTTCAACTTCCTAAATTTCGTGGTTGTCAACCTAAATAACTATACTGTAATATTACATATTACAGCACACGTACGGGAATTAAAATCATTGCCCTTCATGTAGCCTATTTTGTTTCCGTCTTTCATCCGAGGCTTGATCCTTGGGACTGCGAGCAATGTATAAGATACACCTTGAAGTGGGATGCTAGCCCGTTTTCATGGCGGGTTTATTATTCGGGGTTTCCTCCCTAGGCCGATTGCCTCCGCCCAGCTCCAGAGCTCAGCCTGCCCCGTTTTATTTCGGAGTTGTCTCTCCTAGATGGGTTGTCTTGCAGGACTAACGAACCCCATCCGCCCGTTTGTCAATCAACACGGCAGTAGATGTAGAGTTGCCTCTTCCGTCAGGTACACCGTACCGAATGACTCCTCCGCTGTATCTGCCGTTGACCAATGGGCGGGAGAAGAACAAGAGGAAGACCAGCCAAGAGATGGATAGACAGTGAATGCACATACGTCTTCCTCCGAGGAGTGATTTTAGAAATAAACAGGATGAAAATCCTACAAATTAAGTTTAAGAAGTCCTTCATGTATACATGAGACTTAACTGTTCTTATTATATCTGGCTTCCTATAAAGACCATGTAGTTCATCGTTAGTCTTCTCCATTCACCTGTCTGTACATCTCTCCTTGGTCCAAAAAAATTTCCTAAGAATTTTATTCTCAAATACTCGTAATCTCCTTTCCTCCCTTAAAGTAAGAATCCATGTTTCGCACCCATATAATATAACTGGTAGAATACGTTTTATATATTTTCAGTTTAACGTTTTTCGAAAGGAGTTGGGACGTCAAAAGTCTCTGTAGTGCATAATAGCACGCATTTCCAGAATTGAGCCTATGTTTAATTCCTTTCTGCATCTCATTCCTATTTGTGATTGTTTTTCCTAGGAATTTGAATTCAGCCACTTCCTCAAAATTTCCCTCATTTGTCATTAGATGTCCATTTCCATTATATAATGTATTTTTACGTGTGCCCATATTTTTAGTTTTATTGATATTTACTTCCAGTCCCAATTTCTTAGTATTACGTCCGGTTCGTCACGGTTGTAGCTATTCAAGACTAATGTCCACAGCGCTCAAGCATAAATTAATAATTATATTATCGTGTTTATTGTACTTAAATGCTTGTCCCTGTGTGTGGAAAACAAGGCCACATGGCCTTAACTCCATCAGACTAAATAAATAAATAAATAAATAATAGATAAATAAATAAATGTTCTACGATAAGTTATCCAAGGATAAACACAGTTTTCTGGTAATTTTTTTTCGAATTCTCGAAAGAAAAAAACATCACTATGAACAAGTCTCAACAACTTATGTCGGAGCATGCGCGGGTGACAGTTGAATTCAATTCTTTTTCTATGTTATAGTT
The DNA here is from genome assembly GCA_030220185.1 of Diploptera punctata. Lineage (NCBI taxonomy): Eukaryota > Metazoa > Arthropoda > Insecta > Blattodea > Blaberidae > Diploptera > Diploptera punctata. The sequence continues at coordinate 1,061,380 of JASPKZ010010256.1, forward strand.
GTGATATTCAGCTTGTTGCGCGGACAATGTGCGCCGCAATGAGAGAGACGTCAGTCATGAAGCTGATTATATCGATGTAATAACATCAGATAAATGTGAACTGTGTACTTAGTATTTTCATGACCCTCTTCCCGTATGTACACAATATACCATTACCATTATTTATGTACTCGTGTTATGCAACGGAATGATTTTAACTTTCGACCGTTTATGTACTTGATTCTTATAAATAAGTTTAAACGGTTTCTCAAATCTCCTATGGCCATCTTAATTCTATTTTTCTTAACGTATTTTTATTATACCGTTGATGTCTCTAATGAAATTTATAGTGGAATTTTATGATTTTGACAATTTAAATACAAACTATTATCTTTTTTCATATGTATACGAGCATGCATTAGTAAATACCAAAATAATATTATGTAGAGTATATCTTCTTACAGATATACAGATCTATTACGTAATTTTATTTTTGCACGATAGTGCGTTTTATCATATTATTGCTTCATTATGATGGTTGTTCAGCGGCTTGCTTTCTTTATCCGCAGCTGTTTTATGTGATTAATACAAGATGCCGACTACCGCCACTATAATAATTCCGCACGTTAATCATTGTTAAGCATTGTCGCCCGAAACCAGCTTCTATATAAACGGACAACCATCATAGTGAGGCGATAATACAGCAATGGCGATCATGATTGAAAGTTGAACTTCCTACATTTCGGGGTTGCCGACCTAAATAACTATACTGTAGTATTACATATTACACACACGTGTGTGGGAAGTAAAACCACTACCCTCTATGTATACTACATAAAATGTATATACAAGAAATATCCGAAAGGTAGTGTTAATATACATTATACGAAACAAATCACTGCATTTTAAATGAACTGAACTTTATTTGAAACAATATAAAACAATAAATACGTACTTTCCGCCATTTTATCACTAATTGGTCTCAATGCTTTCTGTAGTTTCAACTAATAAACATTGCTCACACTGTTAACGTTAGTCAATTGTTTATAATGGACACAAATATTTCCAACAAAGATGTTATTATTTTACTATTATTTTGAAAACACCATCGCACGATTGTGAGGTATTTTACAGCATCGAGGAAATTAAAAAGCTCGCTGTCGCACGGTTTTTAAACATTTTCCTCGATCCTGTAAAATCCACTTCCCAAACCTTGCATCATAATATATACTATTTGTCCTCGACTCGACTATGTTATGGAAGTAGTAAAACTTCCCAGATATTGACTCTCCTTCAGATCTCGTCGAGGAAACTTCCAGTTCCCTGGAAGCGTCCTCGACAGTTGAGAAGGGATATCAAATCTGTCTATTTTACTATCTTCCAGCTACTTTAGGGCTTTCTTTCCCTCTTCAGCTCTTTTGATATATGATATTTCGTCGTTGATGATGGTGAGTGATATTTTTCTATCGCCGGCGCAGGCCGGACGCAGATCTGGAGGCAAAGATCCAGTGGTCGGACATTAACAAGCCTTGGTGACGCTGTCATCGCTGTTGATCCAGTTGATGTTCTAGCTGCCACGCCAAGCACGCCAACTGGAAGACCGCCACCACCACAGATCCGCTGTAACATATACTTTCTTTTATTGCATTGGACTTTCTAATATCATCCCTGTCCCCTACTCCCAATGATCCTGTCAGGACAGGTTCTTGGGTGAGATTTTTTTGGGGTTTTTCCTCACCTGTAAGGCAAATGTCAGGAAGTTTAGGGTCGAACGGACCCCGAAAATCATCCGGCCATCATCATCCTTATCATTATCATAATCATCCTTCATTGGTGTGGAAAGCAACGGGAAGCTACCACACCTATAAGTCCCTAGTAAAGCTGCAAGCATAGCATGAAAATGTTATGATTGAATTGAAAGACCTGCCCTCGGGCAGAGTTTCTATGAAATATATATATATATATATATATATATATATAACAGAGAGAGAGAGAGAGAGAGAGAGAGAGAGACAGAGGGAGAGAGAGAGAGATTAAGGAGAATAATTTTTAAACAATAAATATTTAGGCCTATAGTATGTAAAAAATGTCGAGTTTTATTAAAAACTTGAGACTCTTATTTAAATATGTAAAATATGTATTATACCTGAAAAAGTAGCTAAATATGAAACATTAAATGTTATAATTAACTCCAAAAAGTCAGTGGTACATCTCAGAAGAGATCATAAATTGATTAATAGTCGCAATATGTCAAGTCTTTGCTACTAAATCATGCTATTTGCACAAAACAGAAGCTGATAATGACAGAAAGGAGATCTATGTAAGCCTATATTTGCAGTCGAGATCATGTTTAGTCAGAATTCCCCGTAGAATTGCTGTAGAAAGCATTTTTATAGTGTCCACATATTTTTTAAATTCGTATAACTTTAATTGAGAAGTGATTTTTTTAATTTTCTCTGTGATCAAGTCTTTAGCAGCTGTGACGATATTTTCTTGTTTGAGTTTGAAATGATTTGTGTTCCCTACATTTTAATTGTACAAAGAATAAACAAATATGTATTTATTTGGAATAGCAGCTAGGTTGTTACTTCAGATTTTGTGCCATTAAACTCTTTCCTTTTAACACACTTTTTTTATACACTCACTATACATTAGTCTCGAGTTATATAAAACAGTTGAGTATTTATCACACTTGTGTATGTTAGAAAATTACAACTTCTGTGTACATTTTCTGGAAGCTTTCAGGCCAGAGTAAATGTTCTCCTCTTTTAGGAATTTCTTTTTATGTAACCATAAATAACGTCCAGATAATAATGTTGTGAGATAAAAACCCAGTAGACTCTTGATAAAATGTGTAACAGGAATTGAACTAACCATGAACATTGTCTTCGTGTTAATGTAGAAACAAAAAAAAAAGTAATCTGTTTTTACCGACAAGCTCCATTGTGTTTGTTCAACCCGGCGTTACCAATCTGATGTACTTGCACAGAAAAAAATAAATAAAATAAAAACTACCTTCCAATTTTACTAGAAATTCGGTTACAGCATTTTTCATTTCTCCACTAGGCCAAATGTAAACAGATTTTAAAGCAGGAATTATTTGTGTATACAGGAATTTCCCGATTTCCGATTGAGGGTCTTTCCACTTTTCAGCGGTTGCCCTTTTACCAGCCGGCTACTGGCCCTTCACATCCACATGTGTCAATCACAGAGGTAGATGATCAACAGCCAGTGTAGGGGTGACATGTGGTTAGCATGTCGAGTCCCCCAGCCGTTATAGCTGGTTCCTCAACCTGGAGCCGCTACTTATTGTAGCTACCCAATTGCTTCACGATGCTGGGTGGGCACCGGTCCCATACTGGCCGAAATACCATGAGAAAATTTCTTCCCCCATGGAGACTCGAACAAGCGCAAGTCCCATAGCTCTGCGCCAAGGCTTCCTACCTTAACCGCTCGGCTACGGCGCGGGACTTCCCACTTTATTATTATTATTATTATTATTATTATTATTATTATTATTATTGTCGACCAGGGTGGTCTAGTGGTTATGTTACTTGCCTCTGGTTCCGAGGGACCAGGGTTCAAATCTGGCATGGGTCGATGAATTTTTTAGGATGGAAAAATCCCTGGAGCAATCCTCCGGGAGGGACTTTAAGCCGTGGGTCCCAAGTCTTAAGATTTTCAGGCTGCTAAAAGAACTTACGCCTGAATAAAGAGGGTCCTAAGCAAAGTTTGCCGATTTTCTTCTTCCTAGTAATATCTTAGTTGCCAACTTGATGTCTCATTGGGTCGATATGTTGACCGCATACCATTCATGACATGTAGAGAAATAAGCGTACTTAAATTAATATGGTCTAGTAACTAAATCTAACTTCATAACGTAGAAAAATTATTGTTGTGTTGAATAATACTCCTTTAGTGGTCCATATTCATAGCTCAACTGAATTCAATTCCGATAAACAGTTAAGGTGGTGGAGTGACTTGCATGCTTAAATGATCCCAAGAGCATTGCTGCCGATAGGGTTACTCATGCCGGACTGATCGAAGGTGATAAGCCAGACGAAAAAAGTACCTTGGTCGAAAGAGTCACGATATTTGAACGTGAAAATGCAACCGTCAAGAAATGTGGACATGAGTTCCACTGAGGTAAAATTTTTCGGAGGTCAAATAGTCCCCCATTCAATTCTCCGGGCGGGGACTACTTCAGGGAACCCATGCCAAAGGCTCAAACACAGGGACCTGTTCCTAGGAACATGGAATGTTAGGACTTTAGGAAAATTTTTGGATCAAAAGGAGATGAACATACAGGTGAATGGAGAAGACTAAATAACAATGAACTACATGATCTTTATAGGAAGTCTTTTAGACTGCGATAGGCAGGACATGTGGCACGAATGCGGAATGAAAGGCGTGCATGGAAACTTCTTGTAGGAAAACCAGAGGGAAAACGCCCAGTTGGTAAACAAAGAATGAGGTGCGAGAATAACAGAAACTATGATTTGAGAGAATGATTTGAAAGCATTAGCTCAGGATAGGGATGTATGGAGAGCTTATGTCCGCACGGCCATGAACCTACGGGTTCGATAGTACCTGTGTGCTAGTGAGTAAGTAAAGAAAAACATAGATAAGCCTACCGTATCTCCTAAAAATCTCTTCGTGTTTTCTATACGTTTGAGATTCCAGTATCGTACTTCTGAGCTGTACGCATTTTAATCATTGCAGTTATGTATATACCCCATAGCCCCTCGTGGAGGGATGACTGCTCCTCTAGCAGGAGTTTATTGACCAAGCTAATTTAGTTGTTTATTTCCGTACAGATGTCAATGAGAGACATGTGGTCAGCACATCACCTCAACGAGACATCTACTAAAAAACTTTGGTATTACTTCGATGGGGAGAGCATGTTAAATTTTGTTCGAAGACACTAATTTAGGCTTGAGGCTATTTTATGAGTCCGAAAATCTTCATGCTCGGGACCCACGGGTTAAAGTCCACCCCGGAGGACTTCTCCCTTGAGTTTCTTTCATCCTAAAAATCCATTGACCGCGGCCGGATTTGAACCCGCGACGACTAGTCTTCAATTTTTATTTCTTTGCTAATTATGTCATTTCTGATTAAGTAAGTTGTTTAATTTCTATCAATTAAACTAAACTCCATGGCGCGACAGGCCTAGAAGGCTCTTATCCTACCAACCGGCTGCTGGCAGACGATCATCCAGTCTGTGTAGGGGTGATGTAGTCAGCATGTCGGGTCCCCAGCCGTTATAACTGGTTTTCTCAACCTGGAGCCGTGAATTACTTAGCTACCCAAATGCCTCACAATGCTGGGTGGACACCGGTCCCATACTGGCCGAAATTCCACACGTTTTATTAATATATGCTTGAAATATTTAGTGGGAAATGTAATTGTTTTTGATAAAAATCAAATCTTAAATTACCAGCCACCAGGCAAGAGATCTCTTGGCAGACCTTTCAAACGTTGGATTGAGACCGTAACAGACCGCTAGGTCTATCACATGAAAGGGAAAAGAAGAATGCTAAATACAATATTCCTATAGGGCAATTATAACTACATAAAAAAGTGTGCTAATTTTTGGTATTATTGTGTCACGTATTCACAGAATAATTTTCAATGCACTTGAAAATATGATTGATGACGTAATTGATCTTGATAATACAATTGCAATTCAGAATTCCCGTTGCGACTGAGAAAAACCAATAAAAACTTCATTGAATTTCGCCGTTTTGGGATATAACCCAAGATCTTGTGAAAACGCCATTAAGTCATAGTAATCCTGCCCGAAGGCAGGTCCTTCACTGCAATCATAGCATTTTCATGCCATGCTTGCAGCTTTACTAGGGAATTGTAGGTGTGGTAGTTTCCCGTTGCTTTCCACACCGGTGAAGGATGATGATACAGATAAAGATAATGATGATGGGCACCGTTTGGGCTTAAAGTTTTCCTGACATTTGTCTTACAGGTGAGGAAAAAACCCGATATAAACCTCACCCAGAAAAACTGTCCCGACCGGGGATCGAACCCGGGCCCGGTGCGTGACAAGGCAGCACGCTACCTCGAGACCACAGCGGTGGACAATAAAAACATATTGGGATAAAAAAATTAATGTAGAAATAACTATTAACATAACAAAAAATTATACATACACAAAATTATATTAACATTAATGACAAAAGTAGATAATTCTAATAATTTAACAATAAAATATTGATCTTGTAATATAAATTTCAACAATGGAGAAGAACTAAAACCTAGTATTGAAAGCACTTATTTAGGAACAAAATTAGACCATTCAGGCGATAACACAGTGGAAATTAAAAATAGAATCGCACAAACAAAACAAGCAATAAGTGCTTTAAACTATGTTTGGTGGAGCAAAAATATTACAAAAAATAGAAAATTACAAATATATCAAACTATAATTCAGAGCATTTTAACATATGGTGCTGAAGTCTGGCAAATTCCTACCAGGGAAATGAAAAAAAAATTAAGTACAGAAATGGATGTTTTAAGAAGATCCTCTGTAAAATCTAAGATGGATAGAAGACGAAATAACAGAAATAAATGGTGAAATTAGTTTTTGTACAAGATTATCCGGACATCATAGCAAAAAAGAAAAGATTGCAGTGGTATGGTCATGTCAAACGAATGCCAGAGAAAAAAAGATTGCCAAAAATTGTTATGGAATGGATCCCAATGGAAAGGAGGAAGAGAGGAAGACCGAAGAAAACTTGGATAGAAGGGGTACAAGCAGCTATGAATATCAGAGGAATGGAGGAAGATCAATGGATGGATAGAGAGGAATGGCGTTTGGTTTCCGGAAGACGGCGGCAGCTGCCATGATACCGGATGATGATGACGATGATGTCTTGTAAACAAAAAACAAGGACCTCTTTTAGTACTTCAAAGAGGAAATATCTCTCTTCATAAGTCTCCAAAAGTGTTCCAAACGCTAGCACGAAGAAATTAAACAGACACAAATCCGAATGTGAATGCTATTATGCATTACAGGGACTCTTATCAACCCAACTTCTCTAAAAAAAACTTTTTTTAATGCCCCAGGTTGTCCTTTTTTTTTTTGACATTTCTGGTGTTCTCTCCTGGCATTGGCGTAATTGTAAAAAAACACATTTCTGAGATTGAGGCGCCTGGAAGGCGGGGTTACGTTTCCCCTATGATATGAATGGTGATGATAATGATGATAGTGGTGCGCCAGGAGAGTCCTTAATCCTAAGCTTAATCTAAGATGAATATGAATGATGGCGATTGCGATGGCCATATGATGTTCGGGGACCGTTTGGGCCTTAAAGTTTCCTGTCATTTGTCTTACAGGAGAGGAAAAATCCCGATAAAAACCTCACCCAGGAAACTGTCCCGACCGGGGATCGAACTCGGGCCGGCTGCCTCGAGACCACAGCGAAGGACACCTCTAAAAAAAGTAAAAATGGAAATATATAAAGCTGTTATTTTCCTAGTTCTATTATATGCATGCGAAACATGAACATTCACTTTAAGGGAGGAAAGGAGATTACGAGTATTTGAGAATAAAGTTCTTAAGAAAAATTTTGGACCAAAGAGAGATAAACAGACAGGTGAATGTAGAAGACTATTTAACAGTGAGCTACATGATTTTATAGGAAACCAGATATAATAAGAACAGCTAAGTATCGTAGATTGCGATGAGCGGGGCACGTGGCATGAATGGGAAATTAAAGAGGTGCTTGGAAGCTTCTTATAGGAAAACCAGAAGGAAAACACCCAGTTGGTAGACCAAGAATGAAGTGGAGAATAACATTTACAATGATTTGAGGGAAGTAGATTATACATGATCGAAAAGCATTGGCGAATGATATGGATATTTGGAGAGCTTATGTTCACGCTGCCATAAACCTACGGATTCGATAGTGCCAGTGAGTTAGTTATTTAGTTAGCTTCTTGAGGTGCTCATTTTGGCAGAGTGAAATAATAAAATAAAATAAAGATTAAAACGAATCTATACTCTTTTTCATACATAAGTTATTTGACAGATGTTTCCGCCTGTAATTTCCAATAAATCCACTGCAGGATGCAGTGAATCTTGTCTGGAGATCTATGAAGTTCCTACGAGTTTGTGTTTGTGTGTATCTTTGTAATACGTCATTATTTTTATATCAATTTCAGTGTGGGCATTGTTAAGTCACGAACAAATGAATTCCTTAACAATATGTTAACAAAAACACGTCAGAATCAATTCAGAAATTCAAAACAAATGAATTTATAACTAGGTCAAAATAATAGAGCGGTGTTAGTTTATATGTTTGTACATTATCTTGAGTCACGAATGTTTTCTAAAATTAATATTGACGTTAATTATATTACTTGATTAAATTTTTGTTTTGTGAGGGTTTGAAATATGGACAACAAGATGGCAGTTCTCGTTTGTTTTCACTAGAATCAATTCACAATGCTGACATCTTTGAAATTTATTGTGTTCTAGATGAGCTACATTATTCATTGTATTTCTTGAACCAATTCCGACTGTTTGAATCTGCTATGAAGATATCCTATCGTTCTAACACCTGCTTTCAACATCGTGACGCCTGAATTAAAACTTTTGTAAAAGTAATGGTTTGTTTGTGCTCCGAATATTAATTTAAAAAGAAGCCATAACTCCGTTTTAAAACAATTACATGTGGAACTTTCTATTTACAAATGTGTCAATACGTACCAGGTGCCTACATCCCAATTTTCAGTTTTGTATACTTTTAACTCTTAGGTCACAAGATAACAATCTGCTAACAATACCTCTCTACAGTATCTGATCTTACTCTACTTGCTTCACAGAGCCTCTACTCGCTCTTGGAATTCCTTTCCTGATGATGTCAGAGGTTGCCGAACACTTGTCACCTTGAAATCAAGCTTAGGGATTTATAGTTACTTGTTAAATAATTGGGTTTTCTCCACATTGAAACATTAAGCTAGAAGCTGGGAGGTTGAGGATTCTAGTACCGGTGGGGTTAGGATTTTTAAACTGACCCAAATCTTCTGGGGTCGACTTAATCTCTAACGGGTACGAGTACCAGACACTTGTTCTGGGGGTAACGGCGGTCATCACGTAGGGCTGACATCAAGTGCCTATTGTCTAGAAAAAATGGAAGCCTTAACCTCGTACTACCCCAAGGGCCTCCTAAGGCCTGTAGTGGGATCACTTTATCTTTTTTTTATCACAGTGACATTTAATCTATGTCATAAGTAATTTTATTTTGATTTTTCTAAAGTGAAAATTTTATTTTTTTAATGTAGAATAAATAAATATATTAACTAAGTAATTCACTGGCACTATCGAACCGCAGGTTCATGGCCGCGCAGACATAAGCTCTCCATACATCCCTATCTCGAGCTAATGTTTTCCAATCATTCCCTGTATAATCTACTTCCCTCAAATTGTAGTTAATGTTATTCTTCCACTTCATTCTTGGTCTACCAACTGGACGTTTTTTCTCTGGTTTTCCTACAAGAAGCTTCCATGCACGTCTTTCATTTCCCATTCGTGCCACATGCCCTGTCCATAGCAGTATACGAGACTTAACTGTTCTTATTATATCTGGCTTCCTATAAAGACCATATAGTTCACTGTTGTGTAGTCTTCTCCATTCACATGTCTGTTCATCTCTCTTTGGTCCAAAGATTTTCCTAAGAACTTTATTCTCAAATACTCGTAATCTCTCTCTCTCTCTCTCTCTCTCTCTCTCCTCTCTCTCTCTCTCTCTCTCTCTCTTTGGTCCAAAAATTTTCCTAAGAACTTTATTCTCAAATACTTGTAAATACGAGCAAATACGTATATTACAGATAATAATTATTGTATTTTAAAAATATTATGCATTTATTACGTTGAGCAACATTTGATACAATTTAATCAAATTGCAACTTGGATATATTCCAATTCAAATTCTACCTCCCCATAAAAATAAAACTTTATAAATACAGTGAAAGTTTACGGGTCCGCAATAAAATTTATAAACTTACCAACTATATCAAAGGAATATTTATAAATGTACTTTATTCTAATTTAGAGATGCCTAATTATTTATTATAAATATTAAATAACATGGTTGAATGGTGTACAAGTTCTTAAGGCCGTAACTATGCTAGGTAAAATGAAACTATTATTATTACTGTTATTATTATTATTATTATTATTATTATTATTATTATTATTATTATCCGCAGAACTAAGATCACGAGGTTTTTTATTTCCGTCTACAGGATTAAATGAAAACATGAAATACGAGAAATGATGAAAATAAATGCTAATATCAAGTCTTAACGTCTTGCGGTCAGAGCTTCTGACTACAGTTAATGAGGTCCCGGGTTCGATTCGCTTTCAAACCACAGGAATGTTTCCTTAATGGAAATTATTCCTATGCTCTCCAATGCGATGATCTGAAATTTAGGTTAGTTCAGTTTTTTTTTCTCTCTGTTTTCTATTTATCCCTGTTTACCTCTTTTTTGTTTATTTATTGAATTATTGTTAATAATATAATTGTTATACCTATAAATATTAATTCTTGATTATAGAGGTGGAATCATTTAATAAGACCTGTTATCATAATTGTCCCGCGCCGTAGCGGAGTGGTTAAGGCAGGAAGCCTTGGCGCAGAGCTACGGGACTTGCGCTGGTTCGAGTCACCATGGGGGAAGAAATTTTCTCATGGTATTTCGGCCAGTGTGGGACAGGTGCCCACCCAGCATCGTGATGCATGTGGGTAGCTACAATAAGTAGCAGCTCCAGGTTGAGAAAACCAGCTATAACGGCTGGGGGACTCGACATGCGGACCACATGTCTCCCCCACACTGTCTGATTATCATCTACCTCTGTGATTGACACATGTGGATGTGAGGCCAGCAGCCGGCTGGTAGGCTAAGGGCCTTGTAGGCCTGTCGCGCCAGGAGATTTAGATGTTATCATAATTAGGGCTCCAATAGCACCTGTTAAGGGTCAAGGTCTTTTTCTGTTAAACATACACAAATAGACATTCAGATGTATACTCAGATCCGGATGGGATATGGCAGTTCCTTTATTAAAAAAATAACATCCAAGGCCGGTAATCGAGTCCTGTTCTGCTGCCAGAAGACTAGCTTTAACGATTGAAGTTTCCGAAATTCACCCTGGTACTGGCTGGACAATCATTCATTCTGTGATGCAAACATATGGATGTAAGGCTAGAAGTTTATTTATATACTAAGGGTTTTTTATATATGTTGCCCGTGGAGTTTTTTATATCTTATATACAGGTGACTAATAAATTATGTTATATTGATTTTTCAAGGTATAACATTAAACCGTGCATACTATGCAAAGGACTACGAAGTGTAAATCTTGCAGCAACCTTCCTCAATTTGTGAGATGGAATCCGACATGTCAGTTGGAAAACAATCCAGTATAATAATTGGAAAAGGCTCGTGATTTAAAGGTGCAATATATTGTGTTAGCAGGCGTTTATGGACTCACTCTTTATTTACATTTAGGCATAAACAAATGAATAATCTAAGGGCACAGTTTACAGGTTAAAAAATTCAATAGTATATTGCAATGCGAGGTTGGGAAGTAGTTTTTACAGAAGCGAGGATATCGCTTGGTTTTTAATTTCCGAGATTCTCTAAAACACTTTACAAACGTGCGTTGTACATTATTTTTTGCGCGATGGAGTTTTCAAAATAATGAATAATACTAAAATAATAACATCCTTGTTGGAAATATTCGTGTTCATTATAAACAAGTCCTCCGCTAGTCCTCCGCTGTGGTCTCGAGGTAGCGTGCTGCCTTGTCACGCAGCGGGCCTGGGTTCGATTCCCGGTAGGGACAGGCTCCTGGGTGAGATTTTTTCGGGGTTTTTCCTCGCCTATAAGACAAATGTCAGGAAGATTAGGGCCCAACGGTCCCTGAAAATCATCCGGCCATCTTCATCATCATCATCCTTATCATTATCATCATCATCCTTCACCGGTGTGGAAAGCAACGGGAAGCTACCATACCTATAATTCCCTAGTAAAGTTGCAAAGCATAGCATAAAATGCTATGATTGCAGTGAAAGACCTGCCCTTGGGCAGAATTTTATGGATGTATTATAAACAACTGACTAATGTTAACAGTCTGGCCAACGTTTATTAGTTGAGACTACAGAACGTGACACCAATCAGTCCTTAAATGGCGGCAAGTACGAATTTATTGTTTTATGTTGTTTCTAATAAAGTTCAGTTCATTTAAAATGCAGTGATTTGTTTCGTATAATGTATATACATTATATACATAATTATATTACAAAATAACATTACACATAGATAAAATTGACCTTCCTGGATTTTTGAGGCAAAAAGAAAAAAAAAAAAGAATTAACCAAAATAAGTTGTGGACGTATTCCCTCACATCTCAGTAATTGCACCAGCATGTCACTCTCTTCAGGGCAGCTGGTTCTTGTCACAATAGATGAGTAATAATTTTTGTTATTAAATAAAATATTTTCTTTTATAAATTATTTTATTGTTCATAAACAAGTTTTAATTATAATAAAATTGCGCCAATTTAAAATCACTTAATGAATATTATTATATTTACTCCACTTACGTAATTCAAGCTTTTTTTATTATATTTAATTCAAATTATAATACTTATTATTTTCGACAAATCAACTTTTGTGTAGTGAGGACTTAATGGCGTTGATGGTTCATCTTCTTCTTGTAGCCATTCTCTTCTTCTTTCTTTGTTCTGAATTAGCAAATTGTCAGGTTCTGAATGGCGACTACCTAATCAAGAAAGAGCACGATTCGTTCGCCTCCTTTCCCAATTCTCCAATTATATATTTAATGTTCGGCCGACTCAAGCCCACATTATTTAAACATTCTTCTGTTGTAATCCGTAACTTCAAATATTGTTTACCGCAACGATAAGTATGACGTAATCTCTTCTCTTCGATGTTACAAAAATATTCACTGTATTTTATCATTATACAATATATAATTTTTAGCTTGGATTTATTTATATCATTATTTTAATTTTTAAAAATCAAATAAACAGAATCCCAAATTATTATTAAAATAAGGGTAACTTTTGCTTTTATAAAGTACTGGGTGCCCTTAATGTCCTTTTTATAGTTCCACACATTTTTTTAATTTTATACAATTTATTTTGTAAATATTCATTATGTCAGTAGAATATCTCACAGCATAGGTATTTAAAACTTTTGGCTATTCATCAGAATGACTTACCCTTGATTTTTCAGTTTATTATTGTGAATTATAGCTTTTCTTCTGTATTTACTAATTTTTTAAAATATTTTAAACTTTTTGAAACAATTTTTATAACATTATTAGACAATTTTAAGTATTTATTTAAATACGCAAATCACAACATTATGACACTACTAGACAATATTGTGATGCTGACTGTTATTTTCTCCACAGAGTATATTAGTTTGTCTATGAGTTTTCTGTCGCTGTTTTGGGTTATCGCTGGTTAGAACGGCGTTAGGAAGTAATAAATAAGTATACACCCATTTAAAAAAAAGTTTGGTAATTTTAATATTATTAATATATTTCTTTATCATACATTTGGGGATTTATTGCAAAGATTCGACATTTAAATTTCATAGCGACGTGATGTCAACTAGCGTAAGCTGTATATACAGGGTGGACCGCTCGAATGGACCTAATTTCAATTGCTTGTTACTGGCAAACGGTTGAAGATAGAAACTTAAAACAACGCTCATATTACAGAAAAACTCACCAAGTTTTGATATCCAGATCACCACATCTCTATATGAGCCCCAGCAGTCACTGTGACGATATCAAAGCGATGAACAATTTCTTGCCAAGTACGTTGGAGTATGTCTTCTGGAATGTTCTCAATAGCCTCTATGATGCGCTCACGAAGATCACGAAGGTCTTTGACTGGGGTGGTGTAAACTTTATCTTTGACATAGCCCCAGAGAAAGAAATCCAGTGGTGTTAAATCGGGAGATCTCGGGGGCCACGCGATTGGTCCTCCCCTACCAATCCAACGGCCAGGGAAAATGTTGTCCAAAGTTCGTACGAACTTCATTGGACCAGTGGGGAGGAGCACCATCTTGCTGGAAAACGATGTTAGGCTGCAGTTGTTCAATTTGTGGAAAGAAGAACTGCTCCAGCATGTCAAGATATGTGGTACCACGAACAGTTTTCTCGGCGAAGAAAAACGGTCCAATGACCTTATTATGTGACAAACTGCACCAAACATTCATCTTCGGACTATCACGAACATGCTCTTGAATAGCGTGAGGATTCTCCGATCCCCAGATCCGCACATTATGCCGGTTTACCTTGCCTGACAAATGGAAAGTGGCTTCGTCCGAGAAGAAAATCTTGGTCATGAAGTCAGGATCAGCGCCGAGACGGTCCAGCATCGTATTGGCGAATTCCACTCGTTTCGGCATGTCATTCGGCTCCAGACGTTGCACTAACTGCACTTTATATGCGTGCAGTTTGAGGCGTTTGTGGACAATCCGTTGTAATGTCGATTTTGGTATTTGAAGTTCCCGCGAAGCTCTTCTTAATGACTTCCGGGGGCTTCGCTCAAATGCGGCTTGAACATTTGCTACCATTTCATCGGATGCTCTGCGACCACCACCATGCTTCTTCAACACAGATCCTGTAGCTAATAATGTATCACGCCACTTCTTTATGCTTCTAGCAGTTGGAGCATCACGGTTAAACACACGCCGGAACTCCCTTTGAACTCTAATGATTGATTTAAACTCCGCATACCACAAAACAGCTTGCGCTTTCATCTGCGGAGTCGCCATTTTCACAAACAATTAAATCTAAGAACGAGAAACGTATCTTTGTGCCATCTACCGACAGGATTCGAAACTTGGTGAGTTTTTCTGTACTATGAACGTTGTTTTAAGTTTCTATCTTCAACCGTTTGCCAGTAACAAGCAATTGAAATTAGGTCCATTCGAGCGGTCCACCCTGTACTTTAGTACGATATCGATAATATTCTATATGTGGCAAGGATGATAATCGATATGTGGTTCGATGGTAGGTTATCGCTGGCTCTATAATATCTGGTGCATGAGCACTGTTGTTCTATAGGACTTTGAAAATATATCAGGGTAGTTAAAGTGATGAATCCCAAGCTTGTAACTTGTTCGATTATTTCCTCATTTATTATAATCTTTGACCGTACAGATTGGCAACCATCCATATTTGAAATAATAAATGAGGGTGATAGAATAATGAGAACACCTGGTGACGAACCTGTGCACATGCGTTGAATTATTCACACAAGTGTTGCGCATGACGGATGGCTGTAAATCTGTCAGGATGGTCACGTACAGTGGATGGAGTTGTTTTCTTCACCGGTCAGGATAACGAGCTGTTATTATTCTCTATGACCTAAAATCACAGCAGGGGGTTATTGTTACTCTCCTGTGTCTCTTCGTGCAGGGGTTGACAAATATCTCTTTAATTTGCAGGAAACATTGCAACAATGTTCAGGCTATTGATTTTCGCACAACATGTTACATCGAAAATATTGGTATATCAGATCAATTATAATTTGAATAGGGATGAATATTAGGCAAACTGTATAAAGTGTGTCATAGATTTATGGCACACAAAGGGCCTCATGAAAGTCTTTAAGGTAAATATATCGATTCTTTGTAACACGACCATACTTTAGCAATTTATATATATATATATATATATATATATATATATAATATATATATATATATCATCGTTATCATCACATAATAAAACAAGAAGAGATACTAGATTGAAGTTTTATAAAACATTGGCAGTTCCTGCATTACTTTATGGGAGCGAAACTTGAGTAATGACCAAAAAATTGCGAAGTAGAATACAAAGCGCAGAAATGAACTTCCTTAGAAGAACAAAAGGCTGCACAAGATTGGATCGGAAAAGGAATGAAGATATAAGAACAGAGTTAAATATATATCAATTGGATGAGAAAATCAGAGAATATAGAGAGAAATGGTTTGCACATGTGGAAAGAATGAATGTATCAAGATTACCAAGAGCAGCATTCAACTACAAGCCAAGAGGTCCAAGGAATATAGGAAGGCCAGTGAAAAGATGGACAGAACAACTGTGAGGCGGAACAGGCAATTTGCCTAGCCCGTGAAGTGAAGAAGAAGAAGAAGAAGTTATCATCACGAGCTTCAAGGATTGGACAACTTGATTCGTTCCGTCTCCAGAATTTATAGCTGTTCTCTCCATCGCTTCCTGGGTCTTCCAATTCTTTCTTTATATATATATATATATATATATATATGTGTGTGTGTGTGTGGTGTATGTGTGTGTGTGTGTGTGTGCGTGTGTTATAATTAAATTTTTGACATTGAGCAATGCAAGATTAATAAATGCCGGAACGGGATTTGAACCCGGATCTCTGGGTTGGTACCCCAGCATCAAAATTGGTCCAATCGTTTAGGCATATTTCAATTTCGGGTTTCAAGTAAACCCCCACTTCTAATTTCGGATTTCGCTCATTTTTGGACAATACTTACCTCAGTTTATTTTAATACGATATACTGAGTTTCCTTGAGCAACATAAGAAAAAATGTGACCGCTAAAGCAATTTTTAAATTTTAACACTTAAGCTAAACTCCTACACCTAATGGTTTTAGAGGGTCCAATTGTGAATCTAAACCATCGAAGGACCCAATCAGACACACACATTTTTTCATCAAAAATACGATCCAGTCGTTTAGGTGGAGTTCGGTGACAAACACACGTACAGAAGAAATATAAATGTATAAAGATATAGTAATCACAGGGAATTATTTTTTTAATGCCCCAGGTTGTCCTTTTTGGACATTTCTTGTGTTTTCTCCTCGCATTGGTGTAATTTTAACCCACAACTGAGATTGGGGCGCCTGGAAGGCGGGGTTACGTTGCCTCGATGATGGGCGATGTTGTTGATAGTGGCGAACCAGGAGAGTCCTTAATCCTAAGTTTAATCTAAGATGAATATGAATGATGATGATTGTGATGACCATGTGATGTTCGGGGACCGTTTGGGCCTTGAAGTTTCCTGACATTTGTCTTACAGGTGAGGAAAACCCCGATAAAAATCTCACCCAGGAACCGGGCCCGCTGCGTGACAAGACAGCACGCTACTCCAAGACCACAGCGATGGACGGAGTTAATTTTAGAATATAAGAAATATTTAACTCTTAAACTGCCGAAATAATAACGTCTGTCAGTTATTTAAATGTTTCGGACCGCAATGAAAACAAAATCTAAGTTATTATCGTACATTACTGTGTAATTTGACATACATTAAATTAATTTCTACTCATTTGTTTTTATATTGTTTTATAAACAATATTAAATAAATGAAATCAATGTATCTTATAGGATGAATTTCCAATTTAAGGGTTAAATATAATGCTGTAAGATAAACATACATTAGAACATATCAATATAATCATAAAAATTTAATGATCATGAAAATAACAATAATTAAATTTAATTAAATCACGATTGAGGCTATATTATTTTCATTAATAATATTATAAAGGAGACACGTGTGATAAAAGGACAATAACTATCTACAATGGTCAGAAAAACACCAAAAAGTTAAAATGTAAAAATAATAATACAACAGTATTATGCTCTCGCTAAAATAAGATACCCATGGTCCTATGTCGTAGATTTACGGCACGTAAAAGTACCGGAAGCCTTAAAAAAGAGGTCTCTGAGCAACATTTTTACTACCCTTTCGCACCTATGTTTTAATTCTAAGGCTAATGACATTATGATCTTAACTCTGCCAGCTTAAATAAAGCATTATTATTATTATTATTATTATTATTATTATTATTATTATTATTATTATTATTATTATTGTCATCTTTAAAGAGCGTCATTAAATGAAAATAATAACACAAACACTAGTTTCCAATGGGCAATGCTCTCCTCTGGTATGAGTCTATCTATTCTATTCTATTCTAGTCTATTCTATTCACAGGATTTTTACGACTTGAAAAATCCATTTACTGCTACCAGATTTGAAGCTACGAAACCTGGAACAGAGACTATGAGCATGGTAACTACTAGTGCATCAGGGCCAACGTGTAATTTAGAGGTACCTTAAGTGATAAATTTCCTACATAACGCACACCTTGACAACTCTTTGTTGCATGAACCATTTCTACATTTTAGAAATTTATTGTAAAAAGATCGTCTCTTTGTTGTGAAGATTAGCATGTGTTCAAACTCGGATGTCGATGGATATTTCAGGGCTTAAAAATCTAGAGTAAGGCTTCCTTATAGGGAATCAAATGTATGAGTCCCCGGATCATAGTTTTACTGCATATCAAAGAATATCAAGGCGCATCTAATATAAGAGGCCTCTGAACAAAATTTGTCTCTCCTCTCACATCCAGCTTGAATTGAACTCTATTAACTTAGCAGTTAAGGAGCTCCGTTAAACAATATATGCTTTATTGTAACTTATTACTCTGATATTATGATGTCATGTTTAACTTAAAATATATTTTTTTAAAATATCATCAACAGAACAAAACAACTAATTTATAAATCCATACTAGAAAGTATAAAGTTATATGGATCGGAAGTTTGGACAATGACACAACATGTCAACAGAATAACTTCAGTTGAAATGGATTTTTGGAGAAGAGCTACCAGAAAATCTCGACTGGAAAAAATTAGAAATACAGAAATTAGAAAATGGGTGAATGCAGAAAGAAGTATAATGGATGAGATTGAAAACAGAAGACGAAAATGGTATGGACACGTAAGAAGAATGCAGGATGGAAAGACTACCAAAGGCTGTCTATGCATGAAACATTGAAAGAATGAGCTGAAAAGGAAGACCAAGAACAACCTTGAAGAATAACATTCACAATTCAATGAGTAAATTTGGTGTAACAGACGAAGACACAGAGGACAGAGAATGATGCAGAACTTTAATTAAGGAAAATTTATGAGTGTTTGTTGCAAACTGGTAGTCTATAAGTCCGTAGTCATATATATATATTTTTTTTTTTTTTAAAAATTCATGTTAATTACTAACATTGGTCGGAGAAAACCCTCAATGATGAGGAAAATTCTCAAAATGAATTATATATTTTACCACATCTTAAAATTACTCATGACTGTTTATCTATCTTAATTTAGCGGACTTTTTTTTTAATTCTGTCACCGTGGCATGGCCGGATAGAGTCTCTACCTTCCATTCTGGGGTCCTAAGTTCGATACTTTGCTGGGCAAGGGTTTATACATCTCCACGTGGATCTAGGTGTGTTGATTTTTTCTGTTATGCTGTCTATGGTAATCAGATATCTAGGGACATGTATCTGGCTAATGTGTGGTTAAGAATTTTTGCTCCCTGGCTAAAGGTGATTGGGTCAGAAACTTTAAAGTCACATAGGGGCGTAAGTCATATAAAAGAAAAGAGTTTAGAAATAACAAAAAATAATATATGCAATTAAATAAAAATAGAACTTAAAGTTTTACGTAATTTTCACATTTATTAATATATAAATTATGTATAGCTGTTTCGGTACTTTGTACCTTCTTCAGACATGATAAATTAATGAATTTTGTTATTGTAGTACATAAAAACTGTAACTATGTAACATTTTTATTTATTTTATTTATTTTTTATTTTTTTACAATCTCTATTATACATTTAAAAGAGGTGATTCATCCAAATCTAGTTGGGAATTTAACAGCTTATTACCACTTTTCAATTTATTTATCTCTACAACTTCTAAAAGGTCGAACTTCTTTCCTTTGTCACAAACATGTAACATTTTAAAATTTGGATCAAAACAATGGTCATATTGGAGTAGGTGGTTAGAATACTTTGAATTATCTAAATTTCTGTTATATGCTCTCATATGTTCTTTTGTTTTAATACATATGAAAATCGCGTAAAACGTTAAGTTTTATTTTTATTTAATTAATTAAGTTATGGATTTTCATCAAGTAAACACCGATTCAATTGATTAATTAAAAAATAATTTATTTATATATTTATATAGTAGGAAAGTTAATACCAGATATTAAAAGGGAGTATTGATATGTATCTTGGATTAGTGAAGATAATAAAATTATTATTTAGGCACACTAGATGTTGATGTCGGTCCCAGTGATATAGTGATTATATGCTCGTTTTGAATTTGGGATTCGAGAATTCAAAACCGAAACAGAGTTTATGTATATGTTTCATCTTTTAGGGCCTATGTGACTTCTTTCGTTATATAAGTAAATCCGTGGGTTCCTCTTCGTAATTTACGGAATGTAGACTAAAAGAAACTAAGACCTATACTGATCCCACTGCAGGCCTAAGGATACCTTTGCGTTTTAGGATGTATTATGCTCTCACCTTTCTAGACAATCCGCACTAAATATTCACTTAAGCCGCCTTTACCCCGAAGTTTATATCTTGTTCTGATTTCTGTTAGATGCTGAGTAGACCCCAGGGCCATGATGCCGCCAAAAATGTTTAACTCCGTATAGCGACAGGCCTAGAAGGCTCTTGACCTACGAGCCGGCTTTTGGCCACACTTAGACATGTATTCATCAAAAAGGTAGACGCAGTGTAGAGGTGACATGTGGTCAGCCGTTACAGTTGGTTTTCTCAACTTGGAGCCATTACTTATTGTAGCTACCCAAATGCTTCACGATGCTGGGTGGACATCGGTTCCATACTGGCCGAAATTCTATGAGAAAATGTCTTCTCCATGGAGACTCGAACCAGCGCTAGACCCACAGCTCTCAACCAAGGCATCTTGCCTTAACCACTCTGCCACGGCACGGGACAATCAATGTTCAGGACACTTTAAAAATTCTGTCCTTATCGGGACTCGAAGCCGCGATCTTCCAGCTTGTAGCGTATTGCCTTAATAATCATTTAGATTATATTAATTAAAGAAAAATCTAGCATATAAAAATTTCTTAAAGTAAATAAATAAGCAAGAATAAAACTTTCCCTAAAAATTTAAGGCCAACCGGAACCTTTATGAATATTATAATAATTGCACATATATTAAAGGAACATTTTAAGTTACCTTCCCTACAGCTACAGCCTAAAAATTGCAATTATTGTCAACTACGCTACGACATGCTCCAGTATGGGAGCATACTGAAATTTATTATATCAAATACGACACGATATAAGCTTAGATGTTAAAGTACCTACAAATAAGAATGAATAATAGTTATTGATTATCTTCTATAGCTTTTCCAGTTGTGAAGTAAATAAACCAAATGTATGACTGCATTTTCATTAGTCGAATATAGATTTTACCTTTAAGGCTTTAAGAAAATGTAGTTCGCTTTCTAACACTCAAAATAAAGGAAATAAAAATAATAAAAATAATATTTTATGTAACAAGTGTCTATATAAGTTACATGGGATCATCTTATAATGTATATACAATTTTAATTGAATGAATAAGCATTGTTTGATTCTTACGCATGCACAATGCAGAATATGTTGGAACTTCAATTGTTTTAAATGGTCGCTTCTGTCCAATTTTTAAAACACTGGAAAAGATAGCATTTGAAAAAGATGAGGAACAAATAATTTTTAATGTTTTAAAACTGTTTAGTGAAAATATCCCACATTACTCATCAAAGATGTAATAAAATAACAGCAGAATTTACAGGTGAGTCAGCAAAGAGTATAATTTCTATATAATGAAATTGTAAATAAAGGATACCTAACTATCGACATCATGGAAAAAGCGTAAACGTCTAATCAGCTTGAAGTAGCATATCTCAGGTCTAATTGTCTATCCTTGCATGTCCATCTTTAAATTGCAATACTAATGACTTGATACGTTAAAGGACATCGGTAAATAATATATTGTACTCGTAAACCTATCTCTTTCTTAAATTATTATCTTTGACTTTTTCTTAGAATTTCATCTATTACATTCAAAGTCTAGTTACATTAGTATAATCACTGATTTATAAAAAAATGACGTTAACTAACAACATTTATCTTGGCCAGTTATTTATTCTGGTTTTGTAACATCATAGATTGGTTTCCCAGCTGTATATTTATTTCCTGCCGTATTAGGAGAGACATCTCAGGTGGTGCGGTGTGCATCTATGAAAAGAAAGATATAACTATCCTGCATTTTCAAACATGATTTTCTTGTATAGAAAGCCCTGATGAATACAACGGAATACCTTGTTCCTGGCACAAGGACTTCTGTTACAAGTTCAGAGAACTCGACTCTCAGTTGTTTCTTGCGTAGGATGAACTTGATGAGGACACCCACCAAGGAGACACACCAACAATCCGTTATGTCCTGAAACACATGCTTATAAGAAACCATTTTTGAATACTTTAATACTGATATGGACTGGATATATTTCAAAATATAGCTTCGAAGTAAATAAAATGCTCTAATTTTGCGATAAATTTAATATAGGTTTACTTTTACTCATGTGAAATACCAAGGATAACTAACTGTATGGGTTTCTTCCTTTTTATGACGGATCTGTTACAGTAAAAGTTCCTTATTTGCGGGAGATTTGTTCCGCAAATATACCGCGAACATGGAATGGTAATTTGTATGGGTATATAGGGGATACGTCGGCCGCGGTGAACTAGTGGTCATGCTCCTTGCCTCTGGTCCAGAGGGTCGCGGGTTCAAACCCGGCCGAGGTCGATGGATTTTTTAGGACGGAAAAATCCAAAGATCAAGTCCTCCGGGAGGGACTTTAAGCCGTGGGTCCCGAGTCTGAAGATTTTCAGGCTCGTAAAAAACCCTTAAGCCTGAATGAAAAGGCCTCTAAGCAAAATTTACCGAATTTTCCCGTCCTAGTTGGTTTCCTAGATGTCAGTATGAGGCGGAACGCTGACCACGGACCACTCAAAATGGCATCTATACGAAAACAAGTGTAACTAAATTAGTATGGTTCAATTCTTCCCTGTAGGGGGAGAGGGCCTAAATCTCTGTAAAGGGAAAATATAGGCTTACATTACATTTTATATATATATATATATATATGTTATAATTAAATGTTTAACATTGAGCAATGCAAGCTTAATATGGTATGATAAGAAAAATAAATCCCGTCCAGGCATTTATTTTTCTTATCATACCATATATATATATATATGGGATACGTTCTTCTTCTTCTTCTTCTTCTTCTTGTAAGTCCATGTTTCCCTTAACAGAGATTTACGGGCTCTCCCCCTACAATTTGTGTACTTGATTTGAAAGGTAGGAAGCCTTGGCGCAGAGCTATGGGACTTGCGCTGGTTCGAGTCTCCATGGGGGAAGAAATGTTCTCATGGTATTTCGGCCAGTATGGGACCGGTGCCCACCCAGCATCGTGAGGCAATTGGGTAGCTAAAATAAGTAGCGGATCCAGGTTGAGGAACCAGCTATAACGGCTGGGGGACTCGACATGCTAACCACATGTCACCCCTAAACTGGCTGTTGATCATCTACCTCTGTGATTGACACATGTGGATGTGAAGGGCCAGCAGCCGGCTGGTAAAAGGGCAACCGCTGAAAAGTGGAAAGGCCCTCAATCGGAATCGGATTTGAAACACTCCTTATAAAAGCCGCCTTGACACGTGCCTGCAGTAAAAAATAAAATGTTGATGCGTTAATAAAGTATACTAATCTTTCTAATATACCAACTGGATCCGCGAATAAAGAAATTCTTACCCGCGAATACAGGAACTGTGTCGCAGTTTTTTAACCCGCAAATAATGAAAACGCGAATATAGGAACCTCGAGTAAGCATCTTTTACTGTATTTACAAATATACTGCATATATATATATATATATATATATATATATATATATATATATTGTAGAAAGCAACGGGAAGCTACCACACCTACAATTCCCTACTAAAGCTGCAAAGCATAGCATGAAAATGCTATGACTGCAGTGAAAGACCTGCCTTCGGTCAGAATTACTATGGATATATATATATATATATATATATATATATATTTATATTTATTTTAACTTGAAAGCAATACACTATTTTTATCATTTTTTAAAACTTTGTAAGCTAATAATTAAAATGTAATAAACATTTGGAATAGGTCCTACTATAGGTGCAGTAGTTTTCCCAGTTATACGTATTATTCTGTATAGGCCTATTATTAAAAAATCTGTAGCACAACAGTCGAAGTTGACTGAATTTGTTGCTTCTGGTTCAGCGCTATATGACGTTAATTTGTCTGTTTTAAATTTACGCACCACTTCGGCTGACCAGTTTAAGTTGATGGAGTGATTTGGTATTCTGTATGGTGCGGAGAGTAGGATGAGTGTATGTTAAAGTATTTTTGTGCAGTGTGCGTTGTAGGAGGGACAACGACTATGAAAAGGGAGAAATTGGAATTCTTTGGGGTCACATAGCCTCTTCCTGTCTAAAAACACTAAGGGGGCCGCCAAGCTTAACGTTCCCGTCCAATAGGAATTGCTATTAACAATATCACAATTTTCTCAACATATGTGAAGGAGTTAAGAATTTAATCCAGAAACCAAGTGCAAAATCTAGCTATTAAAAATTGTAAAGGAGCATGCCTTCAATCGTCGGTATCAAAGCATTTTGCGATTATACTGAGCAACAAAAAATATTTTTTTTTGTCTCAGAAAGAACAAATTGTGATTACAATAGTATTTTTTCTCCTGAATTCAAATATGATGTCGGTTTTTCTATCACGCAAGGATTCCGAGAGACAGGCATTTATTATAATTTCAAACACTTTAATATTTTCTACATTCGTAACTATACAATATTCGAACATTCGGACTCATCTAGAAAGTAAGAAATTAGGATTTTCTGCTATATTTCGCCTGTGGAGCATCCCTCTTGATGGTCCAATAGTAATCGGCCAGCATGTTAGGATTCCATTTGCCTTGATATCTCTTTTCTATAGCTGAAATCTCCTGATGAAACTGTTCCCCGTGCTCATCGCTCACTGCGCCAAGATTTTCCGGGAAGAAATCTAGGTTTATTAAAAAAATAATTATTTAAATTCATTAATTGAAATTGAAATAAAAAAAAAACTGTGGGTGATGGAGAAATTCCGAATACGTATTTGAAAACACGATAAAAAAACTGCATTATGTACAACTATTGGTATTCATGAGACAAAAATCATGTTACCCAGTGTTATTAAAGGGTAGAATGGGGATGTGTCTGAAGAGTATTTTCATTAAGTGTATTCTGCAAATTTTGGCACATGGGTCAGAAACGAGGACTCTAATAGAATCAGAATTTTGTTATCTGCAAACTACACGGCGAAGCATGGAGAAATGTATGTTATGAATAACTCGAAAAGACGGAGAAATAATTAAATTGTATGTATCAGAAAGAACCCCGCGCAGTAGCCAATGATTAAGGCAAGATGCCTTGGCGCTGAGCTAAGGGACTTGAGCAGCTCCAGGTTGAGAAAACCAGCTATGAACAGCTGAGGAACCCAATGTGCTGACCACATGTCACATCTACACTGGCTGGATGATCGTCTACATCTGTGACTAACACTTGTGGATGTGAAGCCAGTGGCTGTTAGGCCAAGAGCTTTCTAGGCCCGTCGCGCCATGGAATTTGTTTGTTTGTATCAGGAATATATCAGATGCTGTTGGAGAAATTATAGGTGTGGTATTGTATATCTGGTTTAACTTGGCAAAGAGAGAGATGGAGATATAAGTGTTGATTCTTGACCGCTTTCCCCAGTTACAAAAGAAAGAACCCACCCTGTTGTCAGTTTTTGTCTTCCCCCTTTTCATTTTAACATCTGGTGAAGAAACACCGACAACACTGGTGCGAGTGAAGAGGTGAGCACAGCTGTCTCTTTCTACAAATTGCTTCCAAAGTTAAGCCAGACGAACTATGGCTTCTCGTTGCTTTCCATACCGTGGATAATAATGATGATGACCAGATGATGTTCGGGGATTGTTTGGGCCTCACAGCTTCCTGATATTTGTCTTATAGGTGAGGAAAAGCCCCGAAACAAACCTCACCCAGGAAGCGTGAACCTACCAGAATCGAACCCGGGCCCGCTGCGTGATATGCCAGCACGCTACCTCGAGACCATAGTGGTGGACGTGGATTGGACATAATGACAGAACAAATTAAAACGATGGATAAAAAATATTATTGACTACATACAACGAGGCAAGAAGCGTCAAAAAAGGAAATAAATAAAAAAAACAGGATGGAAGGACAAAATCAAGACGATGGAGAGTAATATGGAAAATAAATAACTTTCCAAGATGGTTATGGAAAATATTGGAGAGACTATTCTTCAGTGGATATGAAACTATATATATATATAACAACAGTTGTATATCCACTGAAGAATATATATATATACACTACCCGGCGTGCGCTGCTACACCTAAATAAATGATATATTTTTGCATTTAGTTGAATAAGTAAAAGGAAAATTAAATATAAATTTATATAATTATTTTTAGATACCCAGTGCTGATTACCCGGCGTTGTCCGGGAATCTACGCATTCCGATGTAATTGGCATAAATGAGCTGAAAGACAAAATTTGTTATTTTGAGTTATCCATAAAAGAATACCCGCCGTGCGCTTCTGTGCTTGCCCAGGAATCTACTTATCCCGATCTTCTTGGCATCAATGAAAGACAAAAATGATTATTGTGAGTTATCTTTAAAAGACAAACATATGCTGTCGCGGACTTTTCTGTAGAGTTTTTTTTTGAGATATTCAATTCTGTGTACAATAATTTTATGTATTTGTTGTGATTTAGGCAGCGTAAGTCATTTAAGCTTACAAAAAGCGACATTTTTTTCACGTTATTTTTTTTTTACTGTAGAAGGTGATTTTTAAGGACGAAGGGCTTGAGCATTAAATCTCTCTTATAACCTATAACCTTCCCGGGAGAATCCTGAACATAAAAAAAAGTTCCATGACAATTGGATGAATGATATGGCAGCAAATGCTTGCCCGGAATCTACTTATCCCGATCTCCTTGGCACCAATGAAAGACAAAAAATGGCTATTGTGAGTTATCTGTAAAAGATAAACATATGCTATCGCGAAATTTTTTTGTAGATTTTTTTAGATATTTATTTCTGTGCAGATTAATTTTGTGTATTTGTTACGGTTTAGGCTGCGTAAGAGAAATTAGGACTGGAAGTAAATATCAATAAAACTAGATATATGGTCACACGTAGAAATACATTATATAATGGAAATGGACAGCTAATGACAAATAAGGGAAATTTTGAGGAAGTGGCTGAATTCAAATAGCTAGGAACAATAATCACAAATAGGAATGAGATGCACAAAGAAATTAAACATAGGCTCAATTCTGGAAATGCATGCAGAGTCTCTTGATGTCCCAACTCCTTTCAAAAAATGTTAAACTGAAAATATATAAAACTATTATTCTACCAGTTATAGCCTATTATATGGGTGCGAAACATGGACTCATACTTTGAGGGAGGAAAAGAGATTACAAGTATTTGAGAATAAAGTACTTAGGAAAATTTTTGGACCAAAAAGAGATTAACAGACAGGTGAATGGAGAAGACTACATAACAATGAACTACATGGTCTTTATAGAAAGCCAGATATAATAAGAATAGTTAAGTTTCGTAGACTGCGATGGGCAGGACATGTTGCACGTATGGGGAATGAAAGACCTGCATGGAAGCTTCTTGTAGGAAAGCCAGAGGGAAAACGCCCAGTTGGTAGACCAAGAATGAGGTGGGTGAACAACATTAACTATGATTTGAGGGAAGTAGATTATGCAGGGAATGATTGGAAAGTATTGGCTCAGGATAGGGATGTATGGAGAGCTTATGTCCGTGCGGCCATGAACCTATGGGTTCGATAGTGCCAGTGAGTAAGTAAGTTAGGCTGCGTAAGCCATTTAATGGTAACAAAAGGGGACTTTTTCACGTTTTTCACTACAAAGGTTGTTTTTAAGGGTGTAGGAGTTGAGTATCTCAACTCTCTTATAATCTATGTTCATCCCGGGAATCTCCTGAACATTTTGTTAAAAACCCATTACAATCGGATAAACGGTATGGCTGCGCATAAAGTATGAACGAACAAATAAACAAACATTCATTTTATATATTAGATAAGCCTGTGTGTTTGTATGCATGGATGAATTATTTGTGTTACGAAAATGAAAATAGAAAAGAAAAGAGTTAGGGCTATAGCTAGGCTGATTAAATTTTAGAACTGCCCTTAAATGGTTAAATCTTACGATTTTTAACTTTATCATCATCATCCGGTATCATGGCAGCTGCCGCCGTCTTCCGGAAACCAAACGCCATTCCTCTCTATCCATCCATTGATCTTCCTCCATTCCTCTGATATTCATAGCTGCTTGTACCCCTTCTATCCAAGTTTTCTTCGGTCTTCCTCTCTTCCTCCTTTCCATTGGGATCCATTCCATAACAATTTTTGGCAATCTTTGCTCTGGCATTCGTTTGACATGACCATACCACTGCAATCTTTTCTTTTCTATGATGTCTATGATGTCCGGCTCCTCTTGTACACCCATAATTTCCCTTATTTCTTTATTTCATATTCTATCCATTCTAGATTTTCCAGCTGATCTTCTTAAAAACATCCATTTCTGTACTTAGCTATTAACTTTATATTATTTATTAAGTTATAATTGAGGCGTTTAGAAGCAAATAGGTTTGTTTTTCTCGCGAAAAACGAGTTTGGTGCATAATTATATTCTCAAAGTATAATTTTGTTGGCAACGGGATATACGTGTACGCATTAGGAGTAAATAGGTATGATTGTTATCATTTCTTACACAATTTCAACTCTAAACCTGTTTTTCTCAATACTGGAAATCTTGCGCCCCTTTTTTTATAACAGCCTCAATTGTAAGGCTTAAGATATTTTATTAACTAACTCACTGGCACTATCGAACCCATAGGTTCATGGCCGCGCGGACATAAACTCTCCATACATCCCTATCCTGAGCTAATGTTTTCCAATCATTCCCTGTATAATCTACTTCTCTCAGATCATAATTAATGTTATTCTTCCACCTCAGTTTTGGTCTACAAACTGGGCGTTTTTCCTCTGGTTTTCCTACAAGAAGCTTCCATGTACGTCTTTAATTCCCCATTCGTGCCACATGTCTTGCCCATCGCAGTCTACGAGACTTAACTGTTCTTATTATATCTGGCTTCCTCTAAAGATAATGTAGTTCACTGTTCTGTCTTCTTCCCCATTTACTTGTCTGTTCATCTCTCTTTAGTCCAAAAATTTTCGTAAGAACTTTATTCTCAAATACTCGTAATCTTCTTCCTCCCTTAAAGTAAGAGTCCATGTTTCGCATCCATATAATATAACTAGTAGAATAATAGTTTTATATATTTTCAGTTTAACATTTTTTCAAAGGAGTTGGGACGTCAAGAGTCTCTATAATGCATAATAGCACGCATTCCCAGAATTGAGCCTAATTTCTTTGTGCATCTCATTCCTATTTGCAATTATTTTCCTAGGTACTCGAATTCAGCCACTTCCTGAAAATTCCCGTCGTTTATCATTATCTGTCGATTTCCATTATATAATGTATTTCTGTGTGACCATACATTTAGTTTTATTGATATTTAATTCCAGTCCCAATTTCTTAGTGTTAGTCAATCGTGTGTGCATGTTGGATATTTTATAATCCCTTTTTTATAAAAAGTAAAGTGATCCCACAACAGGCCCGGAGGCCCTTGGGATAGTAGGAGGTTAAGGCTCCCAAATTTTCTAGACAACCGGCACTTTATGTCAGCCGGCTTGTCAGCCCTGCGTGACGGCCGCCTTTACCCCCAGAACAAGCGTCTGGTACTCATTTCCGTTAGAGGCTGAGTCGACCCCAACGGGACTTGAACCCTCGACCCTCGGGCTTGAAGCTCAGTTTTTATAAGGAAATAATATTCGAGGAAATACAAAATAATGCAAACTCTAATATCAATGCGAGAGAATTTATAATCTAAACTTATTCGAATTCGTGTCACCCCTAGGAAGGAATTAATAGGGTCTTTCTATATGTGAATTCTTGCATCATACTTTTTTTAAATCTTGATCCTAGCTTTTGTAAGCGCGAGTTGTCTCTGTTACTTGCTTTATTTTTATTATTTATTTCGTGCCGTGTCTAGTTGAATATATATCATACGATTTTAATTTCTTTGTTGTGACTTGTAGATAAAAAGACAAGTTGAACATTTCTTTTGAAATGTTACAAGCTTTCATTAGCCATGATGTCGGCAGAAAACATATGAAATGAATAAGCATATCTTTTGAGTTGTTTTGAAAGGTACATAAATTCCAAACTAAAAATTAGATCATGCTCCTTAATGCAGATGTTTAGACCTTGAAACTCATTCAGATGATCTGTTGGACCGTAGGTAGATTTCTGGACCCTATTTCTATCTTAAGTAGAGTTCTATTAATTTATTCTGTGAATACGTTTAATTATTTTGTGACTTGAAGGAAAGCACGTCTAATTATTGTGTGATTGAGATACCATACCCAATTTGTGTGAGGAACTTGTTTGGTATGTCTTCTACATAATTATTGCCACCTCTTGTTACATCTTGTTACCGAACAGGCGTAAGAATCTTGTTCTCTATAGAGCACGTATACTATTGAGTTTAAAGATGTAAACCAGTTTCACATTACCAATTTCTAAAGTTTACCAATGTTTTAATAATAATTGGTACCTATTATAAAATAGCTAGGGAAAGATTTACATGCACGAAGTCAACATTTGGTCAAATAAATACAATTTCTTTATAAAGGGCCATAACTTAAGTAACTCACTGGCACTATCGAACCCGTAGGTTCGTGACCGCAGGGGCATAATTTATCCATACATCCCTATCCTGAGGTAATGTTACCAAGTCATCTCCTGAATATTCTAATTCCCTCAAATCATGATTTGTTATTCTCCCAATTCATCCTTGGTCTACCAACTTGGCGTTTTCCCCTCTAGTTTTCAAAATAATAATAATACATTATTATTGTTATTATTGAATTGCTTATGATTTATTAGGATTATTATTATTATTATCATCATCATCATCATTCGAGAATAAAGTACTTAGGAAAATTTTTGGACCAAAGAGAGATGAACAGACAGGTGAATGGAGAAGACTGCATAACAATGAACTACATGGTCTTTATAGGAAGCCAGATATAATAAGATCAGTTAAGTCTCGTAGACTGCGATGGGCAGGACATGTTGCACGTATGGGGAATGAAAGACTTCCATGGAAGCTTCTTGTAGGAAAGCCAGAGGGAAAACGTCCAGTTGGTAGACCAAGAATGAGGTGGGAGAATAACATTAATTATGATTTGAGGGAAGTAGATTATACAGGGAATGATTGGAAAGCATTAGCTCAGGATAGGGATGTATGGAGAGCTTATGTCCGCGCGGCCATGAACCTACGGGTTCGTTAGTGCCAGTGAGTCAGTAAGTATCATCATCATCATGAGATAAAAACACACCGCAGAAATAACACAATTACTAAAAGTAGAGGAATTAAACACAACAATAGTGAAATACAAAACAAACTGGAAGGAACACTAAGTAAGGATAACTGAAAATAGAATACCAAAAGCAGCATACAACTATTCATCAGGAGGAAAAGATTTGAGAATACCAAAGAAAAATGGAAACAGCAGCAATTTGGAGCCGGAACAGGCTAGAAATAAGCCTAAACCATGACCAAGAAGAAGAATATTATCATCATTAGTATTAAGTAATTTACTATAAATTGTATTAAATTATACACAAATAATCTCGTAAGACTTACTATAGATATATTGATTTGTCTATTGATCTACATGATCTGTCTGTATAAATATTTTTTCCTCAATCCATTTTTTTCATTCACGAACCCCATCCAACACCAACTGATAGATTTGTGTTGAGCAGAGAAACATTTTACGAATGCATGCACATATCCACATACTTATAGAAACATTTATCTTTATTATATATTATACTTTTTTTAATATTTTTCACTGAGAGTAATTAATATTCATAATTACAAAGAAATAAACGTTACCTCAGTCAAAACATATATTTATTAAGTCGACGTTTCAATCTCCATATATGAGATCATTTTCAAGATAAACAACCATGTCTTGAAAATGATCTCACATAAGGAGATTGAAAAGTCGACTTAAAAATTTGTTTTTTGACTGAGATAACGTTTATTTCTTTGCAATTATGAATATTTATCTTTATGTTTCTCTCTCCATGCTCGGAACTGTTGATATGTTGGCATTTTATTATATCAATGTATCGATTTTCGTACCGTTGGTATGCCGGAATTACGGTTTAAACTAAATCTTAGTCTATTAATTTTAATTGTATTTAATTTTGTTGTATTATTAGACATTATTTTCATTATTGTTCAGTTTGACCAGATAATTAATTGTTTAGTACGTACTGTTATTGTAATTTTTTTGTATTTAAATGTAACATATATTTATCCTGGTGAGTGGGAGAGAAGGCCACATGGCCTTAACTCCACCAGGCTAAATAAATCTATTCTAAATTCTAATCGTATTATGTCCAATGATTTATGAATATATTGGTCTGAGTTGTTAAATGATCTTTGAACAAGTTTTACTGTATACAACTTTCTATGATAAGAGGCTGCGGGACATCTCTCGCAGTGTCATCTTACGACTTCTATAAGAAGAGAGTATTTTTATTCAGAATATTTGACTACACTAAAGTAGAGTTATCCCACTACAGCCCTTATGAGGCCATTGGAATGGTGGATATTAAATTTTCCATCTTTAAAGACAATCGACACGAAATGTCAGCCGGATTATCAGCCCTGTGTGACAGCCGCCTTTATCTTCAGAGCAAACGTCTGGTACTCACTTCAGTTAGAGGCTCATTTGACCCCCAGGGCCATGATGCAAGCAGATGTTTGCCAGTTTAAATAATCCTGATCCCATCAGAAATGGAACCTGCAATCTTACGGCATGAAGAAAGAAAACGCAATATTCGTATTTTCATGGATAGATAATATTTTCTCATTGTTAAATTCGTACTATTCACGTAATGTAGCTTATTTAAAATATAATCAGTCGTTGTGTGAGCGACACTTTCCGTATTCAATATCCGGTGGAGTAGGTAATTTCAAATCTCTATATTGGGTCTGCGTCTATATCTTGTTTTGTGTTGTCCTGTGGCATATCCAGGGAGACATTTCCACGATGTAGGCAATCTAATTATGTGTAGTTTAGGGATCCTACTATCTGCTTATAAGCGACAGGCCCAGGGCATTAATTAGCTTTTAATTAATTAGTTATATATTTCTCTGAAATTTCATCTTAACCATAATTGTTACTCCTCTTTGAGCATATTTTTCTTTTGGAACTCCACTGTATAGATGCAAGTATATGATACTAAAACAAAAAACAGTCAGAAGTATAACTTCTCATTATACTATTCAACTGTTTCTATGTGAAACCAAAACAAAAGACACTCAGAAGTCTTACTTCTCATTATACTATTCAACTGTTTGTATGTGAAACCAAAACAAAAGACAGTCATAAGTCTACCTTCTCATTATACAGTGTTGCAATCTTAACTTTTAGTACATACAAATCCTAGCCCTAAGAATAAGATTCATTTGAGGATCCGTAAATTTTTTTCAGGCCAATCGGATCCACGATTAAAACAATTTGGAAACCCTGGATTATTGGAAGCAAGCAATTTAGCGAGTAGTAGTTAATTTTTAAAAATATGTTACACAATTACTTAAACACTCTCAGTAACGTCATATTCACAAACAGATGAGATGTGTCTTTATTTGTGAAGGGTGAAGATTACTAGTCAAACTCACTTCATTATTTGATGGGCGTCGGAAGAATACTGAACTGTACATAGAGGAGAGGGTCAGGTGAGGTCAGAAGAGAAGTGGAGGGGGGTCTAGGCTTGTACTATTGTATCTGTTGTGTGGATAAAGCCAGTCGTGACTGACTCCACCCTCTAATAGGCCCTTAACCTCAAGAGCCCATATACTTATCTGTCGTAGTGTATACTATATTAATGATATCGCAAAGAGCTACTCAAGCTCTTAGCATAGTAATAATAATAATAATAATAATAATAATAATAATAATAATAATAATAATAATAATAATAATTTCAAGACAAGATATATCTATAAGGCACTTGGCCTACCAAGTGGTTGATAATCTCACAGCCATATAATCATTATCTTCCTAATATTCTCCTCATGGGTAGGTTCAATATTAATTTGACTTTTTTTTAAGATTTACCAATTTGCCATAACATAAATCCACCAAATACATTCCATGTTTGATATTTTATAGTGTTCTGCAATGCTATCCTTTGCAGCTTTACTAGGGAATTATTATAGGTGTGGTAGCTTCCCGTTGCTTTCCACACCGTAGATGAAGATGATGATGATGATGTTGGCCAGATGATGTTCGGGGACCGTTTGGGTCTCAAAGCTTTCTGACATTTGTCTTACAGGTGAGGAAAAAAAAACCGAAAAAACCCACCCAGGAAGCTTGTCCAGACCGGGAATCGAACACGGACCCGTTGCGTGACAAGGCAGAACGCTACCTCCAGACCACAGCGATGGGCGGACGCATGTTTGATATATATATATTTTTTTTTTGTCTAATGCCACCAGGTTGTCTTTTATGACTTTTCTGGCTTTCTCCCCTGCCATTGGCGGAATTGTAATCCATTTCTTAGGTTGGGGCATTTGGAAGGTGGAGTTACGTTACCCCGATGAAATGATAATGAAGCGCAAAGAGAGTTCTTAACCTAAACTTAACGTAAATTCCAGACTATGGGTGCCCTTTAAGAAAATTCCTTTGGTCTGACCGGGAGTCGAACCCGGGACCTCATGAACAGAAGTCAGTAACGCTGACCACTGCCCATGAGGCTGGTCGTGTTTGATATATTGAATCATATGTATTTTGAAAAGGGCAATTCATTAATGGAGTATATTTAGTGGAGAAATTAACAAATTCTATTTAAAAAATCACCGATTTGATTTAAATAAAAAAATTCAGACGAGAAATCATTGAATTGATAGTTTTATATTTATCATCATGACGATATTGTCCACGCTACGAAATTGATTAATGTTCTAGAGATTCAATTCGCAACGTTATACACCTATAGATTGACACAAACCATTTATTAATATTGTGATGCGTAGTAATGATGACGTTTAAATTACGCAGGTAAGGCGAAAATAGTGATCTCTCGCATTGGTCGGAATTGGTTTGCAAGTCGCCGATTCGCGAGTCAAAAGACATACGCAAACCACCGACATGTCTGGGCTGTCATTCCAGAATCTCCACCAACTACTCATTTCCCTTTCGGGAAAGATCGGTGACGAGGGGCTTCCCCGTGGAAGTATCTTGGCCATCGGTCTAGAAGTTTTCCTGCCTTGCCATATATACAAGGTGAATTTTAATTACACCGACAAACTGCAGGAACTGTTTCCTGACTGGAAACGAAGGGAAAAAATGTCACATGAATAAGTGTCCATAAATGCATCGTTGCCAGGGTAGATGGCACTGACGAATGACATTATTCTCTTGGCCCTGTAGCATGGCCTGCTAGATCACCGGAATTAAACTCCCTGAATGTTTACCTCTGGTGGCATCTGAAAAGCGTTGTGTATGCTGAACTAGTTCCTGATGAGCATACCCTTCAACAGCGTGTTCACGTCGCCTGTGACGCTATTCGGAGAGGGGTCGGAACATGCGAAAGAGTGTATTGCATCCCATGGAGACAACTTTGAACATCTGTTGTTATGGTCGATTTTCTCAACCTGGAGTCGCTACTTATTGTAACTACCCAAATGCTTCATGATGCTGGGTGGGCACCGGTCCCGTAAAGTAAAGTGATCCCACAACAGGCCTCAGGAGGCCCTTGGGGTAGTAGGAGGTTAAGGCTCCCACTTTTTCTAGACAATCGGCACTTTATGTCAGCCGGGTTGTCAACCCTGCGTGACGGCCGTCTTTACCCCAGAACAAGCGTCTGGTACTCATTTCAGTTAGAGGCTGAGTCGACCCCAGGGCCATACTACCCAAATGCTTCATGATGATGGGTGGGCACCGGTCCCATACTGATCGAAATTCCACGAGAAAATGTCTTTCCCCATGGGGACTTGAACCAGCGTCCCGCAGTTCTACGCCAAGGCATCTTGTCTTAACCACTGAGCTGACTGTAAAAGTTCCGACAAATCTTGTTCAGATAACCTTTACTTCAGGGCATAATGATGAAGATGAATAAATTGACTGGACCAGCATAGTGCGTGAGATGTATGTGATGGACAATTATAAATCTCACTGGCTGTCTCTTGCTTTCGATGTCAAAAAGTAATGCCACGAGAGATTTCCAATGTATCTAGAGGATTTGGAAATCAAGAGTGGCATTTGTTAGGACTATTTAACAAATAAAATTAAGCTGTTTACTCACAAATCATTATTTAAATATAGTTATTTAAAAATATGTATATATTTAATGTAAATGGCGATGTTTGAAAACAAATGAGAATGTTTGGTTATGCTTCTTTTGTTCATCCATTGCAATTAGATCATATTATATATTTCCAAATAGGATCGCAATTCTGTAAGAATGCACCCTAGTGGAGAAAAAATTGAACACATCAAACTGTATATTATAACGAACATTATAGGTTATTAATTATTTTTAGGAAGCAAACTCCGTAAAATAATTTTTAAAAACACAATTATCAAATTGTAGTTCGAAATGTGTAATGTCTGTTCATTATTTGCTATATTCAACACATTTGTTCGAGAGTCAGTCACTGCAAAATAATGCTCTGCCTGTTCAGAATATTAAAAAGGAGGAGCTTTCTTTAATATGATAAACAGAAGTAGATAAATATCGAGGTGAAAAACGATTGTGATTGGTTGTAAAAGCAGAATTCATTGACTCCCATTTTGGGAGCTGTATGATGTAGTACTACTGGCCGATAGCGAGGAGATACTAAAGGCCAACACGCACACACTATTGAGTAACACTAAGAAATTAGGACTGGAAGTAAATATCAGTAAAACTAAATATATGGTCACACGTAGAATTTCAGTATATAATGGAAATGGACAGCTAATGACAAATGAGGGAAATTTTCAGGAAGTGGCTGAATTCAAATACCTAGGAACAATAATCACAAATAGGAATGAGATGCACAAAGAAATTAAACATAGGCTCAATTCTGGAAATGCTTGCTATTATGCATTGCAGAGACTTTTGATGTCCCAACTCCTTTCAAAAAACGTTAAGCTGAAAATATATAAAACTATTATTCTACCAGTTATATTATATGGGTGCGAAACATGGACTCTTACTTTAAGGGAGGAAAGGAGATTACGAGTATTTGAGAATAAAGTTCTTAGGAAAATTTTTGGACCAAAGAGAGATGAACAGACAGGTGAATGGAGAAGACTACATAACAATGAACTACATGGTCTTTTATAGGAAGCCAGATATAATAAGAACAGTTAAGTCTCGTAGACTGCGATGGGCAGGACATGTTGCACGTATGGGGAATGAAAGACGTGCATGGAAGCTTCTTGTAGGAAAGCCAGAGGGAAAGCGCCCAGTTGGTAGGCCAAGAATGAGGTGGGAGAACAACATTAACTATGATTTGAGGGAAGTAGATTATACAGGGAATGATTGGAAAGCATTAGCTCAGGATAGGGATGTATGGAGAGCTTATGTCCGCGCGGCCATGAACCTTCGGGTTCGATAGTGCCAGTGAGTAAGTAAGTAAGTAAGTAAGTAAGTAAGTAAGTAGGTAATTAACCTGCACTTCTTAAACTCTCTTATAAAATAAACTAAGATGAAAGCAAGCCGAATGCTCAATTGTTGACAAACTTTGGCATGAAAATGAAGTTAAGGCATTGACAAAGCAACAGAGTTCGTTGGCGAAATTTTATGAAGGCCCTATGCTTCCCAGTGGAATGACCAGCACTACTACTACAAGATATGATAGAGGGATGATATCAGCATTCAGTCGTAAGTCTCTTGGGTCTGATATAAAAAAAAAGTTATTGTTCGGCAGCCAAAAACAAATAAGCTGTCAATCACATACTTAGATCTCACGGATTGCAGTTCGGAGTCCACCGCTGTGGTCTCGAGGTAGCGTGCTGCCTTGTCATGCAACTGGCCCGGATTCGATTCCCTGAAGGGACAGGCTCCTGGGTGAGGTTTCTTTTCGGGGTTTTCCTCACCTGTAAGACAAATATCAGGAAGCTTAGGACCCAACGGTCCCTGAAAATCATCCGGCCATCACCGGTGTGGAAAGCAACGTGAAACTACAACACCTATAATTATCTAGTAAAGCTGCAAAGCATAGAATGAAAAATGCTGTGATTGCAGTGAAAGACCTGCCCTCGGGCAGAATTACTATGGAATGGAATGTAGTTAAGAAGATTATTACAATTGTAGGTTTACTTAGGGCTTAAAGGACCTTCGGGACTTGGAAATTTTGGTAGCATGAGGTTCTATCCGAGCGTTAGTATGTGGATGTATTAGTTATAAAGGCATACGTGTTTTCGAACATAAATAAATGGATTCTTAATTTTACCTATTTTATTTCTAGCGAATAATGATTACAATAACCCTAAGTATTCTAACCCTAAATAACTAACCTAAGCTTATATTAAGAAAACCTACATTCGAACTTTCTTGAGTTTTTTTAATTTACATTTTAATATTTAACAAATAACTCCTACTCTTAGAAATATAGTATTAAAATATTTAAAATACTTGACTACATTTCTAACTGTCCTAACAAATTTATTAAGAAAAATGGTATGTAGACTTGCCCATCAGCTACTCTTCAACACACGACAGACCGCGTCCCCTATTTTGCCAGGATTATATATTAAGCTTTTGACCTACATCTCAACTAACTGTATTACACATTCCTATAGTCTAAATGCAGATATTTTACAGTTAGCCTTGCAATCTTTGTCCTGCCATAATCAAAACTCTGTCCTGAAATATAATAGTCTAAGTGCTTTATTTCAACAACTGATTTTATTTGGAATAATTAAAATATTCTATGAAATAATTAAATATCTATGTAAAATACTCTTTTAATTCGTAACAAAGAGACTGTCTGTTGAAGGATACTTTGGAAGGAATAAAAAAAAAGATTGGGGCAGATGAAGATATCATAAATTAATATAAATAACCCGATATGAAAAAGAAGGTAGAAAAGAGGTAACACTGGAATAATGTTAGATTGTATATTTGATAATGAAGTTCACACATGAGTGAACATTATCTTCTCCTCCCGTGACATCGCACTTAAAAGCAAAGGCTTGCGGCTACAAAGATCACAGTGAGTTGGCCAAAATTAAAACCGTGGGTAAGACATTACCTGGTAACAAAAAAAGCACAGATAGCTCTGCGTGTAATGCTCTAATTAATGGCTGAGCGCCTGTACGAAATGACTCGCTATTAATACCACGTATGTTTTGTGGACACAATATATACTGTAGATGCCTTATCAACACTTATGCTTTCTGGTCCATATCAGAACACTGCTATAATTCTTATCTTCTTTGTGTACTGGCCTTGACTATTTAACTCATGCCCCAAATGGGAGTCAATGACCAATCACATTTCAATGAATTTTGATTTACAACCAATTACAGTCGTGTTTCACTTCGATTTTATCAATTTAATTTTATCATACTAAAGAAAGATCCTCCTTTTAACATTCTGAATGAGTCAGAACATTATTCTGCAGTGAGTGATTCTCTAAGAAATAAGTTGAATATATAAATTTATATATTAAGATGTAAGAATCCTATAACGCATGTGGCTCCCAGATTGTGTATATATATATATATATATATATATAGTGCACGAATGTAACCAAATACCGTACTGCTTGCGGGAAATAATAGAAAAGCATTTGTAGCAATTCATTATACCACCACCAAAAAAAAAAAAAAAAAAACGTTTGCACTTTCTTAAACGTATTATTTCCCAGGAATTTAAGTTCCAGAAAAATATAATTGACATATTTACATCATAGGACATCAGAAATTAATTAATAACCTATAATGTTGGTTATAAACAGTTTGATGTGTTTAATTTTTTCTCCACTAGGGTGCATTCTTACACTATTACGGTCCTTTGGCAATAAATAATATGATCTGGTTGCACTGATTAACAAATTAAATATAATAAATGTTTCTCATTTGTTTTAAAACATCACCGTTTACATTAAATAATTAAATATTTTAAAATAACAATATTTAAATAATGATTTGTGAGTAAACAGCTTAATTTTATTCGTTAAATAGTCCTAACAAATGTCACTCTTGATTTCCAAATTCTCTACATAAATTCACTTTTGGCATTACTTATTTTTATATCTATACACTATGTTCCTATTATGCCATGCTATATCACTACTTTGGTATAAAGTTAACGTAATATTGTTGCTTTTCATGCAGCGACCCGGCTTCGAGTTTCGTGGTTGACTTTTTCACGATTTTCCTTACTTTCTTAACAAATTTCAGGAAATTCTATTCACAATTACCTGAAAAATTGCCGTTATCAGATTTTCCATCAACCATATTTCATAAATCCACCGCTGTGGTCTCGAGGTAGCGTGCTGCCTTGTCACGCAGCGGACCCGGGTTTGATTCCCGGTCGGGAAAGGTTCCAGGAAACTTCAAGGTCCAAACGTACCCGAACATCAGCTGGCCATCATTATCATAAGTAATGTCACGAGTGATTTCCAAATGATCGATAAATTCACGACTCACGAAGTGAGTAGTGAATTTATCTAGAGAATTTGGAAATCAAGAGTAGCATTTGTTATGACTATTTAACGAATGAAATTAAGCTGTTTACTCACAAATCATTATTTAACTATAGTTATTTTAAAATATTTATATATTTAATGTAAATGGCGATGTTTGAAAACAAATGAGAAACGATTGGTACGCTTCATTTGCTTCTTTTGTTCATCACTGCAACCAGATCATATTATTTGTTGCCAAAGGATCGCAATGTTGTAAGAATGCACCCTAGTGGAGAAATTTATAACCAACGTTATAGGTATTAATTAATTTCTGATGTCCTATTGTAAATATGTCAATTATATTTTTCTGGAACGTCATTTCCTGAAAATAATTCGTTTAAGAAAGTGCAAACAGTGGTTTCTTCTTTTTTTTTGTGGTATAATCAATTGTTGCAAATATTTTTATATTATCTCTCGTAAGTTATACGCTTTCTGTTGGCATTCATGCACTATATATACAATCTGGTAGCCGTATCTCTTCGAGAGTCAGTCACTGCAAAATAATGCTATGACCTATTCAGAATGTTAAAAAGGAGGTGCTTTCTTCATTATGATAAACTTTAGTTGGTAAATTCTAGGTGAAACAAGACTGTGATTGGTTGTAAATAAAAAATAATTGAAATGTGATTGATCATTGACTCCCATTTGAGGCATGAGTTAAATAGTCATATTCATTAACGTTTGGGATTAAGGCCTGTCCTGGCGCATCATAACCATCATCATCATCACATATCACCGGGGCAGCGTAACTCCTTCCAGGCGCCCCAACCTCAGAAGTGGGTTACAATAACGCCATGCCAGGAGAGAATACCAGAATGTAAAAATGACAACATGGTGGCATTGTATAAGAAATTATAGTTCTTACAGTTCTGCGCATATAAAATGTATTTAATTTGAAGTTTATATCATTGTACTACTAAATATTCTTAACAACAATCTGAGAAATGGAACAGTTTTAAATACAGTAAAAGTTCTTTACTCGCGGGGGATATGATCCGCAAATATGCCGCGAATATGGAATGGTAATTAGTACGGGTATACATGTATAGGGAATCGGCCGCGGTGGACTAGTGGTTATGTTCCTTGACTCTGGTCCCGAGGGTCGCGGGTTCAAACCCGGCCGGGGTCGATGGATTTTTTAGGATGGAAAAATCCAAGGAGCAAGTCCTCCGGGTATCGAGTCTGAAAATTTTCAGGCTCGTAAAAGATCCTAAAGCCTGAATGAAAAAGGCCTCTAAGCAAAATTTACCGAATTTTCCCGTCCTAGTAGTACCTTTGTTTCCTAGATGTCAGTATTACACGAAAACAAGAGTAACTAAAATTAGTATGGTTCAAATTCTTACGTGTAGGGGGAGAGCGCCTAAATCTCTGTTAAGGGAAACGTGGGCGTACAAGAAGATATATGTATAGGTGATACGTTCCAAGGTTACAAAATAAAATAAAAATTATCAAAATAAAATCAATTAATGGGAGTTTTTGAACAATTTGTATTACTTATTACTGTCAGGTTTAGTAATTTTTTTCCTGTTTTGCCGCTTTAAAAAGGTATTTCAATTAAGACTGATATTCAGATGTGAATTCTGCTATAGAATTCCTTATTTTGTCTTCTGATTTCTTGATTCATCAACATTGAAACAGCGTGATATATACGCAAACGACTTAAAGCGCAACACTACTTTTTTCCGCATCGGAACTAATTTTCATTCCTTTTACAAGACATTATAAGTTTACAACAAAGCAGAAGAGACACGTGTTATTCAATCAAAATTATTGCAACGAATGACAAGTTGAAACAATAAAACACCGATCGTGGCAAGGGCGGCATTTATCAATGGACATAGCGGCTCGTGAAATTCTGCGGTGGCTTTTAACAACGAACTTTAGGCTTAGTGACAATAAAGTTTGTTTTACTTTGATATTAATTTGTCCATTTGGTTTGAATCACTCTTTGTAAAAGCCGCCTTGGCTCGTGCCTGGAGTAAAAAAAAAAGTTGCCAATGCGTTAATAAATGATACTAATCCTTCTAATATACCGACTGGATCCGCGAATAAAGACATTTTTAGCCGCGAATACAGGAACTGTGTCGCAATTTTTTAACCCGCGAATAATGAAAGCGCGAATGATACCGCGAATAAGGAGCTTTCACATTTGTAACAAACAAGTGGATTGAGACTGCATGGCTGCAGCCATTTCCTTGATATACCTAGTATTGAATGAACTTATTTAGGAACAAAATTAGACCATTCA
Organism: Diploptera punctata; assembly: GCA_030220185.1. Taxonomy (NCBI): domain Eukaryota; kingdom Metazoa; phylum Arthropoda; class Insecta; order Blattodea; family Blaberidae; genus Diploptera; species Diploptera punctata. The sequence goes on from JASPKZ010010256.1 coordinate 1,104,508, forward strand.
GGCGATAACACAGTGGAAATTAAAAATAGAATCGCACAAACAAAACAAGCAATAAATGCTTTAAACTATGTTTGGTGGAGCAAAAATATTACAAAAAATAGAAAATTACAAATATATCAAACCATAATTTAGAGCATTTTAACATATGGTGCTGAAGTCTGGCAAATTCCTACCAGGGAAATGAAAAGAATTTTAAGTACAGAAATGGATGTTTTAAGAAGATCAGCTGGAAAATCTAGAATGGATAGAATACGAAATAAAGAAATAAGGGAAATTATGGGTGTACAAGAGGAGCCGGACATCATAGAAAGGAAAAGATTGCAGTGGTATGGTCATGTCAAAGAATGCCAGAGCAAAGATTACCAAAAATTGTTATGGAATGGATCCCAATGGAAAGGAGGAAGAGGGGAAGGCCGAAGAAAACTTGGATAGAAGGGGTACAAGCAGCTATGAATATCAGAGGAATGGAGGAAGATCAATGGATGGTTAGAGAGGAATGGCGTTTGGTTTCCGGAAGACGGCGGCAGCTGCCATGATACCGGATGATGATGATTATTATTATTATTATTATTATTATTATTATTATTATTATTATTATTATTATTATTATTATTATTATTGTCGACCAGGATGGACTATTGGTTATGTTCCTTGCCTATGGTTCCGAGGGACCAGGGTTCAAACCTGGCCGGGGTCGATGAATTTCTTTCTTTGTCGTTTTCTTTCGTTTACACAGTTTTTCCCTTTTTTTTTTTGGTTAACTCTGTTAACCTTTTTATCTTATTCTTACTTACTTACTTACTTACTTACTCACTGGCACTATCTAACCCGTAGGTTCATGGCCGCACGGACATAAGCTCTCCGTACATCCCTATCCCGAGCTAATGCTTTCCAATCATTCCCTGTATAATCTACTTCCCTCAAATCATAGTAAATGTTATTCTCCCACCTAATTCTTGGTCTACCAACTGGACGTTTTCCGTCTGGCTTTCCTACAAGAAGCTTCCATGCAAGTCTTTCATTCCCCATACGTGCAACATGTCCTGCCCATCGCAGTCTACGAGACTTAACTGTTGTTATTATATCTGGCTTCCTATAAAGACCATGTAGTTCATTGTTATGTAGTCTTCTCCATTCACCTGTCTCTTCATCTCTCTTTGGTCCAAAAATTTTCCTAAGTACTTTATTCTCAAATACTTGTAATCTCCTTTCCTCCCTTAAAGTAAGAGTCCATGTTTCGCACCCATATAATATAACTGGTAGAATAATAATTTTATATATTTTCAGTTTAACGTTTTTTGAAAGGAGTTGAGACATCAAGAGTCTCTGCAATGCATAATAGCATGCATTTCCAGAATTTAGCCTATGTTTAATTTCTTTGTGCATCTCATTCCTATTTGTGACCACTGTTCCTAGGTATCTGAATTCGGCCACTTCCTCAAAATTTACACATACAAATACAAGACAGGACACACACCCAGACCCAAGGTGGAGATTTAAAATCCCCTACCCCGCCGGGAATCGAACCCGGGTCGCCGGAGTGGAAGGTAGGGACTCTACCGACTACGCTACGGCGACGGACCTTTAAGTCCCACTACAGGCCTCAGGACGCTTTTGGGGTAGTGGGAGGTTAAGGCTCCCACTTTTCTGGATACGGCACTTGATGTCAGCCCTGCGTGACGGCCGCCTTTACCCCAGAACAAACATCTGGTACTCATTTCCGTCAGAGGCTGAGTCAACCTCAGAGCCATAGTGCCGCCAGAAGGTTTGGGTCAGTTTAAAAATCCTGACCCCACCGGGACTTGAGCCCTCGACCTTCCGGCTTGCAGCGCAGTGCCTTAACCACTACACTACGGCGTATTAACAGCACTTTCTACAAGTCACATGGGATAGGGAACCAAGTTTTAATGTCTTATCTCATCAATTTAGAAGGAAGATGCTCACGCACTTAACGGGAGAAAATTCTAAAATCGTGATGCAGAATCCAGAGCCAGCACAACAAAACGCACTCCTCCCCCTCTGCATGTGTCAATGCCCCCCTCTGAACATAAACACTACATTCTCACGGTATGTACCAGTGGATTCGCTTCAAGGCGGCCTCATCTCGTGTTCTTTTCTTACAACACAGCACGCATACGAATCTGGTTTCTTTAAATCGCTTTCCTTTAATTCTCATTACTCCATCTTGTTTATCTTTTTTTTTTTTTTTAATTCAAGACAAGACTGATTTACTCGCCGATATGATTAAAAACATTATTTATACTAGTCGCTGCGAAGAGCCAAGTCTAACTACTAACTCACTGGCAGTATCGAACCCTTAGGTTCATGGCCGTACGGACATACGCATCCATATCCTGAGCTAATGTTTTCAAATCATCCCCTGTATAAGCACTTCTCTCAAATCATTGTTAATGTTATTCTCATACATCATTCTGGGTCTACCAACTGAGCGTTTTCACTCAGGATTTCCTACAACAAATTTTCATGCCCTTCTTTCATTCCCCATTCGTGCCACACGTCCTACCCATCGCAGTCTATGAGACTTAACTGTATAATCACTTCTCTCAAATCATTGTTAATGTTATTCTCATACATCATTCTGGGTCTACCAACTGAGCGTTTTCACTCAGGATTTCCTACAACAAATTTTATGCCCTTCTTTCATTCCCCATTCGTGCCACATGTCCTACCCATCGCAGTCTATGAGACTTAACTGTTCTTATTATATCGACGGTAGGCAATGGAAACCTGGCAACTCCAACAGTCATTGAAAACCACATAACTCCAGTATCCAGCACAGAAATATGTGATGCACAACCTGTTGAGAACACGGACTTGAAATTTATTAATAACTTGACTTGTATTCTATAGTAAAATATGTGGGAACTATGGCTGTATCAATTTTCATAATCATTCAAAACAGTTATTTGTTTCTCCTGTAAAATTTACCAAAATGGGGTTACGAGGTTTTCATTGCCCAACATCGATATCTGCTTTCATATGAATATCATGTAGCTCACTGTTATTTAGTCTTCTCTAATCGCCTGCCTGTTTATCTCTTCTTGGTCCAACATTTTTGATAAGAACTTTATTCTCAAATACTCGTAATATTTTCTTCTCCCTTAAAGTAGTAATTCATATTTCGCAAGCCAAGTCGACGGGCGCAGTTAATTTTACTGGATAAAGACATGATGGTGTCCACCGCTGTGCTCTCGAAGTAGCGTGCTGCCTTGTCACGCAGCGGACCCGGGTTCGATCCCCGGTCGGGGCAGATTTTCTGGGTGAGGTTTTTATCGGTGTTTTTCTTAACCTGTAAGACAAATGTCAGGAAAACTTTAAGGCCCAAACGGTCCCGAAATCATATGACCATCATTATCATCATCATATACTTCCTTCACCTGTGTGGAAAGCAACGGGAAGCTACCACAGCTACAATTCCCTAGTAAAGCTGCAAGCATAGCATGAAAATGCTATGACCTGCCTTCGGGCAGAATTACTATGGATGGATGGATGGACACGATGGTAGTAGTTAGTGCTGTAGTCCTTCAATCTAATTTGTTTTTAACCGAATTTTGCTAGTTCTCATTTCAACTAGTAACTCATACCAGACATTATCGTCATGATACTGGTTGTATCCGTTTCCACGAAAGAAACATATATTTGACATAGTTCGAAATTGAACTCGAGTGCTCTAGGGTGCGAGTTAGACATATTTGTTGTTACACCCGAGAGACAGCATCAATATGAATTATATTTTCAGTTTCACTTGTTTTATTTTAAGCGCTGATTACCTTCGATCATATAGCGTCTAAGATCTTTGGGCGTATACTCGAAGACTGTGTATGCCTATTATCGTCTATTTCCAGGTGATTTCCCCGTTGTACTTTATAATTTTTAATAACGATTAATGGTGAAATGGATCGTGGTAAAGGGAGTGGTAAAGGGAAACCAAGCCAGCATTTGTCTTAGGAACTGTAGAAAACAGAGAAGAAAAGCAGGTTGGTCAGTACCGGGAATTTAACTCGAGACCTCTCGAATACTAATCTCAAAAACTAATTTATTTGAGCCAAGTTGGTTGTATATTCGAAATTAAAATTTTCAGCATTGAATGTTGTCTTGTGTTGCGGTACAGTGTTGGATTTAGGAAGTGGCCTAAGAGGCAAATGCTTTCGGAAATTTAAAACTCTTTCCTGAAAACATTTTTTAACCTACATATGGAATTAATATTTTTTTCTTCTAAATTTATTTTTTCTAATTCTTTTGTCATGTTTATAATAAAAAAAATTGCCTACTTTCAGTTAAAAGTTCCTTGAAATAAGTTTCACATATTTCAAGTGAAATATAATCTATACAATATTTTTCATAAGTAATGTCACAAAGTGTATTTATCTATCTGATTTTGAAATCAAGAGTGGCATTTGTTAGAACTATTTAACGAATAAAATTAAGCTGTTTACTAAAAAAAATTAAATATAGTTTCCGGTATTTAAAATATTTATATATTTAATGTAAACGGCGATGTTTGAAAACAAATCAGAAATGTAGGTTATATATATTCACTGCAACTTGATCATATTATTTATTGCCAAATAAGATCGCAAAATTGTAAGAATGCACCCCAGTGGAGAAATAATGAAGCACATCAAACTGTATATTATAATGAACATTATAGGTTTGACCTGTTTAGAATATCAAAAAGGAGGAGCTTTCTTTATCACAAAAGCAGGAGCTCATAAAGAGAAATCGATAAAGACCAAGGTGAAACACAACTGTCATTGGTTGTAAAACAAAATTATTTGAATCATGATTGGTCATTGACTACCATTTGGGGCATGAGTTAAATAGTCATGGTTACGCCGTAGCGTAGTGGTTAAGGCACTGAGCTACAAGCCGGAGGGTCGAGGGTTCAAGTCCCGTTGGGGTCAGGATTTTTAAACTGACCCAAACCCTCTGGCGGCACTATGGCCCTGGGGTCGACTCAGCCACTAACGGAAATGAGTACCAGACGCTTGTTCTGGGGTGAAGGCGGCCGTCACGCAGGGCTGACAACCCGGCTGACATAAATAGTGCCGATTGTCTAGAAAAAGTGGGAGCCTTAACCTCCTACTACCCCAAGGGCCTCCGGGTCTGTTGTGGGATCACTTTACTTTACTTTATTTTTCTTGAAGTTGGCTATTATTTTCGATGCTTCAGTATTTCTTGCACCTCCAAGATACATTTACACAGTAGAACAAGCCTTCTGCGAGGTCTCATGTTTTTTTGTAACTTTTACTTATTTTTGCTTCTATTTCCTTGTATTTTATTTTATATTCAAGTTTCTTTGAATTCAATCACTTTTTATAAAGTTCATTTTTAATTTGTATATATATAACGTGAATAGATGGTGTTTTGAGCAGCATAAGGGAAAAATGATTGGACGATGGAGATTAGAATGACAGAGACATGTGGAGGAGAATGACAGTAGATCAATTGGGCGCAGGAAGATGCGAAACATTGTGAAACCTGCTAAAATGAAATAAAATGTAGAAGTCAAGGTAATAGAATTATTTAAATTATAATGAGTAAAACTTATAAAAGGTGGGGACCATAAAAGTTCATGAGCGGAGCAGAGATGTAAAAATCACATTTTTATGCTTAGCCAAGAGCGCGAGATGAGGTTAGTACGTCCGATATACACTGGAAAGTCCTTGGTTTTCATCTTATAACACTGGTCAACATGAGTTTTGTCTCATGAGTACCAATATTTGTACTTAATGCAGTTTTGTATCGTGTTTTCAAATATGTATTCGGAATTTCTCCATCAACCACAGTTTTTTTATTTCATTTTCAATTAATGGATTTAAATAGTTATTTTTAAATAAAGTTTTTTTTCCCGTCCATTTGTCCATTGTAAAATAAATCCAAATGAGCTAACTCAAATAGTTTCAGCTATGGAAAAGAGATATCAAGGCAAATGGAATCCTAATATGCTGGCCGATTATTGTTGGACCATCAAGAGGGATGCTCCACAGGCGAAATATAGCAGAAAATCGTCATTTCTTACTTTCTAGGCGAGTCCGAATGTTCGAATATTGTATAGTTACGAATGTAGAAAAGTGTAAAGTGTTTGAAATTAAAAATTCCTGTCTCTCGGAAATCTTGCGTGATGGAGAAAAACCGATATCATATTTGAATCCAGGAGAAAAAATACTACCAGAATCACATATTTTTCTTTCTAAGACAAAAACAAAAATTTATTTTTTATTGCACAGTGTAATCTAAGTACTGACTTGGATCTGAAATGATCATGTTCTCATTTCCACTCCTTCACTCTTCGTCCCCCCCTTTTGGTAGTGATCCCGGCTTCTACACCCAATTATAGAAAACTTGTTGTTTTGAATGTAGTCATCTAGATCGGGATCAAATAAGCATCATGAGATCAATGGTGAACTAAAACTACCGTTGTCGGGAATCTAACACGCCGCGGCTCTTTTCACACAGGTACTCTAATGTTACAAGACAAAACACCACAGTACTGCATAAACATTTCCTAATACGAGACTATATTTGCAGGCAGAATGAAACACTCTTAAGCTAGAAGGCAGGGACTCGATTTCACAACTTCTAAAAATACAAGCGTATACCTTCGGTGAAGAGTTGTGTAATAAAGACTTATTGTACGTGATGAATACACCATTATTTCAACAGGAATGCCTTTCGTGTGTAAAATGTTTTGCAATGTTTATACCCTTGACCTTTTGACATGAAAGGGTAACCTTTCTAAATTAAGTTTAAATCATTCAGTTTTCACGAAACATGATTGAATGAGATCGGCAACACTTTATGTTAATGATGAGAAATTATTAACTAATATCAGAGGTTATAGGTTACTCTCGGAATTTGATTTTTAATTTATAGATGGTTAGATTAAGTTATAAAATATCGTGCTTAAATCTAAATGCCGTGCTTGCCTTTGCAGACAATATATATTTAATTATAACATCGATAAAGCGTCACTGCTATAAAGTAAAATAAATATTCTCTTTAATTTGCTTACTTGATATAGTCAGCTACTAGATGGCAGTGAAGACAGTGTTCTCGCGACATCTAGTAATAATGGAGAGTATAATACATATATAAGAAAAATAAGTGTTTGAACTGGATTCGCCTGGTAGTGTAATGGATATCACGCTGAGGTACAGACTCAGAGATCCGGGTTCGAATCCCGTCCAGGCATTTATTTTTCTTATCATACCATATTAAGCTTGCATTGCTCAATGTTAAAGATTTAATTATAACATCGATAAAGCGTCACTGCTATAAAGTAAAATAAATATTCTCTTTAATTTGCTTACTTGATATAGTCAGCTACTAGATGGCAGTGAAGACAGTGTTCTCGCGACATCTAGTAATAATGGAGAGTATAATACATATATAAGAAAAATAAGTGTTTGAACTGGATTCGCCTGGTAGTGTAATGGATATCACGCTGAGGTACAGACTCAGAGATCCGGGTTCGAATCCGTCCAGGCATTTATTTTTCTTATCATACCATATATATATATATATATATATATATATGGTATAAGAAAAATAAATGCCTGGACGGGATTCGAACCCGGATCTCTGAGTCTGTACCTCAGCGTGATATCCATTACACTACCAGGCGAATCCGATTCAAACACTTATTTTTCTTTATGTATTATACTCTCCATTATTACTAGATGTCATATATATATATATATATATATATATATATATATATATATATATATCCATAGTAATTCTGCCCGAGGGCAGGTCTTACACTGCAATCATACCATTTCCAGGATATGCTTTGCAGCTTTACTAGAGAATTGTAGGTGTGGTAGCTTCCCGTTGCTTTCCACACCAATGAAGGATGATGATGATAATAAGGATGATGATGATGGCCATATGATTTCTGGGACCGTTTTGGACTTTTTCCTGATATTTGTCTTACAGGTAAGGAAAACCCCCGATAAAAACCTCACGCAGCAGAAAAACTGTCCCGACCGGGGATCGAACCCGGGCCCGCTGTGTGCCAAGGCAGCACGCTACTTCGAGACCACAGCGGTGGACTATATATATATATAATTTGTTATAATTAAATTATGTTTAAAAATGCTTATTTGTTATAGTAGAAAGTAGATGGCAGTTCGACAAATGTCCCGCTGCCTCTCGTGATTTAATAATTATATATAAGGAAGAAAAATAAGCGTTCTATCACAATTCTAGATGGAATTATAATACATAGTGTTTTAATAATTATTATAAAATTATTTATCTTAATAGTCGAGACAATATTCCTGGGTGATGTTTTTTCCGGGGGGTTTCCTCACTTGTATTACAAATGTCAGGAAACTTAAAGGCCCAAACGATCCCGAACACCATCTGGCCATCATTATTATATTCACCTCATTAGATCAAGTTTAGGATTAAGACCTCTCCTGGCGCATCATTACCATCATCACTAGAGAACGGATTATATGCATTTGCATATTGCATATGAATTTGCATATTTTTACCTTCTTTTGCATATTACTGCATATTTAAACTTAAAACTTGCGAACGCATATTTTCGCGTTATATTTACAAGATTTTAAATATCTGTTTTTTTTACAATGAACTTTTCGAGGCCATGAAGAGTGTAGTGAACGATTTCGAGGCTGTGGCAGTTTGTCAGTGCAAGGAAGGATTTAACATTTCCAGCATAAAAAACAAACAAAAAAACATTGCTGTGATTAGCACTCATTTTTTCCCATATACCGGCAACTATTAAAAAGCTTGAAACTCAAGGTTTGGCGGTGATTGGTTCTATTCAAGTAATGGATAAAATCCGTCAACTGAACTCCTTATTGCGGGAGGTATTCCCAAACAAACTTAAGAAAAAAAATTTGAAAACATTTTGAACGAAACCCAGGCTTTGAACCTTTGTGGCAAATTAATAGTTTTATAAATGGGACGGGCGAGCTTTTGCCAGAAATATTAAATTGCCAAAATAGCACCCAAATTCAAATACTCCCCAGTTACTTCAGTTTGACGTAGAAATTTCCTTTTCTATTTATAAAAATATTTTGAACGATCGAAGACACAACCTTACTACAGAACATTTGGAACAGTACCTGATCGTTTCTGTTTACAATAGTAGCAAAATGTAGAATATTTTAATTTGTGAACGGTACTTTTGCCTGATACTGATTGATAATTTATCATTTATCAGTGATAAATGATAATATTAATAAATATATGATAAAAATAATAATTATTATAATTATTTAGAAATAAAATCATATCATTTGGGCAGCGTATCCCCGCTTTCCAGGCGCCCTAACCTCAGTTGAGGGTTAGGCTACAATAGGCCAATGCCGGGAGAGAATACCACTAATATAATTGATTTTATTAAACACAATGTGTACATTTAGAGTTTTCACCAGTCTTTTGTAATTTTGGTGAGAGGCTGAGTTCTGCTTTGGCATTTCATTAGGTGGTACCTGGAGCATGGCTCGTCGCAAAGCTTACATCTGCAGTCCTCCTTGGGGTCGTGGTATGACGGATTCTGACATATTTTCCCGTGGAAACCATGCGCGGCGAAGGGTGTGTATAGGTGGCGAAGTTGGAAGTTCGGTCCTTTCCACACATCAGTTTTCATCGTTTCTGTGTCCATTATTTCCATCGGTATTGCTTTGGCTTTATTTTGTCTCTCGAATACTACTAATATCGAAATGACAAATTGGTGACATTGAATAAAGAAAACCTAATTTGACAACACGGTTATACTAATATGAGTAAGGTTTCTGACAACTTCGTCAGTATATAAATCTAAGAAAGTGGGTGAAAGAGGGCATCCTTGTTGTAGGCCTAATCCTTTTTATTTCTCTACATAGACTTCTGGATTGCATGCCGCCCGCGTTCCAGCCTATTCATCCTAGGCGTCAAACAGAGACTCAAACAGGCCGAAGATGTTTAAATGTCTCAAAATAAAATTGATGTAGAAAAGAAGAGAGGAGAGAACAATGTGGGGGTGTAGTACGTGCAGTGACATCACCGTGATGTCATCGATTATTGTCAACACTACTGTTTCTTCCTCTTGGGAGTAATTGGTGCATTTTAAAGAAGATGTGAAGGTTTTGTGACCAAATGTAGGTTAATATAGAGTTTTTTAGTGTGTTTCCTGAATATCAGATGTCAGCATGACCGGATGTACAGTAAAGCATATATTTAACTTACAGTGCTAATTATGCATACTTTTAATGTCCGGATGTATTGAGTCATCAGCAGTTATGTTACTTGCCTGATCCTTTCCTCTACATTGTATGTGTCAGATTTTTCCATCCTTCACCCACATCCATACAGATATGTGTAACACTGAGCAACAAAAAATAAACTTTTTTTTTTTTTGTCTCAGAAAGAAAAATATGTGATTCTGATAGTATTTTTTCTCCTAAATTCAAATATAATATAGGTTTTTCTCCATCACGCAAGGTTTGAAGAAGATTCCATCCTTTTAGCCGGGAACCAAGCATTTCAGACTGGTTTTTGGATAACTTTAAATCCCTTATGAGATCGTTAAGATCTTCTACAGTCAATAAATGAGGCTCAGATGAACAGCTTTGTTCAAAAGTTGGATCACCAAAATCTGTTCCTTCTTCTTCCTTACTTCCATCAGAATCTGAACTCCCTTCATCTAATGTCACATGTTCTGGAGGCTTTGGTATGGGCAATTCTTCGCAGTGTGGAACTGGTCTCATTGCAGATTGCAAGTCAGGGTACACCACTGGGTTTTGATTTTGACGTAATCTCTTTAATGTTTGTTAAGCAGAAAATAATTATTTAAATCCATTAATTGAAATTGAAATAAAAAGAACTATGGGTGAAGGAGAAATTCCGAATACATATTTGAAAACACGATAAAAACTGCATTGAGTACAACAACTATTGGTACTTCTTGTGATCCCACAACAGGCCCGGAGGCCCTTGGGGTAGTAGGAGGTTAAGGATCCCACTTTTTCTAGACAATCGGCACTTTATGTCAGCCGGGTTGTCAGCCCTGCGTGACGGCCGCCTTTACCCCTAGAACAAGCGTCTGGTACTCATTTCCGTTAGAGGCTGAGTCGACCCCAGGGTACTAATGAGACAAAAAACACGTTGACCAGTGTAATCAGTCTTCTTTCCGTGGATTGCTGCATCGCATCCATTATATCCAAACAGCCCTCAACAATGATCCATTCCTGATCACGCGTGTGGAATATCCAATTCAATGTGAACAAGAAGCAAGCTGTCTTGTTCACATAAATCCATAGACTTCTCCCGTCCAACTCATCTTAGGAGCTCAAAAATTGCGTCTTAAGTATTCAGTCAAGTGTTTTGGGGTCCAACTGGATTCCAAGCTTACGTTCAAAATCCACGTTCAGCATCTCATTCACAAATCAAACGCTATTAACATTTTTCCAATACTGTTATTTTGGCAGCGGACGAAACGAGAATTATAGATTTGTACATGTGGAAAAAATTGTTAATGTTTGTACCATGTCTAGAATGGTGTAGTGGGCTGCACACTCGTACAGATAACGAGAGGTCCACGGTTCGATTCCTGGTTCAGACATTAATTTTTCTTTTCACAATATCACTATTACAAAATCAAACGCTGCAATTGCATAACTATATTAATTTTTCAAGTCTCCTATACTGCCATCTAGAATCAGTATTTTTAAAATTCATCAATACTTTTAAAATCCATACAGAACTACCGTTGAGGTTGTTTTGTAATAAGTAAAAGATAAAATCGGTACTTGATGTAACGGTCGTCATCAGCATTAAAATTCATTAAAATTGCGAAGATCTTTCAGAACTACTTTCAGAATCTTTAGCAGCTGAATTGATATACCTTACAATTTTAATTAATTTTAATGTTGAGGACAACTGTTTTCTGGGGTACTAATTCTATTTATTAACTTATGTAGAATCAAGCTTAAACTTTACAAAGCTGTGGTTCGCAGCCTCTTGCTGTATGGTTGTGAAGCCTGGAATATTCTCGCTGCTTGTCACAAAAACAAAGTACAGGTCTTACAAAAATAAATGTCTCAGTTATATTATCCGCCCTGCTGTACACATAATTTTTCAATTCATCACTTACTTACTTACTCACTGGCACTATCGAACCCATAGGTTTATGGCCGCGCGGACATAAGCTCTCCATACATCCATATCATGAACTAATGTTTTCCAGTCATTCTCTGTATAATCTACTTCCCTCAAATCAAAATTAATGTAATTCTCCCTCCTCATTCTTGGTCTACCAACTGGGTGTTGTCCTTATGGTTTTCCTACAAGAAGCTTCCATGCACGTCCTTCATTCCCTATTCGTGCCACATGTCCTGCCCATCGCAGTCTAACGAGACTTTACTGTTTTTATTGTATATGGTTTCCTATAAAGAACATGTAGTCCACAGTTATGTAGTCTTCTCCATTTACCTGTCTGTTCATATCTCTTTGGTCCAAACATTTTCCTAAGTACTTTATTCTCAAATACTCGTAATCTCTTTTTCTCCCTTAAAGTAAGAGTCCATGTTTCGCATCCATATAATGTAACTGGTAAGATAATAGTTTTACATATTTTCAGTTTAACGTTTTTTGAAAGGAGTTGGGACGTCAAGAGTCTCTGAAATGCATAATAGCACGCATTTGCAGAATTGAGCCTATGTTTAATTTCGTTGTGCATCTCATTCCTATTTGAGATTATTGTTCCTAGGTATTTGAATTCAGCCACCTCCTCAAAATTTTCCTCATTTGTCATTAGCTGTCCATTTCCATTTTACAATGTATTTGTACGTGTGACCATATATTTAGTTGTTTTTTTCTTCAATTCATCACTATCCTGAGTTAATGTTTTCCAATCATTTACTTCCCTCAAATCGTGGTTAATGTTATTCTCCCACCTCATTCTTGGTCTACCAACTGGATGTTTTCCCTCTGGTTTTCTTATAAGAAGCTTCCATGCAGGTCTTTCATTCGCCATTCTTGCCACATGTCCTGCCCATCGCAGTCTACGAGACTTAACTGTTCTCATTACATCTGGCTTCCTATAAAGACCATGTAGTTCATTGTTATGCAGTCTTCTCCATTCACATATACCAATAGCTTGTTAATATAATTGAGTTGTACGCATTTTTTATCCTCTAAAGATGTGATGGTATGCCGTAGTACAAAATTGAATAGAAGTGGAGATAATGCATTTCTTTATTCCCAGTGTGAATTTCAAAAGTATCTGAAAATTGTTTGCCTACACGCACCCTATTCTTTGTGCCATCTAGAAACACTCCAATAAGTATATCTATTTTTAGTAATTTCATATTTCAGCAGGATATTAAAATTCGCCCTCTTAATTGAATCGTATGTCTTTTTTATGTCTACATATAGTTGATGCATAGTACCATTATATTTCCATTTCTTTTTTAAAATCTGTCTTACAGCTAAAAATCTGATCTATAGTAGGTCTATTTCTACTAAAACTATATTGATGATCTCCTATTATGTCGTCAATGTAGGGAGTCAGTTTGGATACTAATATATTAGAATTTTATATGAAGTTGAAAGTAATGAGACGCCCCTGTAGTTGTTGTAATCAGTTTTATATCTCGTTTCTTATAGCACAGACCAGCCCATGTATTTATAATTTATTGAATGTCTTCTAGTATTAAAGAACATCAAAATGTCTCTTAACTTTGTTGCCGGAAGTTTAAAGGCTTAAGCCTTTCACGCCCTTTTCTTTGTTAACAATAATTAGCTATAATTAACTTGCTTTTTTGCGGTATTTTCATGCGAGGTTCAAAATAACGGTGCAATCAATTAGTCAAGCTTCAAATTTAAAACCATAATTAATAGTCTAAAGGCATGTGACAAGAGTTTATAAACAAATTCATTTGGCTATTAGTATAAAAATTAGAAATAAATTTTGAGCGGTATATTTTAAGTAAAAAAGTAAAGTGATCCCACAACAGGCCCAGAGGCCCTTGGGATAGTAGGAGGTTAGGGCTCCCACTTTTTCTAGACAATCGGCACTTTATGTCAGCCCTGCATGACGGCCGCCTTTACCCCCAGAACAAGCGTCTGGTACTCATTTCCGTTAGAGGCTGAGTCGGCCCCAGGGCCATAGTGCCGCCAGAGGGTTTGGGTCAGTTTAAAAATCCTGACCCCAACGGGACTTGAACCCTCGACCCTCCGGCATGTAGCTCAGTGCCTTAACCACTACGCTATTGATTAAAGGTAAAAAAAAAGCATGTTTATATCACGATAATCAATTATGGAAATGTATGCTATTATGCATTACAGAGACTCTTGATGTCCCAACTCCTTTCAAAAAGCGTTAAGCTGAAAATATATAAACATGTTATTCTACCAGTTACATTATATGGATGCAAAACATGGACTCTTACTTTAAGGGAAGAAAGGAGATTACGAGTATTTGAAAATAAAGTTCTTAGGAACATTTTTGGACCAAAGAGAGATAGCAGACAGGTGAATGCAGAAGTCTACTTAATAGTGAGCTACATGGTCTTTATAGGAGGCCAGATATAATGAGAATAATAAAGTCTCGTAGACTGCGATGGGCAGGACATGTGGCACGAATGGGGAATGATAGACGTGCATGGAAGACTCTTGTAGGAAAACCAGAAGGAAAACGCCCATTCTGTAGACCAAGAATGAGGTGGGAAAATAACATTAACTATGATTTGAGGGAAGTAGATTATACAGGGAATGATTGGAAAAGGTTAGATCAGGATAGGGATGTACGGAGAGCTTATGTCCGCGCAGCACGAACCTATGGGTTCGATAGTGCCAGTGAGTTAGTTAGTAGTTAGTGGACCCTCTTCGGTCCAAATATTTCGTAAGGATTTTATTATCAGATTTTGAGGGAAGTAGATTATACAGGGTATGATTGGAAAACATTTGTTCAGGATAGGGGTGTATGGAGAGCATATGTTCGCGCGGCCATGAACCTACGGGTTCGATAGTGCCAGTTAGTTAGGTAGTTTTTATTCTCAGATACTCGTAATGTTCAACCCCCTTAAAGCTAGAACCATGTTTCGCAACCATATGATATAACTTTTACACTGTTTTATATATTTTTCATTTAGCCTACATGTTTTAGAAAAAAAAATGGGACGACGAGAGTTTATGTAATGCATAATAGCATACGTTTCCTGAGCTGAGCCTATGTTTAATTTATTCTTCTTCTTCTTCACTTCCTGGTTTAGGCAAGAGTTGCCTGTTCCGTCTTCACTAATAGATATAAGACCATCTCTTCCGAGGACATCCGACATCTCTTCTTCCTCTTGGAAAATAATGGAAGATTTTATTTGGTAATCTTCTTTCTTCCATTCTTTCTACATGTTCTTTCCACTGTATCTTGCTGTTAAATATATTTTCTTTTATGGAGTAGATCTGCAGTTCTTCACGGATATCCTCGTTTCTTATCTGGTCCATTCTAGTGCAGCCTTTTACTCTTCTTAAAAATTTCATCTCGGCTGCTTGGATTTTACTTTCTTGTTTGGTAGTGGTAATCCAAGATTCACTCCCATACAAAAGGACAGGAACAGCCATTGTTTTATAAAATTTTAATTTTGTTTGTTTATGGGCTTTATTATTCAATGTTCTATTTATTGTACCACAAATAGCTTGAAACTGATGTGTTTTGTGTTCAATATCTTTATCATACCCATAGCTGATGTCACATCCTAAATATTTAAAGTGGGATACTTGTTCAATAATTTCGTCTCTAATTATTATTTTTGCACGCAGAGTATTTCTTCCACAAAATGACATTACTTTTGTTTCACTTATTGAAATTTTAAAATTATAATCACTACATATTGCATTTAGTTTGTAAGCAGCCAATTGTAACAGATCTTCATCATGGTGTAGTAAGACTAAATCATCGCCGAAAACTAAGTTATTAATACTTGAGTTATTGTTCAATCTAAGGCCTTTGTCCATTATAATTTTCCATTGTTTCATAATGTCGATATATATATATATATTAAAAAGAGTGGGTGATAGACTACACCCTTATCTAACTCCTTGATTTATTAAAATTAATTTATTTCGGGACCTAATTCCTGTTTTAGATCGTCATGGAAACTTGTTGAAGAAAACGAGAGAGGAAGCACTTAATAGATAGACTAAGAATGAGGTGAAATAATAATAACTATAATTTCAGGGAATGATGGGGAAATATAAGCTCAGGATAGGGATGTATGGAGAGTGTATGTCCGCGCTGCCACGAACTTCCGGGTTCAATAGTGCTAATGAATGAGTTGATGAATAGTTAGTTTTATCAGTACATTTAAATATCAGAATTAATAAAATAAAGATGCACCTTCTTAGGTCATGCAAGTAATGTAGTGAAGAAAAACCTGCTGAAGAGATGGAATAGAGATTCTGAAAGGCCTTCAGACAAAAAAGCATACATATTTTATAAGTTGAGGACGACGGCCCTGACCTAAGAAGGTACATTTTAACTTTATTTTATGACTATCCACCTCAACGGTTTTAAACAATGAATTTTATAAGTATTGATCAGAAATAATCCTGATATTTTTTTTTTCTTATCTGAAATTATTTTCTGAACCTATTTACATTTTTGTGTCCACCGCTGTGGTCTCAAGGTAGCGTGCTGCCTTGTCACGCAGCGGGCCCGGGTTCGATCCCCGGTCGGGGCAGTTTTTCTGGGTGAGGTTTTTATCGGGGTTTTTCCTCACCTGTAAGACAAATGTCAGGAAAAACTTTAAGGCCCAAACGGTCCCCGAAATCATATGGCCATCATCATCATCCTTATCATTATCATTATCATCACCATCTTCTTCTTCATCGTCATCCTTCACCGGTGTGGAAAGGAAGGGAAAGTAATCACACCTAGAATTCCCTAGTAAAGCTGCAAGCATTGCATGAAAATGCTATGATTGCAGTAAAGGACCTGCATTCGGGCAGAATTACTATGGATGGATGGATATGCATTCTAGCTATTATGTTTCCTCTCGTATTTGAGCAATTCCATATGTGACTGACTGAGATTTACAATGCACTTTTGCAGCAAAATGGTTGCGTAAATATTACAATTGATTGAAATTAGGGATGTTATCTACGTGATATGATAGAGGAATAGTGTGTGGTTAGGACTGTACTGAAATATACAACTTTTGGAGAAAAAAGTGTTATTTATTATCTATCAAAGTATGTGTGACTGACTGACATAAATGTCAACTCATCGTGCAGCTTAACATGTTCATCTGCATCATTCTCTGAAGTGTGATTCCTAATTCAATTTTCCAAAATACCGTTTGGAGGACACATTTCAAGTTACATTCTCAATAAAAAACGAAACAAACATTACAATTAAGACCAGAGTTATAACCTAATATATGGTGCGTGACTGACTGACTACATTCTGTGACTGACTGACATATCTGAATTTTATTTAGACTTCAATATTCTGGAGTTGCAAATATTATACAAATATTACAAAATAATATGAAATTATAATAGCTAAGTCCACCGCTGTGATCTTGAGGTAGCGTGCATCAACAGATTTATTCCTGCGTCAGTTTCAAAATTTTCACCTCGGTATGACATTTTCGTGGAATCGCTCATTTACTAAAAAAAACCTTTACTCGTGTCCTTTGATAGGTTAACAAATTGCTACATATCACGTACTTAATGACCGTGAATGCAAATGAATTGTAAATCTTGGAAAGCAGATGTGTATTCATAGAATGGAAAGATCACTTCCGTATTTTGAAAAGCGGCATCCCATCATTTATTCATTGAAGCATTACAATTAGATTGAAGATGCCACTCAAATCCAAATAGTGGAGCAAGACTTTCGGATCACTGATTCACGCAGAAAACTCTCATTTGCAGTTCATCCGTTCACTGATCCTCGAGATTTTTTCTAACCTAAATTCCATTGTTAATCTACCAAAAAACTAACTAACGGTTATACAGAGTGATTTAGTATTCATGTTTCACAATTCTTGGAGTTGTAGGAGGGACTAGGTACATAAAACGTGATGGAAAAATCGTATTCAGAGTAGAAATTTTCGTTGCTACAAAGGCGATAAGAACGATACAGATATCCCACTTCACATGTCAAGGAATAATTCGTGTCGTGAGCAGCTTGGAAAGGACTTCAACAGACCTGCTTCATGGAGGAATAAGTTTCCAGATTCATCGATTCTAGAAAATTCGTTCTTCCCACTTTCCATTAGATGTGGCTCCAGACAGACTTCTAGAAGTTATTGTTAATTGTTATTTCTCGTACAATAATCTATTATTGTTTTTTTCCAAGGCCAAAGAAATTTAACAGTAAAGATATGTTATTCATAACTATCCAACCGGCTTAGAAACCGCCCGGAAGTAAGTTCGGGATACATAACCTCACATTTTGGTAAATATTAAACGTTATAATAATTATATTTAGCTTATGATGTATTATTCGCTGAATAGTCACTGCAAATTCAATGCGAGGTTGAGTTTTTCATTAGACAAAAAAAAAACACACAATCTCTTGTTAGATTACTGTTGATATATATATATATATATATATATATTGATTTTTTTTTTTTTGAATGTCAGTAATGTTTACGGGTTTTATATTTGTATCTCTTATATTAACCCATTCGCCTCAAAAGACGAGGTAGACTCGCCGGCTGTTAAATGACCTTCAACTCAGAAGACGAGGTACACTCGCTTAAATCTGCTGCTGTATATTTTGTACCTCCCTTGGCAGGGTAATATTTTGTTCACATTTATGAATAGTGGAGGAATGTATTTTTGCCTTCATCCTTATTGTGATCTCAAGTACCGTTATCTTTTGTTTGTTTTGAATGTCTGAAAATAGACAATATAATTTATGGTAACTTAAATCCAGTTTCTGGGAACATGTTGTTGTTGTTGTTGTTTTCAAATGGCCTTGGCACCGAAGCCATTAGCGTTCTTGCTCTCCAATATTTCTCTATGGTGGATCCAACAGGTAATACTTCACAGGTTTGTAGGTGTTCTTCATTCATTTCTTCGTCTTTATTGCATAGAGGACAATTTGGATTCGTGTAGATTCCTATTTTATATAAATGTTTGGCCAAATAGTCATGTTCTGTAAGCAGTCTAAATTTTGCTACTGTAGTTTTACGTGGAATTTCTGGAATAATATCTGTGCATTCAGCATTTAAACCTGAAGCGAATGGGTTAATTTTTATATTTTACTTGACAATTTCATGTTCCACTTTCAAATAATCAGTTTTTGATTGAAGTCACTATTCTTAAAGATAACGACTCATACGTACCCTTTGTCAATAACCATTTATATTTTTAAATTAAACCACGCCTCATTGAAGCTACCGCAAGTGTAACCATTTAACTTATGAGTTATTAGAATAATTATCGGATATAGTGCCCACGCAGGGCCGTCTGACAGCTGGAATGCACATTTGCATGTCAGTGACGTGTCTGGAGGCTGCATTATGATTGGATGTTAGTGGCGCCAACTGAAATGTACTTGCCAGAGGCACGAACACCCAGTAAGTTACATGTTTAATATTCCAATATAATAATACGGGATAATTATTAATTTTAATGCTTATAAAATAAACGGAACAGTTGTTTCATTTTATATATATTAAAAAAATAAAGATCATTGTTATACACCAGCCACATGGGCTAGTGGTCAGTGTTTCTTACTACAGTTCATGAGGTCAGGGGTTCGATTCCCGGTCAAACCATAGGAATTTTTCCTTAAATGGAATATTATTACTGTGGTCTGGAATTTAGGTTAAGTTGAGGTTAAGAACCCTCCTGGAGCTTCATACAATTTATCTCCCATCATTAACTCTGGCTTCCAGGTGCTCCAACCCAAGAAATTGATTACAATTCCGCCAATGCCAGGGCAGAAAGCCAGAAACGTCATAAAAGACAACCAGGTGTCATTAGAAAAAAAAATATATATAGTAATTCTGCCCGAGGGCAGGTCGTTCACTGCAATCGTAGCATTTTCATGCTATGCTTTGCAGCTTTACTAGGCAGTGTGGTAGCTTCCCGTGCTTTCCACACCGGTGAAGGATGATGATGATGATGGCAGGGTGATTTTCGGGGACCGTTGGGGCTTAAGCTTCCTGACATTTGTCTTGCTGGTGATGAAAATCCCCCTAAAAAACCTCACCCAGAGTCTGTCCCGACCGGGAATCGAATCCGGGCCCCCTGCCTGAGAAGGAAGCACGCTACCTCGAGACCACAGCGGTGGTAATATACCCATATATTAATGTATTCAAACAATTCCTGGTTGTATCGTCTTCTTCAAGGTATTAACTATTTTATCCACCGCTGTGGTCTCGAGGTAGCGTGCTGCCTTGTCACGCAACGGGCTTGGGTTCGATTCCCGGTCTTCACCTGTAACACAAATATCGGGAAGCTTAGGGCCCAACGGTCCCCGAAAATCATCCGATCATCATCATCCTTATCATTATCATCATCATCATCATCCTTCACCGGTGTCGAAAGCAACGGGAAGCTACCACACATATAATTCCCTAGTAAAGCTGCAAAGCATAGCATTAAAAAGTAGTGAAAGACCTGCCCTCGGGCAAAATTACTATGCATGGTTGAAACTAACTCACTGGCACTATCAACCCGTAGGTTAATGGCCGCACGAACATAAGCTGTCCATACATCTCTATCCTGAGCTAATGTTTTCCAGTCATCCTCTGTATACTCAACTTCTCTCAAATCCTGGTTAATGTTATTCTCCCACCTCATTCTTGGTCTACATACTGGGCGCTTTCCCTCTGGTTTTCCTACAAGGAGTTTCGAAGCCCCCTTCAGTTAATGTTATTCTCCCACCTCATTCTTGGCCTATAGTTATGCTCCCACCTCTGGGCATTTTCCTCTGGTTTTCCCACAAGGAGTTTCTAAGTCCCTTTTTCAGTCCATATTCGTGTCACATGTTTTGCCCATCGCAGTCTACGAGACTTAACTGTTATTATATCTGGCTTCCTGTAGCTCACTGTTATGAAGTCTTCTTAATTCCTCTGATATTAACTCTTGTAAAAGCTCCAATAAGTTTCCTTAGCAGGTTTATCTTTGAAAACCACATTAAAACATACAATGTGCTTATTAGGTTATATCACAAAATGTGCAAAAACGTGAAATATCATCAGCCAGATGAACAGTGTGTGTGTGCAAACTATTTGAACAAAAAGTGTGAAATCTACCATTTTAACAAATGTGAAAAAAAAGACAGTGACGTTAAATCATCATCTGCCTTTCAAGTATTAGGCCCAGTGGCCCGTTACGGTCTCTCGCCATCTCCGAAAAGGTCGACCCACAGATCTTCTGCCTCGAGGAATGTAGTGAAGAATTTGTTTTGGTATTCTGTGACGATCCATGCGCTGAATATGGGCTAGCCAATTGTTTCTATATTCTTGGAGGTAATCAGATATAGATACGATGTTTAACTCTCTGGCTATTGTTGAATTTCTTTGGTGGTCTAGAAGGCTATAACCTGCAGTTCGTCGCAGAAATTTCATCTCCGTGGCTGTAATATGACGGTCATCCTGAGTTCTGATGGTCCAAGCTTCACTGCCATAACAGATTATGGGTCTAGCGAGAACTTATAGATTTTCATTCTTGTGTGTCTCTGCACTTTTGATGGTTTAAAAACTAGGTTGATAATTCTTAAAGCTTTATTATAGTTTTGTATTTTTAAGGATATATCACGTTCCTCATTATAAGTTAGATTATATCCTAAGTATTTAAATAAAATGCTCCAATATTGAATTCTGAATACAAATTTTACTTCTTACTGGGAATTTCCCTTGAAAGGCATAACTTTAGGTTTTGTTGTTGATATTTCCATGTTAAATCGTTGGGCTATTATATTAATCTTTTCACTGCTGAGATATTTCCAGCCTTTAAAACCCTCCTTGCTCATTGCAGGGAGAAATATGGAAAAAGTTTATTTAGGTTCCTAGGAGATGGCAGTATATGCCTGCTTAGTTTGAAAGCAATGCAATACGTATTATATAACTAGCAGGCGTTTGGAGTTGAGAATGGATATACACACCCATAGCACAGCAAGCATTTTCTTTGCCAACGGATATATCCGTTCGTAGCAGTGAAAAGGTTAAGATGAGTGGAATATTGTAATTCATCTTCATTATTGCCGAAAAGAGCCTGGTCATCTGCATATAGGAGTGTGTCTAAAATTGTGTGTCTTGAGAGAGGAATATTACCATGAACTGTCAATCTTCAGTGTATGATGATAGCATTAATGTATAGGCTACATTAAATAGAAGTGACGTTAAATGAACTCGTAAAAGGAAGAACATAAACTACACATATGCTCATTCGAGTGCACCTTTACTTATTATCATTTAACTTGCTTCAAACTTCCTCAAATGTTTACATATTCTTATTGTGTGTTGTATTTTCAATAGAAAAAAGCATTTAATAGATGCGATGTATATTAAAAATATTTCAGCGGGAAACAAGTGTTTCCTGATTAACATATTTAAGGTGACAAATAAAACGGAGCAACAAAAAATAAACTTTTTTTTCTTCTCTCAGAAAGAAAAATATGTGATTCTGATAGTTTTTTTTTTCACTTGAATTCAAATATGATATCGGGTTTTTTCCATCACGCAAGGTTTCCGAGAGACAAGAATTTATAATTTCAAACACTTTAATATTTTCTACATTCGTAACTACACAATATTCGAACATTCGGACTCACATAGAATGTAAGAAATGACGATTTTCTGTTATATTTCGCCTGTGGAGCATCCGTCTTGATGGTCCAACAATAATCGGCCAGCATATTAGGATTCCATTTGCCTTGGTATCTGTTTTCCCATAGCTGAAATAATTTGAGTTAGCTCATTTGGTTTTATTTTACAATGGACAAATGGATGAAAAAACGTTTATTAAAAAAATAATTATTTAAATCCATTAATTGAAATTGAAATAAAAAAAAAACTGTGGGTGATGAAGGAATTCCGAATACATACTTGAAAACACGATAACAAACTGCATTAAGTACTCATTGGTACTCATGAGACAAAAATCATGTTGACCAGTGTTATTGTTTTGTTTTTATAGAGTTTATTTTCTCACCAAATGTTGGATAAGTTATACTGTGATGTGGGGTTTCTTGTTTCTGTTCGTTAAATTTTGGCATAATCTGTAATCTTCCATATATATATATTTTTTTTTTGAGCTATTATATGAAATATTAACCAAATGTTGTTTAAAACCAGAAATTTAAGAATTACTGGATGTACTAAAGTTTTATAAATTCTAAATTTAATATGCATGAACATTGATTTTTCAATATTCATCTTAGTTTTGTAAGACTAGAGATCTGTGGTTAGTATTCCCACTATGGAGTATATGTTTTTTTACGAAGCAACCAAATAAATGAAATTCTTTTGTATCCTAAATGGACGAAAAAATCGTAAAATTTAACTTTCGTTAAATAAAACTTTAAGATCTGTTAAAAAAGGGTTCAAGAGTTTCTTGTTTCACAAAAAGAAAAATAATTTGTAATAGAAACAAAGACCTATAAAAGGAACAAATTGCTGGATTGAGGCGTGAAAATTTCGACAGACCGAGAAGTAATTTGAGAACAGTAATATTTCGAACACGACGGTTTAGTTCAGTTGAATTCCTTTATATTTTTATGTCTCAATGTTCTTGGAACTTTTACGACTCCAGACGTCTAAAAATGCGAGTAACTGGACTTCAAGTCATGTTGCCAAATATCTCTGTTTCGTTAGACATTAAGGGATAGCTTTATCTTTGTTGTGATAACCAGACCAGACTCTATTCTAGCATTTTTGTTAGCTTTCTTTTCTTTACAATGTTGCACATTCCTCATATAACAGTTCTTCTGCCTCTTACTTAAATAGCATACGGTTTCTTACGCTATTTAATTCATGCCTCAAATGGGAGTCAATAACCAATCACATTTCAAATGAATTTTGTTTTACAACCAATCATAGTCGTGCTTCCCCCGATATTTATTGCTTACGTTTATCATATTAAAGAAAGCTCTTTCTTTTTAATATTCTGAACAGGTCATAGCATTATTTTGCAGTTACTGACACTCTAAGAAATACGTTGAATATATCTATTTATTAAAGTGTAAGAATGCTAGAATGCACGTGGCTCCCAGATTGTATATATAGTGCACGAATGTAAACATATACCATTTTGCGAGATATAATAGAAACAAATTTGTAGTAATTGATTATATCACAATAAATATATTTCAGTCCCGATTTTGCAATTACTTGAGTAATTTCAATCTGCTTGCGGTTGACATTTGTTTACCAAAATTTATTTTTATGATTTTATTTATTATATTGTATTTCTGTAACTGTCTCTTTTCTTATATCATGAGATATTAGGTAAATGTTTTCCACACATACCCATAGATTTTTTATGTTTGTCTATGTTATTTAATTGATGTGTTCCCATTTGTAATTCATCCTCTGAGGTTGCAAACAGTACTAAATGGTCTGCATTCAAAAGTGTTTGTATAGTTAAATTCCTGGATATCTGCATTTCTTGTCGAAATATCATTTTTTTGCGCGATAGTGCGTTTTGTCGTACTGACAGCAATGGCGACCATGGTTGAACGTTCAACTTCCTACATTTCGGGATTGCTGTATTATTACATTCACACTCAGGTGCGTGAAGTATGTATAGCCTACTACATACAATGTATATACAAAAAAATATCCTAAATGTAGTGTTAATACACATTATACGAAACAAATCACTGCATTTTAAATGAACTAAACTTTATTTGAAACAATATAAAACAATAAATACGTACTGGCGGCCATTTTATCAATAATATAGGTCCCACGGCCTCCTGTACTTTCAACTAATAAACATTGTCCACACTGTTAACGTTACTCAATTGTTTATAATGAACGCACATATTTCAAACAAAAATATTATTTTGAAAACACCATCATCGGCCGCGGTGGACTAGTGGTTATGCTCCTTGCCTCTGGTCGCAGGTCCAAACCCGGCCGAGGTTGATGGATTTTTTAGGACGGAAAAATCCAAGGAGCAAGTCCTCTGGGAGGGACTTTAAGCCGTGGGTCCCGAATATGAAGATTTTTAGGCTCGTAAAATATCCTTAAACCTGAATGAAAGGCCTGTAAGCAAAATTTACCGAATTTTCCCGTCCTAGTACTATCTTGGTTTCCTAGATGTCAGTATGAGGCGGAACGCTGACCACGGACCACTCAAAGGACATCTATACGAAAACAAGTGTAACTAAATTGGTATGGATCAAATTCTTTCCTATAGGGGGAGAGCGCCTAAATCTCTGTTAAGGGAAACATGGGCTTACAGGAAGAAGAAAACACCATCGCGCAAAAAATTATGTACAACGCATGTTTGTGAAGTGTTTTACAGAATCGAGGAAAAGGTTTTTAATATCCGAGATTCTGTACATACCACTTCCCAACCTTTCATCGTAATATACTATTACGAGTCTTTATTATTTTATTAATATACGCATTAAATAATACTGGTGAGAGGCAGAAATGTAATCACATGAAGTAATTACTCCATGGAAACTACATTAGCAACATTGTTAATTATAATTGATATCTTTTAATAACAAAGGAAGTCATAAATATGCTATTTTTTCCCTTTGTTTCTTTATTTTCTTTTCTAACACTGATTCTTCTTCTTTCTTTTTTATCAAGTTCTAGTTTCTTAATAATGATGCGTAAGTTTAATATCAACAATGTTTTATTTTTAAAAACAAAACACTGGGCTAGAAACTTTTTTCTTTTTATCTTCTGAAAGAACAATTTATACAAAGCATTTGTTATACAGGTGAAGTTAGAAGTTGTTTTCTTTTGACTGGAGATAACGGGTTACATTCGTAACAATGGAGAATCTCTGTTGAAAATTAATCAAACGGAATGTTATTGCTCCAGTAGGAATATATTTGTATTCATACAGTTTGCAATTAAACTCTTTTGATGGATTAGCTGTCTAGCATTAATATTATTTATTTTCTTTTTACATCAACAAGTATAATTGTGAGTTATTATATTGTGTGGGGCATTAGCAGAGACCAAAGGTGAAAATCATGAGGGCATTAGCAATAATTTCGTTTTGAATTTATGTGAATATAACTCGTGTTAGTAGTTGTTCACACTCTTGAACAATTGTAGAAATGAGTTAACTTACAAAACCCTATATATTCATATTCCAACATAATTAGTTAGGTATAGTCAAGCAGGTGTTACTCGTGTGCTTCTTACCTCCGAATTTGGGTTCGATACCCGACAGTTAAAGAAATAGTACTATCAACATTTTCAATTTCACGGCTAGAAGGGGAGGTGGTCTATAATTTCTAGTGCCTATATTTGCATATCGGATGTTTTGAATTAAATTCCAAATCCCTGCACAGGGCACATATTGAGAATACAATAGTTATATTTGGCAGTAACACTAAGCTATTTTTATAGATTGTCACCTACTAAGATTGTAATTTATGCTTAACTAACTCACTGGCACTATCGAACCCGTAGGTTCATGGCGCGCGGACATAAGCTCTCCATATATATACCCCTATCCTGAGCCAATGTTTTCTAATCATCCCCTGTATAATCTAAAAATAAAGTAAAGTATTCCCACTACTGGCCTCAGGAGGCCCTTGGGGTAGTGGGAGGTTAAGGCTCCCACTTTTTCTGGACTATCGGCACTTGATGTCAGCCGGGTTGTCAGCCCTGCGTGACGGCCGCCTTTACCCCAGAACAAGCGTCTGGTACTCATTTCCGTTAGATGCTGAGTCGACCCCAGGGCCATAGTGCCGCCAGAAGGTTTTGGTCAGTTTAAAAATCCTGACCCCACCGGGACTTGAACCCTCGACCTTCCGGCTTGTAGCGCAGTGCCTTAACCACTACGCTACGGCGTGCCCCCCTGTATAATCTACTTCCCTCAAATCATAGTTAATGTTATTCTCCCACTCATTCTTGGTCTATCAACTTGGTGTTTTCCCTCTAGTTTTTCCTACAAGAAGCTTTCATGCACGTCATCCATTCCCATTCGTGCCACATGTCCTGCCCATCGCAGTCTACGAGACTTAACTGTTCTTTGGCATGGGTTCCCTGACGTAGTCCCCGCCCGGAGAACCGAATGGGGGACTATTTGACCTCCGGAAAATTTTACCCCAGTTGAACCCATGTCCGCATTTCTTGACGGTTGTATTTTTACGGAAAAAAAAGATCGTCACTCTTTCGACCAAGGTACTTTTTTGCCTGGCTTATCACCTTCGACCAGTCCGGCATGGGTAACCCTATCGGCAGTAATGCTACCGCCGGCATAGCTCTCGGGATCATTTAAGCACGCAAGCCACTCCACCACGACAAGGTAAAGATACAATGGAGGGAAGGTATGCTTACTTAGCTTAATTTAGTTTATGTTTGAATATATAGTCTGCTTGTTTGACGTATAGTTTTGAACTTTTTCTGTCATATTTATCATGTATTAATCCCTATTAATTTCTTTCATATTTTTAAAATAGGCTGTTTAATGGTTGATGGATTGCTTTTAATATAATCCTCCATATTTATTTTATTAATATTTCAGGTGTTTCATCGCTTGATTTTGCTTCCGACTATCATTACATGTTCCCAATATTTTTATTCCATTTTTTAAGTGTTTCATTCCAATAACTTGTATATTTAAGCCTCGGAAATTATTTGAGTTTAATATGCTACTTTTTAACTTCACTTACAATTCCTTACTTTTATTATAATTTCCACAAATCGGTTTCATTATCAAGTCTTCAAACGTTAAACAAAAGCTCATTTCAAAATAAAAAATAAGCAAAAAAATATTCAGCCAAAATTACTGCATCCTTTCTATAGAATCCTCATAAACTGTTTAATTTCAACAAAACAGGATTTGTGTTTTGATTGAGCTATTTGTTTATTGTATAGCTTATTATTATACTATATAACATACAAACAAACAAAAAATTAACAGAAAAATAAGTTGCAAGGTTTTGGAATTTGGTTAAGATTAGCCTGTACATATTGTTGATAACGATTTGATTGCCGGGTTTGGAGATTAAGCTGACAGCCAGCCCTCTTGGAGCTTATCGAAAATAGTAGGTTATGTGCCAGCAAAGGGTCTCAATTTTTCTACCTCATTTAATCATGTTCCCTCACACGATACACATAGGGCTACTCTAGATAAACACCTGAACTTAGGGATATGGACTTGAATTAGTTCATTTACACATTTATCACACATGCAATCTTTAGCAACGTAAGTATACTGAAGCATTAGCCTACATACATTATATAGGAGTGATGCCTGGACAATTCGCAATGTAGATGAACAAAGACTAACTGCGGCAGAAACGAAATTTATGAGACGTACTGCAGCTTACTCAAGAACAGATCATAAAAGGAATTCTGAGATTCTCATAGAATTACAAACAGAATCAGTCATGGAATATGTACAAGAATACAGAAACAGCTGGAAATCTCACGTAAGAAGAATGAGCAGAACAAGAATTTTCCGATTGAGGGTCTTTTTACTTTTTCAGCGGTTGCCCTTTTACCAGCCGGCTGCTGGCCCTTCACATCCACAGAGGTAGATGATCAACAGCCAGTGTAGGGGTGACATGTGGTTAGCATGTCGAGTCCCCCAGCCGTTATAGCTGGTTCCTCAACCTGGAGCCGCTACTTATTGTAGCTACCCAATTCCCTCACGATGCTGGGTGGGCACCGGTCCCATACTGGCCGAAATACCATGAGAAAATTTCTTCCCCCATGGAGACTCGAACCAGCGCAAGTC
The DNA here is from genome assembly GCA_030220185.1 of Diploptera punctata. NCBI lineage: Eukaryota > Metazoa > Arthropoda > Insecta > Blattodea > Blaberidae > Diploptera > Diploptera punctata. The sequence goes on from JASPKZ010010256.1 coordinate 1,133,395, forward strand.
CCGTAGCTCTGCGCCAAGGCTTCCTACCTTAACCGCTCGGCTACGGCGCGGGACAGAACAAGAATACCACGTCAAATCTTAAATTACCAGCCACCAGGCAAGAGATCTTTGGGCAGATCCTTCAAACGTTGGACTGAGACCGTAACAGACCACTAGGTGTATCACATGGAAGGAAGAAGAAGAAGGAGAAGAAAATTATATAGGATACTTAACGCAATTAAATCATTGAGTGCAGAACTTGAAGCTACCTGTGACTTCTTTTTTTTGGCTCGATTAGGATTCGATATCAGCTCATGCTTTTACTATAACTTTCTTTATAGTTATACCAATTCTAATTGATGGATTTGAAAATTGATTAGTCCCTTTAATGCTAGAAATTCCTAATATGACATTTCTGCGAACGAGTAACATACATTTCATCGCATTTTCATTTCTTCTTCCCATTATTATTTTATGGTAAAATATTAAATGAAATAGTATGAATCCATTTATATCTATGTGTACTTATTCCAAGCAATTTATTTATTCATTCAAATTTGGGGATGACACAATAAAGCATAGTTGGTTACGAAGATCGCTGGTTCGATTTCCGTAGGGTTCGATCTTTTAAACTGGCTTAAATCTTCTTGCGCCACCATGGTCCTGAGAACAGAACAGAGTAAAGTCGGCCGTTACAAAGGGCTGACAACCCAATAGATACACTATTTCGATCTTAAATTCTATTATATCCATCCATAGTAATACTGCCCGAGGGCAGGTCTTTCACTGCAATCATAGCATTTTCATGCTATGCTTTGCAGCTTTACTAGGGAATTGTAGGTGTGGTAGCTTCCCGTTGCTTTCCACACCGGTGAATGATGATGATAATGCTAAGGATGATGATGATGGCCATATGATTTCGGGGATCGTTTGGGTCTTAAAGTGTTCCTGACATTTGTCTTACAGGTGAGGAAAACTCCCGATAAAAACCTGACCCAGAAAAACTGTCCCGACCGGGGATCGAACCCGGGCCCGCTGAGTGACAAGGCAGCACGCTACCTCGAGACCACAGCGGTGGACTTCTATTATATATTAAGTAGTATTATTTGAATAGTCTACTAGTGCATTTACTGTCTGCGGAATGGGGGTGGTATGCGTGTGTATGTGTTTGTGCATGTGGTTTTTATCCTTTTTTAATCTGTTCTGTACCATTTGTTATTATTTACAAAATTATACTTGTTTATATCTACACATATGTTCTTTTTTATATGTGAATGTAGATGTGTATTATTGTGTGTGTATTGAAGACATCGACTTACATAGATTTATTGTTTTTATGCCTTCTTAGTCCCGCGCCGTAGCCGAGCGGTTAAGGTAGGAAGCCTTGGCGCAGAGCTACGGGACTTGCGCTGGTTCGGGTCTCCATGGGGGAAGAAATTTTCTCATGGTATTTCGGCCAGTATGGGACCGGTGCCCACCCAGCATCGTGAGGCAATTGGGTAGCTACAATAAGTAGCGGATCCAGGTTGAGAAACCAGCTATAACGGCTGGGGGACTCGACATGCTAACCACATGTCACCCCTACACTGGCTGTTGATCATCTACCTCTGTGATTGACACATGTGGATGTGAAGGGCCAGCAGCCGGCTGGTAAAAGGGCAACCGCTGAAAAGTGGAAAGACCCTCAATCGGATGCCTTCTTTATGTATGAGTGTAAGTATGTAGCCCTGTAAATGCATTTGTATATGTATTCCTATGTTTACTGTTTATTTTATTCAATGAAAATGTGCATGTATGGTGCAATGTAAATGAAAATGTATTTCCTTTTTGTCGAAATGACAATAAATTCCATTACTATTTTTTTTTTAAATTCAGGATTGTTTCTGTTATTTACACGGGTATCCTCAACCTAAATATACAATATTTTCTTCCACACTTCCCGATATTGTGTCATATTTCTCTTCTTCGTGTTGTCTTGATTTCCCTTTATCCATGTTGGCTTTGATCTGCCACGTTTCCCTTTTCCAGGAGGTATCTATTTCAATACTTTTTTTTCTTTGTTTCTGTGTCCCTTCTTCTCATTATATGTCCATACCATCTTAGTTGGATTTCTTCAATCTCTTGTACATTTTTTTTTCTTCTTCTTCTTCCTTCCAAGTATTAGGCCAAGGTCTGTTACGATCCTATAGAAAATTTTCCCTCCAGCGTTTGAGGGAAATTCTCGTATAAGACTTGAAAGCATAATAATAGTCCCTTCGATTGGTTGCTGGCCAAAGGAAGTCAAGACCAGTGATGGGACTGCCATCTTATAGCCTCTGGTCAGGCTTTTCTGGAGAAGAAAAGAAAATAAAGGAAAGAAGAAATGGAAGAAAGGAAAGACTCCCTAGCCCTCGGATGCCCTAATAGCGTGGGGTCGAAAAAAACAAGAGTTAACCAAGAGAGGTTAGATAGTAAAGTTAAAAGAGTGCAAAACACAAGTAACATTCGTAATTTCTCTTATTGTATTATTTTTTTTATTTTGTCTAATTTTGATATTTTTGCCGATCTCCTTAAAAAGACAATTTCTGTGTCTAATAATTTATTTCTGTGTTTTTGCTTCAACATCCATGTTTCCGCATCATATAATAAAATACTCTTCACAATTGGGTTATATATTAATAATTTAGTCATCTTGATTATATAATAATATTATCATTCTTCACCGGCGTGGAAAGCAACGTGAAACTATCACACCTATAATTCCCTGGTAAAGCTGCAAAGCACAGCATGAACATGCTATGATTGCAGTAAAAGACCTGCCCTCTGTCAGAATTACTATGGATGGATTATTCCATTAATTTTAATAAATAGTCTACCGAAGTCCATGGACTTCTATTATCAAAGCATCCAATCAATATCCATCCCTGAAAAAATACTGCATGTTCGTTTGTACATTGTAGGATCATTTAAATTATTTTGCAAACTTTTTTTTAAGATTTAAGATAAGTTTCTTTTTGACCCTTTCTAAAGTTCACACTAGAATTTAAACAAATGTTTGTTACGGTGGTCGTGAGAAATAAAATAAAAAAGATAAGACAATAACATTTTGGTAGAAGAAAGAGAGAAATAAAATAAAATTCTTACTCCAAACCGGTATGACACGCTACAAAATGCTTCTTTTTATTCGTCTTAACGTTTTGTGCAATAAAATGTGGTGACCGCGCCTGCGAGACAGTCTCCCGCATAACAAGGATTTATTATAACTTGCTAACAATGTGTGGCTGCTTTGTGTAACATATTCATGGCTAGTTGATTTTATTTATTTTTTTTGTAAGTTGGTATTACAATAACACAAGCCTGGTATGTAGCAACCGGTCTGCTTCTCAGGTCACTCCCCTAAATTGATAACAGAATACTACTTTTATATAGGGCGTTACAAAATAAGCTTCATTTACATACCTTTCTTTAATCTCAATAAAAACTTTCCTAACGAAGTAACCACCTCTGGTATAACGGTTAGAGTGTCTAACAAATATTTTGATTTCTGACTATACTGTATAAATTTAATATTTTAATGTAATGACAAGAAGAGTTGGGGTGCCTGCAGGCAGTTTCCGGATATTTTTGAAATTCACAATGTGTTAAAGCAAGGAGATGCGCTATCTCATCATCATCATCATCATTGGCTCGACAGCCCCATGTGGGCCTTGGCCGCCTTCAGAAGCTTATGCCAGACCTCCTTGTTCTGAGCTTCATGCTTCCAGTTTTTTATTTTTAAAATCTTCCATCCATCCATCCATAGTAATTCTGCCCAAGGCAGGTCCTTCACTGCAATCATAGCATTTTCATGCTATGCTTGCAGCTGTACTAGGGAATTGTAGGTGTGGTAGCTTCCCGTTGCTTTCCACACCGGTGAAGGATGATGATGAAGATGATAATGATAAGGATGAAGGCCATATGATTTCGGGAACCATTTGGGCCTTAAATGTATTCTTACATTTGTCTTATAGGTGAGGAAAAACCCCGATAAAAACCTCACCCAGAAAAACTACCCCGACCGGGGATCGAACCCGGGTCCGCTGCGTGACAAGGCAGCACGCTACCTCGAGACCACAGCGGTGGACTTTAAAATCTTAATGTCTTGAATTATACCATTAAAAGTGATCCCACTACAGGCCTCAGGAGGTCCTTGGGGGTAGTAGGAGGTTAAGGCTCCCACTTTTTCTTGACAATCGGCACTTGACGTCAGCCGGGTTGTCAGCCCTGCGTGACGGCCGCCTTTACCCCAGAACAAGCGTCTGGTACTCATTTCCGTTAGAGGCTGAGTCGACCCCAGGGCCACAGTGCCGCCAGAAATTTTGCGTCAGTTTAAAAATCCTGACCCCAACGGGACTCGAACCCTCGACCTTCCGGCTTGTAGCGCAGAGCCTTAACCACAACGCTACTGCGTGCCCCCTGAATTATAATATACATTATACGAAACAAATCACTGTATATTAAATGAACTCAGCTTTATTTGAAACAATATAAAACAATAAATATGTACTTGCCGCCATTTTATCACTAATTGGTCTCACGGCCTCCTGTTGTTTCAACTAATAAATATTGCCCACATTGTTAACGATAGTCATTTGTTTATAATGAACGTAAATATTTCCAACAATGATATTATTTTACTATTATGTATTATGTTTAAAACACCATCGCGCAAAAAATAATGTACAACGCACGTTTGTGAAGTATTTTACAGAATCTCGGAAATTAAAAATCTAGCTATCGCTCGATTTTTAAAGATTTCCTCAATTCTGTAAAGAACACTTCCCAACCTCGCATCGCAATATACTATTTATTTAACATTCATAACACCTGTTTCAATACACTGTATTTTCATCAGACGAATGTCATAAATACAATTTTTTTTCTATATGTGAGTATAGTCAACTATGTAAACAAATAGGCTATACGAGTAGTTTACAATGGCCTTAGTTTGAACAATAACTCAAGTATTAATAACTTACTTTTCGCCGATGATTTAGTCTTACTACGTAGCGTAGTGGTTAAGGCACTGAGCTACAAGCCGGAGGGTCGAGGGTTCAAGTCCCGTTGGGGCCAGGATTTTTAAACTGACCCAAACCCTCTGGCGGCACTATGGCCCTGGGGTCGACTCAGCCTCTAACGGAAATGTGTACCAGACACTTGTTCTGGGGGTAAAGGCGGCCGTCACGCAGACTGACAACCCGGCTGACATAAAGTGCCGATTGTCTAGAAAAAGTGGGAGCCTTAACCTCCTACTACCCCAAGGACCTCCGGGTCTGTTGTGGTATCACTTTACTTACACCATGATGAAGATCTGTTACAATTGGCTGCTTACAAACTAAATGCAATATGTAGCGATTATAATTTTAAAATGTCAATAAGTAAAACAAAAGTAATGGCATTTTGTGGAAGAAATATTCTGCGTGCAAAAATAGTAATTAGAGACGAAATTATTGAACAAGTATCCCACTTTAAATATTTAGAATGTGACATCAGCTATGGGTATGATAATGGTATTGAACACAAAACACATCAGTTTCAAGCTATTTGTGGTACAATAAATAGAACATTGAATAATAAAGCCCATAAACAAACAAATTTAAAATTTTATAAAACAATGGCTGTCCCTGTCCTTTTGTATGGGAGTGAATCTTGGATTACCACTACCAAACAAGAAAGTAAAATCCAAGCAGCCGAAATGATATTTTTAAGAAGAGTAGAAGGCTACGCTAGAATGGACCAGATAAGAAACGAGGATATCCGTGAAGAACTGCAGATCTACTCCATAAAAGAAAAGATATTTAACAACAAGATACAGTGGAAAGAACATGTAGAAAGAATGGAAGAAAGAAGATTACCAAATAAAATCTTCCATTATTTTCCAAGAGGAAGAAGAGATGTCGGACGTCCTCGGAAGAGATGGTCTTAGATCTATTAGTGAAGACGGAACAGGCAACTCTTGCCTAAACCAGGAAGTGAAGAAGAAGAAGAGAGTAGTTTACATAGTTGACTTTACTAGTACTCATTAATAGAAAAAAATGTATCCTGAATTTTCAAGTAAACACCGAATCAATTAATTGCTTAATTTTGTGTTCACTTCATTATTTTTTTCATCAAATATTAACGCATTTCTATTTGTAATAAATTAATAAAACAAGAAACAGAGATAAGAAACAGGATCAATATAGGAAAGTATGCTATATCTTCCCTAAATGGAATAGTATGGGACAAACATATCTTCAAAGAAACAAAAAAAAAACTATTTTTAATACAACAATCAGAACCATTATTACCTATGGAGCTGATGTGTGGGCTTTAAATGCACAAATGAAAAAAAAAATTACTCGCCACTGAAATGGACCACTGGAGACGTGCTGCAAGAATATCCAGAAAGGATAAAATCAGAAATTCATATATAAAAGAAAAAAATGCAGGTACAATATTCAATATTAGATTTTACAAAGAAGAAACAATTAAATTGGTACGGACACATTAGAAGGATGGAAGAAGGAAGACTACCTAAGATAATCATGGATTGGGTACCACAGGGAAGGAAAAAGAAGGGTAGACCAAATATTACGTGGATTCAGGGAATCAATGAAACTAAGAGGGAATGGGAAATAGAAGAAGATATATGGATGAACAGACAAGAATGGAAAAACGTGTTGAAACAAATGTGTAGTTAACTGTGAACATGGGTACCGGAAAAATGTATATTCATTGTAAAAGCCGGAATAATAAAAAAAAATTAAAAAAATAATTAATAGTACCGTTCAAAATTAATAACCAACGGGATAAGCAAGAAAATTAGAGAATACTACCCAATTTGCTTAAATCGGGGACCCAACTTACCGACCACAATAGGATCGGAAATTGACCGAGTCTCAATTTCCCTAGACCCGTTCAGTGCTATGTCACACTCAGGACATTTTCTCAATAATAGATACGAGTAAAATGGATATACACCGTGATTCGGTGTCACAGCCTCGTTGATACTTAAATAGGCGAAAGATAAGTTATTGTGCCACTTAATTAAACATTCCGGACCGCAATGAAAACAAAGGAACGTAAAGCTGTAAGTTATTGATTCATGTCTATTATGTATTTCGGGCTAAATAGCCGTGGTCTGGTTTTATTAACGCTCAACGTTTCGTCTACTACTGCGGTAGACATCCTCAGGAGATTCTGCGTGCTCTATGACCTCCTAACTCTTCAAATGTCGGCTGCAGTAAGTTATTGTTTTTTTGTACGTCATTGTGTAATTTGATACAAATGTAAATGAATTTATACTCGTTGATTGATCTATTATTAAAAAACATATCAAATGGACTATCGGTCGCGGTGGACTAGTGGTTATGCTCCTTGCTTCTAGTCCCGAGGGTCGCAGGTTCAAACCCGGCCGGGGTCGATGGATTTTTTTTAGGATGGAAAAATCCAAGGAGCAAATCCTCCGGTAGGGACTTCCAGCCGTGGGTCCCGAGTCTGAAGATTTTCAAGCTCGTAAAAGATCTTTAAGCGTGAATGGAAAGGCCTTTAAGCAAAATTTACTGAATTTTCCCGTCCTAGTACTACCTTGGTTTCCTAGATGTCAGTATGAGGCGGAACGCTGACCAAGGACCACTCAAGTGACATCTATACGAAAACAAGTGTAAACTAGTATGGTTCAAATTCTTCCCTGTAGCGGGAGAGCGCCTAAATCTCTGTTAAGGGAAACATGGGCTTACAAGAAGAAGATTAAATAGATTAATGAAACTAATGTATGTTATATGATATATTGCCAATTGAAGGGTTAATAAGAGCAGGTGAGGATGACAGTTATATAGAAGAGGCTTTATGCTCCTCGTAACTACACCTTCCATCTATCTGAAATGAGATAATCTGCGACGAAATGTTGAATTAGGTCACAAGATAACAGTCTGCTAACAATCCCTCTCCACAGCACCTCTTCTTATTCTATTTCTTTCACAGAAGCCTCTGTCTACTCCTGGAATTCCCTCCTTCAAGATATCAGGGATTGCTGCACACCTCACGCTTATACACTTATTACTTGTTAAATAATTAATTTTTCTCCACAATTAAATTTATTATATGTGATTGTCCACCGCTGTGGTCTCGAGGTAGCGTGCTGCCTTGTCATACAGCGGGCCCGGTTTCAATCCCCGGTCGGGGCAGTTTTTCTGGGTGAGGTTTTTATCGGGGTTTCCTCACCTGTAAGACAAATGTCAGGAAAACTTTAAGGCCCAAACGGTCCCCGAAATCATATGGCCACCATCATCATCATCATCCTTATCATTATTATCATCATCCTTCACCGGTGTGGAAAGCAACGGGAAGCTACCACACTTACAATTCCCTAGTAAAGCTGCAAGCATAGCATGAAAATGCTATGATTGCAGTGAAGGACCTGCCCTCGGGCAGAATTACTATGGATGGATGGATATGTGATTGGTAGGCCTATATATATATATATATATATATATATAATATATATATATATATATTTATTTATTTATTTATTCGTTAAATCAGAATAATTCAACATATATTTAGATATACAATGTAATCATTTTTGTTTATTGTAATTTAGATATTACACTAAGTTTTGTGCCAAGTAAAATAAAGCTATTACTGTTATTATTATTATTGGTATTATTATTATTATTATTATTATTATTATTATTATTATTATTATTATTATTATTATTATTATTATTATTTCTTGCCGGGGTCGATCGATTTTTTTAAAGATGGAAAATCCAAGGAGCAAGTTCTCCGGGAGGAACTTTAAACCGTGGGTCCTGAGTCTGAAGATTTTCAGCCTCGTAAAAGATCCTTAAGGCTGAATAAAGAAGTCTCTAAGCAAAATTTACCTACATCCTTCATCCTAGTAACACTTTAGTTGCCTATTAGACGTCTCTGGGGCGGTATGTTGACCGCATATCATTGATGACATCTTTAGGGAAATAAGTATAACAAAATTAACTAGGACTCCTAACAAAGGAGAGGCTAACATTGGGCTGTTACGCCATTGTAGATGATTATTATTATTATTATTATTATTATTATTATTATTATTATTATTATTATTATTATTTGGTCTCAATTAAAATAGTGCTGCTTAATATTTAAAGAACTTACTCTGTAAATATAAGTAAAAGGGATTTATTCATTTTCTTTTCTCCATTTCCAGATAGCGAAAATAAATTTTAGGAACAGTGCAGAACATGCAGGTGACAAAAAGTATTATTCCTATAACTAGGTTTGAAAACACGGGTTACAAAAACAGTTAACATGTCTGATTATGTGGAAATATGCTTGAAGCTTGTTTTACATCGCTGTAATGTTGAACCATTTTCTTATTTAATACTGATTAATCTTGAGTTATGTTTGCGGACAAACTGAACACATTTTAATGGTGTCTCCATCACTTGTGCACAAGAAACAAGAGTCACGCCGCAACAATGGGCAATAACGATCTTATAGCGCTGGAAAAACAGACGACTGCCGGCAATAGATGAGGTCGTAAACAAAAGTGGACAAAAATGCACAATCCTATGATCTCGGTGCATATTCCTTTGAAGTCTGAATTCCGTCTTCACATCAGCAAGTGAAATATATCGCGAATGTCCCAGATCGTGCGTGGCGGATCAACACACGGTTCCTTGACTGCAAAATCCCTGTATTACAGAAAGTTTACGAGTTTTGCGAACGGTGTTTAGAGACGTGACTTAAGCATCAATTTTAATATCTTTAAAAGGAGAGCTTTAAAATATCCAAGTCATTAAATGCGTGAGGTTTTAGTTCAGCATGTAATTTAAACCAATGGCGTTGATAAAAGGAGCAGGGATACTAATGAGAGGCCTCCATTACTTATACAGGGTGTCCAGCAGTCGGGAAAATCTTGAAAACCAGGAATTAGTCGGGGATTTGAAAGCAAGCGGGAAAACCGGAAAATAGATGGGAATTCTGTATTGATTTAGGCTTTCACGACCGGAGTTCTGAGCCTCAAGACCACGGCGAACAGCCCGGAAATCTTCAAGATCATCAGACGGGAATTCGTAAATGTGCTTCTATCTTCTATTCAAATAAAAAGAATCGCAATCGTTTAACCACATCCTAAAAATGTTTATACATTGGAATATTTCTTTGAAGAAATCAGTGGCGTGCGGTGGTCAGAGCAATTACCCCAGCTGTAGACTCGGATGTGTCTCACGATTTATTTTACTGGTGTATGTTTTGTTTTAATTGTTATATCTTGATTTAATCTGTGATCCATTAGAGCATTGCCAACGAGACGCCTGGGGAACCTCATTTCAGGAAATTCAATTTTCTAATTGACTGAATTTATTCGAAGTCCAATTTTCACAATTTACATTGGCATTATATGTAGAAATTAGTGTTTTACTTAAAGACCTGTGTGTAGTGTCCTCTATTGTCTGAATTTTTTTTTTTCATTGTAGCAATATTAAACATCGAGACGCATGTGGTTAATTTTGATTTCTTGCTGTTATTTCGCATCTCATATGATCTTTAATTACAATGACAATTGCTTTTGTTTTTTTAGATATTTTAAAATTATGTCTTGTAAATTTTGCTTTTTTTTTGTTAGATCCGGAAATGTGGAGTTGGTCTACCTTGATGTGCAAGATCTTTTTTTCGTTGAAAGGTCTTCTGCACGAAAATGGTCTCATTTATAAATTATATAGCCACTTACATTCATTTTTACTAAATTGACAAATTTACATTAATCAGCAACACTTTAAAACTCGGGAAAAAAAACTTATTAATAACGCGTTTGAACGAACTCAGTGTCGATATTAAATTGAACTGTTGTTTTCCACAAATAATATATACACGTTCGTAAAAATCCAATTATTGTTATTCAGATATATAATTAATATAAAATTATGGAATATTCACCTGAAAGGTCCGTCTCCTCAACTTAATTAATCATTTAACTGTAGCGCTATCGGGACTTGTCCCATCATCGGCAGGATTCGAAACACCAGTTTTGAATCCTGCCGATGATGGGACAAGTCCCGAAAGCGCTACAGTTAAATGATTAATTAAGTTGAGGAGACGGACCTTTCAGGTGAATATTCCATAATTTTATATTAATTTTGAATAAACCTCAACGGAACACATCATGAATCTTATAAAAGATATATAATATAAATAAAGCTTCTTAAATTAACAGGTTGCTATAGCTGACAAAACGTACCGTTTTTATTTATTCAATTTTGTAAACATATAACTGGCATAAATTAAATATTATAAATTAAGAATTGTTCTTTCGAAAAATTCTATTATTGAGGAATTGACACTTCTCAAATCAGGCAATCACATTTCTTCATCAACATGAATGTTTCATGAATCGATGAATCGAAACATCATCCGACCTTCTGTATAATTATTCGAGTAGTGACGTTAACTGGGTACAGCTACTTGGTATCCCATAAAAATCGATGAAATAAGACAGGCTTCGTCTAGTGGGTTATCGCTGGACATAGCAGGCAATAATGTAATTCGCTTGCGCGGATTGTTATCGCTGCGCGAATTCATCTGTAGCCAATAGTTGGTGGGAATAACATAGAGGAAACACTTTATGTGTTTCTCTATGAAGATAATGTGAATATGCAGATGGCTCCGTCAAACCTAATGCGTTTATGTGTTTCTCTATGAAGATAATGTGAATATGCAGATGGCTCCGTCAAACCTAATGCGTTTATGTGTTTCTCTATGAAGATAATGTGAATATGCAGATGGCTCCGTCAAACCTAATGCGTTTATGTGTTTCTCTATGAAGATAATGTGAATATGCAGATGGCTCCGTCAAACCTAATGCGTTTATGTGTTTCTCTATGAAGATAATGTGAATATGCAGATGGCTCCGTCAAACCTAATGCGTTTATGTGTTTCTCTATGAAGATAATGTGAATATGCAGATGGCTCCGTCAAACCTAATGCGTTTATGTGTTTCTCTATGAAGATAATGTGAATATGCAGATGGCTCCGTCAAACCTAATGCGTTTGTGTTTCTCTATGAAGATAATGTGAATATGCAGATGGCTCCGTCAAACCTAATGCGTTTATGTGTTTCTCTATGAAGATAATGTGAATATGCAGATGGCTCCGTCAAACCTAATGCGATACATGTCTGCTGGTGCGGCAAGAAATAAACGTGGCAGACCAAGATGCAAATGGAAAACTTATGTGAGACCTATAATGGATGATAGGAATTTGGAAGAAGGATATTGGAATGATAACAATAAATGAAAACTGAAGACGACAAACCTATAAGTGGGGGAAAGCCTAAGAAGAAGAAATATAAATGCTAATAATTCCACGTTAGTGTTAGGTTCATTTCATTTTTATTAATTCTTTCAAGAAATTAATGTTGTTTTTATAACCTGATTACTATACCCGAGTAACTATTTAACCTAATATCCCCATTACTAATTAGCGAAGCGACCACGAAAACTATGGATTAGACACTAGTCTATCATTTCGGATATTATATTTTTCGCCTATTTTCACACCCCCTATGCCGATGGGGCTGAACTTGTACCCAAACGACATAGTGTGTGTCATCAATCATCTCAGCGACCCCGAAAATTAATATCGGTCGTTTTCCATTATTTCTACACGACGCCCCGTGGAGTCTTTAAACTTGTACTTAATTGACATCGGGACTGTCATTAATCAACTTAGCGACCTCGAAAACTATGGGTTAAATGCTAATATCTGTAGAATTTTAAATTATTTTTACATGTATCCATCTCTTATCCCAACTACAGGTATTTTCCAGTTGTATATATTTATACCCAGGGGGCACGCCATAGTGTAGTGGTTAAGGCACTGAGCTACAAGCCGGAGGGTCGAGAGTTCAAGTCCCGTTGGGGTCAGGATTTTTAAACTGACCCAAACTCTCTGGCGGCACTATGGCCCTGGGGTCGACTCAGCCTCTAACGGAAATGAGTACCAGACGCTTGTTCTAGGGGTAAAGGCGGCCGTCACGCAGGGCTGACAACCCGGCTGACATAAAGTGCCGATTTTCTAGAATAAGTGGAAGCCTTAACCTCCTACTACCCCAAGGGCCTCCGGGCCTGTTGTGGGATCACTTCACTTATATATTTATACCCAGTTTGCCCGGACGCAGTGTTCCAGAGTTACGATGGATCGTACATATGCCTACATACATAAATGCATACATATAAGTATGTATATATCCATGCATAGTAATTCTGCTCGAGGGCACGTCTTTCACTGCAATCATAGCATTTTCATGCTAATGCTTTGCAGCTTAACAAGGGAATTATAAGTGTGGTTGCTTCCCGTTGCTTTCCACACCGGTGAAGGATGATGATAATGATAATGATAAGGATGATGATAATGGCCGGATGATTTTCGGGGGCCGTTGGGCCCCGTGCTTCCTGACATTTGTCTTACAGGTGAGGAAAACCCCCGATAAAAACCTCATCCACAGCCTGTCCCGACCGGGAATCGAACCCGGGCCCGCTGCGTGACAAGGCAGCACGCTACCTCGAAACCACAGCGGTGGATATATATATATATACATATCCATCCATAGTAATTCTGCCCGAAGGCAGGTCCTTCACTGCAATCATACAATTTTCATGCTATGCTTGCAGCTTTACTAGGGAATTGTAGGTGTGGTAGCTTCCCGTTGCTTTCCACACCGGTGAAGGATGATGATGGCCATATGATTTCGGGGACCGTTTGGACCTTAAAGTTTTCCTGACATTTGTCTTACAGGTGAGGAAAAACTCCGATAAAAACCTCACCCAGAAAAACTGCCCCACCGGGGATTGAACCCGGGCCCGTTGCGTGACAAGGGAGCACGCTACCTCGAGACCACAGCGGTGGACTATATATATGCATACATACGTAAATAGCTTCATATATAGGATGTAAATAAATTCACATTACAGAATTTGAAGTGTAATGGGGACGAAGACGGTGGTTACCCCTTTAGCATAGGAACTCATGTCCGGAAACGTACCGTTTTCCCGCCACACGTACGCAAAACACCACAACACATGTTGAACTCTCCCGCATTTGCGGCGTCAAAGACCCTGCCAGTTCTCCCGACTTGACCCCGCCAAACAACTATTTGGGGGTCACATGAAATCCTTGATTTACGAGACCCCTACCTACTGATAGAGGTTATGCCTGCGGCGAAAGTTGGAGAACCTATGATTGGTGATCTTATGTACCAGAATATGGTATGGAGTACCATATCTGTATTGACGTCGGTGGTCGTCACATCGATTCCTTCTTGTAAGTGTATCCAGACGACAAGCAGCAGACGTCAGAGAGAGCAACGCGTGTTGTGGTATTTTGCGTGTAGTATGAAAACGGTACGTTTGCGAACATGAGTTCTTATGCTAAACCGTAACCTTCTTGGTCCCCACTACACGTACTCAAAGTCTGTAATGGAAATTTAGTTACATTCTATATACATAGACTATTTAACTTATGCCCCAATGACCAATCACATTTGAATGAATTTTGGTTTACAACCAATCACAGTCGTTTTTCATCTCGATTTTATCAATTTAATTTTATCATATTAAAATCAAGTTCCTCCTTTTTAACAGTCTGAATAGGTCAGAACATTATTTTGTATTGACTGACTCTCTCAGAAATACGTTGAATATAATAATTTATATATTAAGATGTAAGAATCTTAGAATGCAAATGGCTCCTAGATTGTACTACTGCACGAATGTAAGCACATACTGCTAGCGGGATATAATAGAAACACATTTGTAGCAATTGATTATATCACAAAAAAAAAAAAGAAACCACTGTTTGCACTTTCTTAAACTATTACTTCCCAGGTGTTTACGTTCCAGAAAAATATAATTGACATATTTACATCATAAGACATCAGAAATTAATTTATAACCTATAATATTGTTATAAACAGTTTGATGTTTCATTTTTTCTCCACTAGGGTGCAATCTTACAATATTGCGTTCCTTGGGCAATAAATAATATGATCTGGTTGCAGTGATGAACAAATGAAACATAATAAACGTTTCTGATTTGTTTTCAAACATATTCGTTTACATTAAATATATACACATTTTAAAATAACTATATTTAAATAATGATTTGTCAGTAAACAGCTTAATTTTATTCGTTAAATAGTCCTAACAAATGCCACTTTTGATTTCCAAATTCTCTAGATAAATTCGAAATCATTCGTGGCATTACTTATGATAAATTTCTTAAAATAAAAAAAAATGGAAACAGTTACTTTGAGAAACGTTCAAGAATATATAAGGAAATAATCCAACATTATCTGATCATCGATCATTGATGCTTAAACAGGATTCTTGTACCTTGTGTTCTGCAAAAGTTCCAAGAAGCTGTAACGTGTCAATTCTCAATAAAATAACGTTAGAAACGTGTATTTTTTATCAGCAAACATTGTGAAATTAAAAACAAACAACACACTTTACCTTGAAAAAATTTTGCAATCAATGTGTGTCGGTGACGCGCTAGAATATTGTGCTATCAACTGTTTAAAGAAACTGCACTAAAAATTATCAGTGAACCTTGAATAATCTTCAGGGTCATGGACCGATACAGTCCACACAAACAAACCTTCATATCTTATCATAAACTATTTTAAAATGTTTGGATATTCTGAATACAAACTCTAATCCTAATATTGCAGTCATCAAGCTGCATATTTTTTTAGGATATTCTTGTTTTACTTCTATTGTTTTCCGCTTTAACTAATAGCTTGTCACATCCAATTATTCGTCCCATATAATTGTACTCTTCCATCCTGTCTTCAGTTGTCCAGTAGTTTTATTTCACTTAGTATACATTTGTTATAAAAAAAATGAATTTGGTTTTCTCCTAAAGGTCAGTTCATTTGTTTTATTTTTTCTTCCGATTATTTATTTGTCCAACTGTTCATATATATTCAATTTCATATTCATTTCTAATACTGTTACTTCTTACTTTGTATATTGTTGATTCTTGTGTATTTTACCTTAAAATCCGTATATCGCTAGTTTGTTTAATAGAATCTTTGTTTATATGAATTCGTAACTAATTAACTCACTGCACTACCGGACCCGTAGGTTCATGGCCGCGGGGATATAAGCTCTCCATACATCCCTATCCTGAGCTAATGCTTTCCAAACATTTCCTGTATAATCTACTTCCCTCAAATCAAAGTTAATGTTATTCTCCCACGGCATTCTTGGTCTACCAACTGGGTGTTTTCTCTCTCGTTTTTCTACAAGAAGCTTCCATGCACGTCTTTCATTCCCCATTCGTGGCGCATGTCCTGCACATCGCAGTCTACGAGACTTAACTGTTCTCATTATATCTGGCTTCCTATAAAGACCATATAGTTCACTGGTAAGTAGTCTTCTCCATTCACCTGTCTGTTCATCTCTCTTTGGTCCAAAAATTTTCCCAAGAACTATTCTCAAATATTCGTAATCTGACTAGGAAAAACCATAATACACACTCAAGATTTTAACTTTGGTCTCTTCGAATACGGGTCTCAAACACTACCGTCTGAAACACTTGTTCGTATATTTTCATTTCTATAGGCCGCGGTGGACTAGTGGTTATGCTCCTTGCCTCTGGTCCCGAGTGTTGCGGGTTCAAACCCGGCCGGGTTCGATGGATTTTTTTAGGATGGAAAAATCCAAGGAGCAAGTCCTCCGGGAGGGACTTTAAGCCGTGGGTCCTGAGTCTGAAGATTTTCAGGCTCGTAAAAGATCCTTAAGCCTGAATGAAAAGGCCTCTAAGCAAAATTTACCGAATTTTCCCGTCCTAGTACTACCCTGGTTTCCTAGATGTCAGTATGAGGCCGAACGCTGACCATGGACCACTTAAATGACATCTATACGAAAACAAGTGTAACTAAATTAGTATGATTCACATTCTTCCTGAAGGGGGAGAGTGCCTAAATCTTTGTTAAGAGAAACATGGGCTTACAAGATACAAGAAGGTCTGTAAAAACCCTTTTACGAATATAATTATGCAACATACACCCTGTACTGGTGTTATGGCGTGTCTTTAAATTTTCTAACATTGATAGCATAGTAACATAAGTTTAATATATATATATATATATATATATTTTACTCTAAACTATAAATTACTTATTTAAAAGGTGTAACGTCAATCAATACATTACTTAGATTTTTGGGAATGCTCGTGGGCCGCCTTATTGGCAAGAGACTTTCGCTTCTAGAGATCTCCTTTCGAAAGGGATCGTTTCCTCGAAGGATTGGGAACGGCATGCTCGGTCTGTTTCGAACTTTCTGCGGCATTATGATGATCTTGTAGAAGATTTCCGGGCTGTTGGCCGTGGTCTTGAGCCTTGTAGTTCCCCGATGTTTCGCCAGAGACTGCGTCCGGCATCCTCAAGGGTTGTCTTGAGACTCTTGAGGATGCCGGAAGCAGTCTCTGGCGAAACGTCGGGGAACTACAAGCCTCAAGACCACGGCCAACAGCCCGGAAATCTTGTACAAGATCATCATAGTAACTCCGGCCGTGAAAGCCTAAGTCAATATATTTCTGCGGCATCTTCGTCCGCTTGTATACGACGTGCTTGGAAACCACAGTAAGGGAAGAGTAAAGTCAGTTGTGGCTGAAGTATGAGTTTAGTGCGTCTGCTGTCGGAAGAAAGGAACTTAAGTAATATTCTTATTCACTCCCTGGTTTAGTCATTAGTTGCCTGTTCCGTCTTCACTAATAGATCTAAGAACATCTCTTTCGAGGACGTCCGACGACTCTTCTTCCTCTCTGTAAATAATGTAAGATTGTAATTAGCGTTAAGGACTTAGATAATAATATGTGACTGTAAAGAGAAAATCATTGTCCAATAAATAATGGAAAATCGAAAATTTTAGCAAAACTAGTGTTGTAGTTATTGAAATAAAGTTCTAGAATTTTTAAAATAATAAATTAATTGATTCATTAATTGAAAGAAATTCGAGATTATTTTTTATAAAAAGTATATTAATTAATTGTGATACATAATGTACAAAAGCTAAAATAAACTTTCAAAATAAATAATTATTATTCTATAGAGTACAAATAGCTATAACATCTATTTAATAAATACAAGAACAAATAATTATATTTAACACATTAAACAATTAATAAATGATAGTTTTAAAAAACTAAAACAACACGCTTTATTAGAAAACGAACTAAAAAAAATGAAAAATAATGTTAATATCCAACACGCTTGGGATAAATAATTTTACCATCAAAAGCGTGGGGTGCTCTTTATCAATTAATATATTTGATAATAAACAGATATTGGTAAAAGTAAAGTCTCTAAGAAGAAAATGTAAAAATCATAAAAAGCACCCCACGCCTTTGATGGTAAAATTATTTATCCCAAGCGTGTTGGATATTAAAATTATTTTTCATTTTTTTAGTTCGTTTTCTAATAAAGCGTGTTGTTTTAGTTTTTTAAAACTATTATTTATTTTTTATTTTTTAGTTTTAATATTTTACAGAATAAGATGAAAATGTAAATATCTTTAAATTCGATACTATTGTAGTATGAGCTAAACGTAATACTCTTCTAAAAAAATATTTAAAAAACCTCCCAGCCGGGTTTGAATCAGCGACCTATGGTTTACATACCACTAGAATTCACCGCTCTATCAACACAGCTCTTACAACGATTGACTAAAAAGTCGACAAGTCCGCAACCTATTATACCAATTTTCATTTTTTTGATTTTCTGATGATTCTGGCCAGGATTTTAGAAACAAAATATAAAATTATTGTATTGTCATGGGTCCTTTACAAGTATACAAAGTTTCAAGTTGATCCAAAGTTTCTAAGTGGGTGAAAATTGTGTTAAAAATTCCGTTACATAGATACAAAGACACTTTTCTGATGATTCTGGCCATGAGTTTAGAAACAAAAATGGAATTATTGTATTGTCACGGGTCTTTTACAAGTATAGAACGTTTCAAGTCGATGCAACGATTTTAAGTGGGTGAAAATCGTGTTGAAAGATTCCGTTACATAGATAGATAGATAGATAGATACAGGTGAAGCTAATAAAAAGCGTGTAAAAAAATAACACAATTAAGTTTAATAAAATCATATATTGAATCGCACAGTAAGATCTTCATGTAAATAAAAATTCTAACATCTACAATAACTTGATCATACAATCTAAATAATAGGCCTAATTAAATATCATCTTCCAAAATTCAAGCAGTTCTGGTACATCATCCCTACTTGTGACAATATACAATATACAATATACAATATACAATATACAATATACAATATACAATATACAATATACAATATACAATATACAATATACAATATACAATATACAATATACAATAGCAAACGACTGTTCCAGTTTTAAAGATAATATTTATCTTATTTTACAAACTTCTGTTCTTATATCTTCGTTTTTCTTTTTATCGGTCCTTTGGTATCCTGCTATTGCTCTCAAAATCTTCATTTCAGCAGCCTCTATTTGTTTACTATCTGCCTTTGTTAATGTCCAGGTTTCACATTCATAGATAAGAGATGGAACTGCCAATACTTTGTAAAACTAAAAGTTTCCTTTCTAATCTTATTCAACAAAGCGCGTTTAATTGTGCCACATAGATAATTGAATCGTTGTACTTAATATATTTAATCTCTGTGAAAGAATAACATATTACCAAAATGCTTATCTTCAGCACGTATTACGAATGAATGAACAGCGCATACCAAGAAGAATGTATAATTATAAACCAAAAGGGAGAAGAACGTTGGGAAGACCATTGAAGAGATGGAAGGACCAATTCGACCTATGAGATCGGAACAGATCATTGGGCATAATCCTTGTTGTTGTTGATGATGATGATGATTTTACAAACTTAATAGAGGGACGGACCCAGTACTTCTATTCTATTATATAGTAATTCTACCCGAGGGCAGGTCTTTCACTGCAATCATAACATTTTCATGCTATGCTTCACAGTTTTAGTAAGGAATTATAGGTGTGGTAGCTGGATGATGATGATGATGATGATGATGATAATAATGATAAGGATGATGATGGCCGGATGACTTTCGGGGACCGTTGGGCCCTAAGCTTCCTGAAATTTGTCTACAGGTGAGTAAAAAAACCCGAAACAAATATCATCCAGGAGTCAGTCCCGTCCGGGCCCGCTACATGACAAAGGCAGCACGCTACCTCGAGACCACAGCGGTGGACGCCCAGTACTTAGAATTAAGTATTTGGAGCATATAAAACCC
The DNA here is from genome assembly GCA_030220185.1 of Diploptera punctata. Taxonomy (NCBI): domain Eukaryota; kingdom Metazoa; phylum Arthropoda; class Insecta; order Blattodea; family Blaberidae; genus Diploptera; species Diploptera punctata. The sequence goes on from JASPKZ010010256.1 coordinate 1,153,684, forward strand.
AAATTAGGTTATTTCATACGATAACTTACAAATGAATGTATTATGTTTTTGAATATTAGCAGAACTGGGAGCAACGTTATTTGATTGCCCGGGGGTTTTCACGGTTCGAAGATAAGCAGCGATGCTAACATGGCAATAAAGACATCTCATGTTGAAGAACGTGCTGAGGTATATAACAGTCGTTAAACATGGCGCACTTCATGTAAATCTTCATTAACATTCTCGCGCAAATTGTAGACCGTGTCGTCTAGCAACAAAAGAGATCTTACAATACAGGGTGTGTCTTCCATTTTACAATATCAGAATGAAAAGCAGTTGCCGAGTGTTACATGAATGCCACTAGGGTCTTGGTCTTGAACTGTGCGTATAATGGAAATCCTTTAAGACAGCGTATTACTGAATTCATTATAGAACCTCCCCACTATAAAAACATATAATTAACTCACTGGTATTGTCAGACACAGATTTTCATGGCCGTTCTGACGTAAATACTTACGCTTTCCATCCTTCCCTATCCGGAGGAAAATAATTCAAATAACATACTTATGAAAATGATTCTTACATATTCAGCCAAGAAAAAAAAGTAAATTCTCCTCTTGTGTTCAACTTTAACTATATCAACGAAATTCAGATAAAATGGATTATTCCATTCAGAAGATTGCTCTATTATTATTCTGAAAGTATTTATGATATCGGAACAAGATATGCCCCAGGTTTGTCTTTCGACACTCCTGGTTTCTCTTCTGGCATGGCGTACTTGTAACCCACTTCTAAGGTTGGGGCACCTGGAAGGCGGGGTTACGTTGCCCCGATGATATGATGGGTGACGATGATGATAATGGTGCGCCAGGAGAGTCCCTAATTCTAAGCTTAACCTAAGATGAATATGAATGATGATTGCGATGGCCAAATGATTTCGGGGACCGTTTGGGCCTTAAAGTTTTCCTGACATTTGTCTTACAGGTGAGGAAAACCTCGATAAAAACCTCCCCCAGAAAAACTGTCCCGACCGGGGATCGAACCCGGGCCCGCTGCATGATAAGGCAGCACGCTACTCCGAAACCACAGCGGTGGACTGGTCTAAAACCATATTATGATTTTCTCAGTATGGTTTCTATTCCGTCTCTAATTCTATTCAGAATGATCCTAGTAAAGTCCTTGCTTTTAGAAGACAATAAAGTTATGCCCCACCAATTATCACAGTTAGTAAGGTCGCCCAATTAATTAGACTTTTCCTTATTTCTTTATTCAATAGAATAGCCACTCCTTCTCTATGAGCCTCATGCTCATCCTCTCTTCCAGAGTACAAAAGAGAATTTCCGTTTGCAGTTCTAAATTCTCCAAAGGAGTTACATTTCGCTTCACTTATCCCTAAGATGGCAAGTTTATATTTAGACATCTCAGCTATCTGTACAAGTTTGCCTGCTTCTCACATTGTTTGTACATTCCAAAAACCAATTCGAGTACAGTATTATATGTCAAAGATTGTCAACAATTGAGCATCCCAGGCTTGCTTTCATCTTAGTTTTCTTTGACAAGAGGGTTTAAGAAGTGCAGATTATCAGTCTACAGATTCCGATTCTGGTGTTGGAGCTGCCATCCTGGCATCCGGATCTGCTGCCTCAGTTCTGAGATAGAGTAGGGAAAGAAATTAGAAATCTTTGTAAATCGTTGCTTGAGAAATGTCATGGGTATATGATGGCCAGAGATTATAAGAAACAAAGAACTTAAGAGAAGAACGAATCAAAATGAAATTTGTAAAGAAATTAAATTTATAAAATGGAAATGGATTGGTCATGTGTTAAGAAGAGAGAATGATAACATCAAAAAATTACATTTGATTGGAACCACCAAGGATTGAGAAGGCGAAGAGGAAGGCCTGGGTGAGTTGGAATGAAATTAAGGCATTGGCAAACAACAGAGTTCGTTGTCGAGCTTTTATCAAGGTCCTGTGCTTTCCAGTGGAGGACCAGGAGTGCTACTACAGTAAAACTTGTTCAAAGCGGTATCACATGGGACATACTTTTTTCCACATTAGACAACATTGCGAATTATAAAAAAAGCAAAAAAAAAATTAACCAATCCTACACAATAGACCTTTTTATGTACCTTGGATTAATTGCAGTTTCGCTGCCGTTGGAAAGTTAAGTATAGTAGGTATAAGCGACTTCGACGGTAACGCGCAAAGAAACAGTCCCGTTAAAAATGTCTCTTAGGCGTACAAGTGAGGAAAAACTCACGCAGGAGCCTGTCCCGACCGGGAATCGAACCCAGGCCCGCTGCGTGACAAGGCAGCACCCTACCTCGAGACCACAGCGGCGAATATATATATAATTTCCTAGTAAAGCTGCAAAGCATAGCATGAAAATGCTATGATTGCAGTGAAAGACCTGCCCTCGGGCAGAATTACTATGGATATATATATACATACACACTTCTGAAATACGGTATAACGAGAATTCCTACACGTGACCAAATAGCTATGTTAAAGCATAAGACAATGTGGAATTTTCCCCTTTGTAAAAATGTTAATTTACCTGCAAACGGATAGAGAAAATTCTCTATTTTTCAATTTTACCATATGCCTTTGTTTTGAAATGTACAGAAGATGGGCCTCTGAAAAGAAAAAAAAAAAAAAAGTATACCATTATAATTATCATGGCCCTGTGCTTGGTTTGAACATTTGTAAGAAGAAATAGGCCTATAACATAGCGTGATACTACTAATTAGCCAAAGGCTAGCCTTATTTTTAAATAACAAAAGAAAATCATTGTAAGTATGTAGAATAGTTCACATGTTGTGAGTCGATTGTTTCTAGAATACACTAGTAAACATTCTTCTACTTAAAATGATACTTAAAGCAGATGTATGTGGTACTTATACACGTCACTTTAGACCACACTATTGATAAACTTGTTGACGAAAATCACTGTAATTATAAAGCAAGTAATACACTTGACAACTGTTATTCCTTATGTCATATTGGTGAAGGATAAATACTGAAAATAAGGATGCCCTAAGCAGATACATAATATCTTTTGCATAACCAAAATTATAGTTTTTAAAGAACCTTGTGATGTGGCTCTGTGGTGAAACACGGATAACTTCTTCTTCTTCTTCTTACTTCACGGGCTAGACAAAATGCCTGTTCCGCCTCACAGTTGTTCTGTCCATCTTTTCACTGGCCTTCCTACATTCCTCGAACCTCTTGGCTTGTAGTTAAATGCTGCTTTTGGTAATCTTGTTACGTTCATTCTTTCTACATGTCTAAATCATTTTTCTCTATATCCTTTGATTTTATCATTTATTGGATATATATTTAACTCTGTTCTTGTATCGTCATTCTTTAACCGATCCATTCTTGTGCAGCCTTTTGTTCTTCTAAGGAAGTTAATTTCTACACTTTGTATTCTACTTCGTAATGTTTTGGTCATTACCCAAGTTTCACTCCCATAAAGTAATGCAGGATCTGCCTATGTTTTATAAAACTTCAATCTAGTAGGCCTATCTCTCCTTGTTTTGTTCTTTAATGTTTTAGGCCTATGTATAGTTCTACGTATCATTTGAAATCTTGACAGTTTCACATTTACGTCTCTTTCAGTTTTTGTGTTTATAGTAAAATTACAACCCAAATAATTAAAATTTGTTACTTGTTCCAGAGGTTTGTTGTCTATTATGATTTTTGATCTTATATGTTCACTTCCCCAAAATGCCATTATTTTCGTTTTTTCCTATGATTTTTTAAATTATAGGATTATACCAAACAGCTACGTGCACATAAATCAGTTTGAACATTAACTATAAAAATGATATTTAATGTAAACAAGTAGTCTGAAGTAAAAACAAAATCAAGATAAACAGTTGATCATTCAAAAAAAGAATATAAATAAATAAATGATAATACTTTGACAAGACAAAAAACCACACCATACCTCACACTACACTCATGCTAGCGTCCAAGCCAGGGTGGCTTCTTCCCTGGTCTTCAGGACCAACTAAAACTGCGCCGCTCTCGGCTTCAGACGACCTTGTCGACTTAAAAGTCCGATCCCATCCCGGAATCGATAGATGAATGAATGATAACGTTCTGGCTGTGCATAACGTATTTGAAGGTTCCGAGGTAGAGGGGAGATGCGCCGTAGGAACAGCGCACCAGGAGAGGTAAAGAGGGAGAGTGGGGGTAGATGCAAAGAGAAAGGAATATTGGCATAGTTCATGAATCTCACAGTCTAGGGAGGATAACGAGACTGCAGTAATGAGCCAAAAACCCACTTTCGGTTCAATATTCTTGGCATAACAACACGGATAACCTCTCCCGGATTTAAAATCGCGATGCCGACCAATTTCTTGACATGTGGATTTTTCTTTAAAGAGATTAATCCACATTCCAATATGATTGTGTCTATGTTAATAAAAAAAATATTCCTTTACAGGCCTCAACAGGCTCTTGGGGTAGTAGGAGGTTAAGGGTCCCCCCTTTCTAGACATTTGGTACGAAATATCAGCCGGGTGACGACCGCTTTTATCCCCAGAAAATACGTCTGGTACTCATTTTTTAGAGGCTGAGTCAACCCCAGAGTCATGGTCCCATTGGCAAATGATTGAATCTAACATACCTCTACACTAAGATACCTATCATATCGCTTCTATCTCGTATCCTCCAAACAGTTTGTGTACGCAATCGAACCAAAACTTCCTACCTCATATCTCACAACATAGAACTTCTCATTATTCAAATTCCTATATCGTATCCACTGTTGGACTCTGTAACTCCTTACCAGAAGCGATTAGAGACTTTAAAATAAATTATAACTTTATTTATTTTGTATTTGATCTTTCAGCCGAATTATTGGCGATTTCTGATTTTTCGCTTTTCTAATAATATTGGGTTGATTCAAATTAATTTCAGTTTACTTTATATAAACATTTAATTATAATTATTTATACTGCTCCGTGGAGCAAGCGGTTAAACGCTCTCGCCTCTCACTGTTGAGGTCCCGAGATAGAGTCTCGGTCACTCCATGTAGATTTCGTGGTGGACGAAACGGAGTTTGGGTAAGTTTTTCTCCCTTTTTCCCTGCCACCATTTAATTCGACAATTTTCCACCTCATCCATTTCGTTTCATTTCGTTCAGTCAGGCGTGTTCGGTTGACCCTTGTCATTCACAGACCTATATATAACTTATATATATATATATATATATATATATATATGTTATAATTAAATGTTTAACATTAAGCAATGAAAGCTTAATATGGAATGATAAGAAAAATAAATGCCTGGACGGGATTCGAACCCGGATCTCTGAGTCTGTACCTCAGCGTGATATCCATTACACTACCAGGCGAATCCAATTCAAACACTTATTTTTCTTATATATGTATTATACTCTCCATTATTACTAGATGTCGCGAGAACTCGGTCTTCACCGCCATCTAGTAGCTGTCTATAACAAGTAAGCAAATTAAAGAGAAAATATTTTTACCTTATAGCAGTGACGCTTTATAGATGTTATAATTAAATGTTTAACATTGAGCAATGCAAGCTTAATATGGAATGATAAGAAAAATAAATGCCTGGACGGGATTCGAACCCGGATCTCTGAGTCTGTACCTCAGCGTGATATCCATTACACTACCAGGCGAATCCAATTCAAACACTTATTTTTCTTATATATGTATTATACTCTCCATTATTACTAGATGTCGCGAGAACTCGGTCTTCACCGCCATCTAGTAGCTGTCTATAACAAGTAAGCAAATTAAAGAGAAAATATTTTTACCTTATAGCAGTGACGCTTTATAGATGTTATAATTAAATTTTTTAACATTGAGCAATGCAAGCTTAATATGGAATGATAAGAAAAATAAATGCCTGGACGGGATTCGAACCCGGATCTCTGAGTCTGTACCTCAGCGTGATATCCATTACACTACCAGGCGAATCCAATTCAAACACTTATTTTTCTTATATATGTATTATACTCTCCATTATTACTAGATGTCGCGAGAACTCGGTCTTCACCGCCATCTAGTAGCTGTCTATAACAAGTAAGCAAATTAAAGAGAAAATATTTTTACCTTATAGCAGTGACGCTTTATAGATGTTATAATTAAATGTTTAACATTGAGCAATGCAAGCTTAATATGGAATGATAAGAAAAATAAATGCCAGGACGGGATTCGAACCCGGATCTCTGAGTCTGTACCTCAGCGTGATATCCATTACACTACCAGGCGAATCCAATTCAAACACTTATTTTTCTTATGTATGTATTATACTCTCCATTATTACTAGATGTCGCGAGAACTCGGTCTTCACCGCCATCTAGTAGCTGTCTATAACAAGTAAGCAAATTAAAGAGAAAATATTTTTACCTTATAGCAGTGACGCTTTATAGATGTTATAATTAAATGTTTAACATTGAGCAATGCAAGCTTAATATGGAATGATAAGAAAAATAAATGCCTGGACGGGATTCGAACCCGGATCTCTGAGTCTGTACCTCAGCGTGATATCCATTACACTACCAGGCGAATCCAATTCAAACACTTATTTTTCTTATATATGTATACGTAGATTTGATCAGTATACGTAGATTTGATCACGTTACACCATCCCTGGAACAATTGTCATGGCTTCGTCTTCAAGATCGTAGAACCATCCATTCCCTATGCCTTCTCTATAACATATTACACACATCTTTACCTTATTATTTATCACACCGCTTCACTAAACTCTCTGATACACATAACTTAGATACCCGATCCCTTGAGCACAGTGTCCTTTATATCCCTCCTCATCATACTACCTATTATTCGAAATCTTTTACAGTTTCTCTTGCTAGAACATGGAATTCACTTCCATCCTATGTCAGAGACTGCCAAACTTTACCATCTTTCAGAAATAAATTGAAAATAAAATCACTAACAGAAACAACTCACTAATACTACTTTTTAAGAATTAATAATGCGTTTTTGCATTATTTAATAAAATAGACTTAGGATTTGTTAATATATTTACCTAATGCCTTGTATAAAAAGCGTAGATTAATTCATTGTAGTTTATTACTTTCTTTATATTTTTTTTCTCTTCTTTTTATGCATAGTAGATTCGAGCTGTTATTCCTTTTTTTATTCATTGTATCATTAATTTAATTTTAATTGTATTTAGTTTCATTCTATTATTAGACATTAATTTCATTATTATTCAATATGACAGGTAATTAATTGTTCAATGACTATTATTGTAACTTTTTTTTGTATTCATATGTAACATGTTTGTCCTGTTTAATATGACTATTATTGTAATTTTTTTGTATTCATGTGTAACATATGTTTGTCCTGTTTTATATGACTATTATTGTATTTTTTTTGTATTCATATGTAACATATGCTTGTTCTGGTGAGTGGAAGAGAAGGCCACATGGCCTTAACTCCACCAGGCTAAATAAATGTATTCTATTCTATTATACTCTCCATTATTACTAGATGTCGCGAGAACTCGGTCTTCTCCGCCATCTAGTAGCTGACTATAACAAGTAAGCAAATTAAAGAGAATATTTTTACCTTATAGCAGTGACGCTTTATAGATGTTATAATTAAATGTTTAACATTGAGCAATGCAAGCTTAATATGGAATGATAAGAAAAATAAATGCCTGGACGGGATTCGAACCCGGAGATCTGAGTCTGTACCTCAGCGTGATATCCATTACACTACCAGGCGAATCCAATTCAAAACACTTATTTTTCTTATATATGTATTATACACCTCCATTATTACTAGATGTCGCGAGAACTCGGTCTTCACCGCCATCTAGTAGCTGACTATAACAAGTAAGCAAATTAAAGAGAATATTTTTACCTTATAGCAGTGACGCTTTATAGATGTTATAATTAAATGTTTAACATTGAGCAATGCAAGCTTAATATGGAATGATAAGAAAAATAAATGCCTGGACGGGATTCGAACCCGGATCTCTGAGTCTGTACCTCAGCGTGATATCCATTACACTACCAGGCGAATCCAATTCAAACACTTATTTTTCTTATATATGTATTATACTCTCCATTATTACTAGATGTCGCGAGAACTCGGTCTTCACCGCCATCTAGTAGTTGACTATAACAAGTAAGCAAATTAAAGAGAATATTTTTACCTTATAGCAGTGACGCTTTATAGATGTTATAATTAAATGTTTAACATTGAGCAATGCCAGCTTAATATGGAATGATAAGAAAAATAAATGCCTGGACGGGATTCGAACCCGGATATCTGAGTCAGTACCTCAGCGTGATATCCATTACACTACTAGGCGAATCCAATTCAAACACTTATTTTTCTTATATATGTATTATACTCTCCATTATTACTAGATGTCGCGAGAACTTGGTCTTCACCGCCATCTAGTAGCTGACTATAACAAGTAAGCAAATTAAAGAGAATATTTTTACCTTATAGCAGTGACGCTTTATAGATGTTATAATTAAATGTTTAACATTGAGCAATGCAAGCTTAATATGGAATGATAAGAAAAATAAATGCCTGGACGGGATTCGAACCCGGATCTCTGAGTCTATACCTCAGTGTGATATCCATTACACTACCAGGCGAATCCAATTCAAACACTTATTTTTCTTATATATGTATTATACTCTCCATTATTACTAGATGTCGCGAGAACTCGGTCTTCACCGCCATCTAGTAGCTGACTATAACAAGTAAGCAAATTAAAGAGAATATTTTTACCTTATAGCAGTGACGCTTTATAGATGTTATAATTAAATGTTTAACATTGAGCAATGCAAGCTTAATATGGAATGATAAGAAAAATAAATGCCTGGACGGGATTCGAGTCTGTACCTCAGCGTGATATCCATTACACTACCAGGCGAATCCAATTCAAACACTTATTTTTCTTATATATGTATTATACTCTCCATTATTACTAGATGTCGCGAGAACTCGGTCTTCACCGCCATCTAGTAGCTGACTATAACAAGTAAGCAAATTAAAGAGAATATTTTTACCTTATAGCAGTGACGCTTTATATATATATGTATATATATATATAATATATATATATATATATATGGGTTCATCTCATCTCATCCCTCGACCCGACCCTGAGTTGGACATGAATGTTTATATATATATATATATATATATATATATATATATATATATATATATATATGATCCTATGTATTTTTTCTGTATTTAACATTCTTAACAGTTTGAGTGGAAGAGAAGGCTTTATGACCTTAACTCTGCCACTTGAAATATATTATTATTATTATTAATATTATTATTATTATTATTATTATTATTATTATTATTATTCTCATTACATAACATTGAGCATACAAAATTTTTATGCGAAACCAGATATAATAACAGTTAACTGTCGGAGACTGTGTGGCAGGACATGTGGAACGAATGGAGAACGAAAGATGGGCATGCTGGAAAACCGGACGGAAAGCGTCCACATGGTAGCCCAAGTATGCGGTGGGAGAAAACATTAACCATGATTTGAGGGAGGTAAATTATGAAGAGATTTTTTGGAAAACATTGGATCAGGATAGAAATGTGTAGAGAACTTATGCCCGCCGGCCATGAACCTGAAGGTTTGATAATGCCAGTGGGTGAATTAGTTATTATTATTTATTGCTGTTATTATTGGTAGGCCTATTATTATTATCATAACTATTTTTTAAATTATTTATTTGACTTAGTTTGACCTCTCCCTTTGTATGGATGTTCCCTACGCCACTCGGGCCTTACAGGGGCACGATATGTCGGGAGAGGATTCTAAACTAGACACTTTTGATTGGGGGAAGACGTGGAGGTCCTTCTCATCAGCTCAATACCAGGTGCACCTCCGAGACGTCTCGAACATTTAAGACAAGATACACCATTCACTCATACATTCGTATTAACTAAGGCGATTATGACCAGATGATATTCGGAGACTATTTTGGGCCTTAAAGGTTCATGACATTTGTCTTAGAGGTGGGGAAAAAGCCGAAAATTCTCACCAGAAAAGTTCTCCCAATCGGGGATCGAAGCCGAGCCCGCTACATATGAGGAAACCACATTATCCCTTGAACATATTAGTGGAAATCTTTTAATATCATTTTAAAAATTGATTCAGTAAATTTCTCCACAAATCACATGGAAAAAAAAATTACTTAATACCACAAAATATTATGTATATGTTATATATGAAACTAGTTGTTAAGAATCAATTTTTCGGCTAAATTATTTTGGATTTTTTTTGTAGTTATGGTTGTGAGAATCGGGTGTAGGATAAATTTTATTTGAATTTCTATTAGAGTTGTTGGTAGGACCTTGGTTAAATTAATTTGAATACCCCAAAGTGATTTAAAGTCCTTAATTGCTGTGGTCTTGAGGTAACGTGCTGCCTTGTCACGCTGCCTTGTCGATCCCCGGTCGGGGCAGTTTTTCTGGGTGAGGTTTTTATCGGAGTTTTTCCTCACCTGTAAGACAAATGTCAGAAAAACCTTAAGGCCCAAACGGTCCCCGAAATCATATGGCCATCATCATCCTTATCATTATCATCATCATCCTTCACCGGCGTGGAAAGCAACGGGAAGCTACCACACCTACAATTCCCTAGTAAAGATGCAAGCATAGCATGAAAATGCTATGATTGCAGTGAAAGACCTCCCCTCGGGCAGAATTACTATGGATAGAATTGCTTATTCTTCCATTGATGGCCAATAGTTTTTAATATGAATGCTCTTCTATTAATTTCATCTATTAAACAAAGTAGTCTTAATAAGGGGATTGCAATTAACATTAAAATTATTTTGAAGGAAAATCGTTTCCTCTTTGAAGCACTGAAAGGGATCCATATTTTTATTTATTACAAGACCATATTTATTATTAAATTATTAGAACTTGTTTTAATTATGAATACCGTTTTATTTGTGTGTAACTTTTTTTGTGGAATCTAGGTATTTCTTCAAATCGAAAACATTTATTAGCTAAATCGTTGAGATACTTACTTACTTACTCACTGGCACTATCGAACCCGTAGGTTCATGGCCGCACGGATATAAGCTCTCCATACATCCCTATCCTGAGCTAATGCTTTCCAATCATTCCCTGTATAATCTACTTCCCTCAAATCACAGTTAATGTTGTTCTTCCACCTCATTCTTGGTCTACCAACTGGGCGTTTTCCTTCTGGCTTTCCTACAAGAAGTTTCCATGCACGTCTTTCATTCCCCATACGCGCAACATGTCCTGCCCATCGCAGTCTACGGGACTTAACTGTTCTTATTATATCTGGCTTCCTATAAAGACCATGTAGTTCATTGTTATGTAGTCTTCTCCATTCACCTGTCTGTTCATCTCTCTTTGGTCCAAAATTTTTCCTAAGTACTTTATTCTCAAATACTCGTAATCTCCTTTCCTCCCTTAAAGTAAGAGTCCATGTTTCGCACCCATATAATATAACTGGTAGAATAATAGTTTTATATATTTTCAGCTTAACGTTTTTTGAAAGGAGTTGGGACATCAAAAGTCTCTGCAATGCATAATAGCATGCATTTCCAGAATTGAGCCTATGTTTAATTTCTTTGTGCATCTCATTCCTATTTGTAATTATTGTTCCTAGGTATTTGAATTCAGCCAATTCCTCAAAATTTCCCTCATTTGTCATTAGCTGTCCATTTCCATTATATAATGTATTTCTACGTGTGATCATATATTTAGTTTTACTATATTTACTTCCAGTCCTAATTTCTTAGTGTTACTCAATAGTGTGTGCGTGTTGGCCTTTAGTATCTCCTCGCTATCGGCCAGTAGTACTACATCATCAGCATAAACTAACAGCTTATTAATACCATTCAGTTGTAAGCCTTCCTCATTCTCTAAAGATTTAATGGCATGCTCTAGTACAAAATTAAATAGTAGAGGAGATAGTGCATCTCCTTGCTTCAACCCATTCTGGATTTCAAAAGTGTCTGAAAACTGTTTGCCTACACGCACCCTACTCGTTGAGCCATTTAGACACATTCGTATAAGTCTAACTAACTTTTTAGGAATTCCGAACTCCAGCAGGATACTATATATCTTCTCCGTCTTAATTGAATCATATGCTTTTTTGAAGTCTACAAATCGTTGAGATAAAAAGAGTAAAATATGTGGGGAACAATAAGGGCTCTTAAAAAATAAAACTTAAAAAATTAGACAGTACGTGTGTTAACATATGCTTGTGAAAATTGGACACTTAATAAATCAGGTGAAAGAAAAATAGAAGTAGCTGAAATTAAATTCTTACATTCAGGCTATGCATGTAGATAAGAAATATAATGATGAAATAAGAACCCAATTAGACATCCACTTTGTTCTCTGTGTGTTGTTCCTTTCTTAGTGCCCAGTATTTTTGTCATTATTTCTTACCTCTTTTCCTCTCTTCTTCCGAGATCAAAATCGGTTGGAATTTTGTTTAGATTTATCTTGGAACCTTGTTTTCATCTTGAATAATTACTTTACCTGTTCTATCGATTAATGAAATTTAATGTAATCTTTAATTCTATTAGGTCTTTTTTTTTTTTGGGGTGGACCGAAGGTCACAAAAAATACAACCAAGATTGTGAGTCCTGGAGGCAATAAACATCTACAGTGTTATAGATAAAAATTCAATATTTAAGATCTAACTGGCTCCAACATATAGAAAGAATGACACCCAATAGTCTCCTAAAAATGTTGCTTCACTACTAAACCAATGGAAGAAGAAATATTGGATGCCCCATAACTACGGGGTGAATCATAAATATGGGTATACGTTTGATCGCGTTGTGTGATGAAAATATTACCATTACATGAAATATAAAATTACCGTTGGAAAGGCAATTAATCAAATAAAACAAAACAGTGTAGAACTTACGTCATTAGTCAAAATGGCGTTGAATATGCAAGAGCAAATTAAAAATACTGCATGGGCAATATCGTATGATAATGATCGTAAGGCCGCAAGACGGGCAAAACGTGAGTTTAACGTAGCATTGCAGCCGTCGAATGTGGGGAAGTGGAGAAAACGACTGATGGAAACGGGAAGGATGCAGAAAATCAAACCTCCTGGAAGACCTCGCATTAACACGGATGCAGAAACAACGAAGAGAATTGTGGAGGCGAACGAAGAGAATTGTGGAGGCGTTCGGCGCTAGCCCACAAAAATCAAGCTGCACGTGAGCAGTGATTTGTTTTGTTTTGTTCTATTGTTGTAATTTGAAGGATTCCCTTTCCAATGATAACATCATATTTCCTTCAATGACAATATTTTCGTCACAAAATGCGATCAAACGTATAGCCATATTTCTGAAGCACTCTGTAGATGGAGGGATAATTTAAGATCTAACTGGCTCCAACATATAGAAAGAATGACACCCAATGGACTCCCACAAATTTTGCTTCACTACCAACCCAACAGAAGAAGAAATATTGGGCGCCACGTAACTAGATTGAGGGATACGATCTCTTGAAGTGGAAACAGGCCTATAGCCTAACTTCATGACATAGAAGAAGAAGAAGAAAACTGTAAAATTTTCGCTATTTTTTTGTTTCATTATTAATCAAAAAGATGCATCTGTGTGTACGAATGAAGATGTAGTTCTCAAAATAATACGATATCTATGTGTTTTATTCGTTATTTGAAGGTAATGTTTCATTATTTAATGCCATATTTTATGACGCCTCTGGTAACTTTCATTGAAAATCTTGAAGGACTAAATAATTGCTTAAGGTCAACCTCCGATATACATTATGGTATCAAACAGAATTTGATTACATTAAGCAGATTGTTTATTACCAAATGACCTTTTAAAGACTGAAATAGTACCCACGAACCCGTTAGTCGTGAATAGTGGTCATTGAACCCATGTCATGACTTCACGAACAAGTAATACTGGAGGGCGTATATGGTAATAACAATTCACTCATTTTATGTCCTCGTTAAATGGCTTCTTAACAGAGTAATTTTTCTTCCAAACTTGGAATCTTAACGTACTGACCAGATGTAAAATAGCACACAATTGTGGCCCTTAAGGTCCGCAAATAAGATAATGCTAGTTGTTTCAGAACGTACAGTGCATCTTAAAATGCCGTTTGTAACACTTGAGGTATGGTCGATAATTTCACTGTCTTTGTTTTGTTTCAATTTTAGTTTGAGAAGCTTGAAAATTCCGCATCTAAGATCATACAAGCAGGCTGTTTATTGGTATTGTCTGAATCCCGTATCTTACATAATGGCATCTCATATTATTTATTTATTTATTTATATTACCTGATGGCGTTAAGACAGTAAGATCTTTTCTTCCACTTCGCCAGGGTTAAATTATACATACAATAAGAATTATGATAAATTATACATAATAGATAATTATTGACTACACAATATAAAGTTGACAAGGGAAAGAAAGATAAATAGTAGTAATAATAACAATAATAATAATAATAATAATATAATAATAATAATAATAATAATTTTATTTATTTATATACAGAATTTTAATGTTTACACATCTTTCTGTGCCTAAAGTTTTATTTTTCTTCTCCACTCATCTGTCTCCATCCAATCCATGTCCTCCAGTCCCCTTGTTCTCATTCCAGTTCTTATTTCCTGCATCCATGAGTTTCGAGGTCTTTCTCTCCTCCTTCTTCCAGGTGGACACCATTCCAATGTTTTCCTGGGTAATCTTTCTTCTTGCATTCGTCGTGCGTGCCCATACCAATTTAATTGCTTATACCGTATATAATCTACTATTGAATAACCAATATTCATTTTTCTTTTATGACAGTATTTCTTATTTTGTCTAATTTTGAACATCTTGCTGCTCTCCTCAAGAAATTCATTTCCACCGACATACGTTTTTGTTGAATTTCCAAACTTCAGCTCCATATGTGACAGTACTTCTCACTATTGAATTATATATTTGTAACTTATTTTTCCTGGTTATATGTCTGTTCCATAAGACTCCATCCATTCATCATTGCTGAATAATAATAATAATAATAATAATAATAAATAATAATAATAATAATAACCTATAGTTAGATTAAGTACAGTAATTGTCTTATTAAAGAAAGTTTAAAATATAAAGGAATAATAAAAGTATACATGGAACATATTATATTGTTATATATTGTAATGTCTAATGAAATATCAAGTGAGTTTCTTTTTAAACTGATTTTGAGTAATGCAGCCCTTGATATACGAGGAGAGGGAATTCCAGAGTCGGGTTGCTGAAACAAGGAAGGATGAGGAATAGTGAGATGTTGGATGTAGAGGAACAGCTAGAGTTAATTTTTTCTCGATCGTGTGTTCAAGTTATAGTGGAAGGATAGCGAATGAAAGCGAGTAGAAATATAAAGGGGTGATGAGGTGGACAAAGTGTTGAATAAGAAGCAGAGGCAATGTATATTTCACCTGTCTTCCAATAGAAGCCAGGATAACATTTCAAATACTGGAGTTCTTTTTCCTCTTCTTCTTCTTCTTCTTCTTCTTCACTTCACGGGCTAGGCAAATTGCCTGTTCCGCCTCACAGTTGTTCTGTCCATATTTTCACTGGCCTTCCTACATTCCTTGAACCTCTTGGCTTGTAGTTGAATGCTGCTCTTGGTAATCTTGATACATTCATTCTTTCCACGTGTGTAAACCATTTCTCTCTATATTCTCTGATTTTCTCATCCAGTGGATATATATTTAACTCTGTTCTTATATCTTCATTCCTTATCCGATCAAATCTTGTGCAGCCTTTTGTTCTTCTAAGGAAGTTAATTTCTGCGCTTTGTATTCTACTTTGCAATTTTTTGGTCATTACCCAAGTTTCGCTCCCATAAAGTAATGCAGGAACTGCCAATGTTTTATAAAACTTCAATCTAGTATCTCTTCTTGCTTTATTCTTTAATGTTTTATGTATAGTTCCGCATATCATTTGAAATTTCGACAGTTTCATATGTATGTCTCTTTCAGTTTTTGTGTTTATAGTAAAATTACAACCCAAATAATTAAAATTTGTTACTTGTTCAAGAGGTTTGTTGTCTATTACGATTTTTGATCTTATATGATCGTTTCCCCAAAATGCCATTAGTTTTTGTTTTTTCTTTCAATATTTTGAAATTATATTCTTGGCATGTCCACCGCTGTGGTCTCGAGGTAACGTGCTGCCTTATCACGCAGCGGGCCCGGGTTCGATCCCCGGTCGGGGCAGTTTTTCTGGGTGAGGTTTTTATCGGGGTTTTTCCTCACCTGTAAGACAAATGTCAGGAAAACTTTAAGGCCCAAACGGTCCCCGAAATCATATGGCCATCATCAACATCCTTATCATTATCATCATCCTTCACATGTGTGGGAAGCAACGGGAAGCTACCACACCTACACAATTCCCTAGTAAAGCTGCAAGCATAGCATGAAAATGCTATGATTACAGTGAAGGACCTGCCTTCGGGCAGAATTACTATGGATGGATTCTTGGCATAACTGATTTAATTGATGTAAAGAGTACTGTAGTTGTAGTTATCATTATTATATGATATGTTTATTGCGAATGTTGTGTTGTCTCGGAGGCCCTCCATGTCTTTGTGTGGTCAAAAAAAGTATGTGTATAAAATCTCTCTTTCGACAGGTCGTGCCACTACAAGGCCCGGAGGGGTGTTGCACGTGAAAAGAAAGTATAGGGTGAGAGGTTAAACTGGATTAAAGAAGAAGAATAAGATGTGAAATGTAATGTTGGAATATTGGCAGATGTTCACTCACAAATGAGTTATGCAGTGAATGTATTGCCGGATTATCGTTCCGGTCAAATTTACTTGAAAACAGGTTGTCTTAAAATTACTTAGCTAATGAGAAACTCGCTACATCCTGTTTCTATTGTCTATAATTAGGTTTAACTCGCAAAAAAATCCGTTCTGCCTTCACTTAGACCCTGAAATTATCCATAAATTTAAACTGCACTATGCACATGCTATTATTTACAGAAAAAAGATAAAACAAGAATAGATTGTTGAGGATTCTTTTTTTTTTTAGAGAATTATTTTAAAAAATCAACTCACGTTTTGTAATGTTCAGAAATTTTATAAAACACCATCATCATCATCCGTCACGAATTAGGCTTTTGTAGACCTTTTTTGGCCCCATCTAGCAGTCTTTTAAGAGGTCTTCCTGGTCTACGATATCCTTTGGTTTATATTGCATCATCACTTTTGGTATTCTTGAATTATCAATTATTTTTACATGGTCTAGCCAGTTTGATTTATATCTGTTGGGATTTTCTTTTACTGATTCTACTTCTAATTGTTCTAAAATTTCTTCCTTCTTTTTTCGATCTAAAAGAGTGTATCCTGCTGTCCTCCTGAGAAATTTCATTTCCGTTACTTTGATTCTGCTCCTATCTCTTTTTCTTAATGTCCAAATCTCACTTCCGTATATAAGGGAGGGCAATGCTAAAGTATTATATATTTTATTCTTGTGGATCCTTGTAATAAATAATACATTAAAAGCTAATTTAGCTTTTAATTATTATTTATTATTCCTAAGATTCGTGTAAATTTTGCAATTTTGTAAGATTGAGATATTTTATAGCATACGATATAAATTGTGTTCTTTTAAATTTATCTATTTACAATAGCGTAATAGTCCAATGTTGGTCTTAACCTCTCCTTTGTTAGCAGTTGCTAGACCAAGTTAATTTACTTATGCTTATTTTTCTAAAGATGTCATGAGTGGTGTGCGGTCAACATACCGACCCAGTGAGACATCTAGTAGGTAACTGAGTTATTACTAGGATGAAGGAGGTCGATAAATTTTGCATAGAGGCCTCTTTATTCAGGCGTAAGGTTCTTTTGCGAGTCTAAACATTTTCAGACTCGGGTTCCACGGCTGAAAGTCCCTCCTGAAATAGGGATGCAACATCGCTCATAAGAAAAACCTCGATGTTAGAACATCGATGTTTTAAAAAGTATAACATCGATGTTTATGAACGATATATCAATGTTTTTTCGATGTTTTAAAAACAATTAAAAATACAAAAGAGTTTTGAAAATGTAATTATTTCGCTAAACAGAATTTAAAAACAACAATTTTGACAATCTTGTGCCTAGTAAGCGGTTTCTCTCTTGGGTAATCGTAGCTCCAGCGTCTGAAAACAGCCGCTCACTCTGAAAACAGCACCAACGTTGCTACAATAGGCAAATATATCATCGTCAGTTTATACAGACCAGGAAATAAACTTTTCATGTAATCTCACATTTCTAAAGACTATGATTTTATAGGAGTTAGGCCTACAGGAGATGACATAAAAATGTGAAATTCTGATTCTGCTTTTGTTTTATCTGATGTTTTATTTTGTCATGTTGTTAATGCGTTAATTGATGTGGCAACTCCATACGTCACGTCCGGATTTATTATATTCATCCCTTTCAGATTCATCAGAAGACTCAGTAAAACTGCTGCTTGCGAACTGGTTAAGTATTTATATATATAATAATTTATGACCTTTCTCTCAGCAGTCACGTCTTTGAAATGAATGAGATTGAAGCATAGATCTAGAGCGGTAGCGATAGCCAAGAATAAGCATAAGTTTATCGAAACCATTTGACACCTCCTTTTCAATTTCTGCTTTTAATGAAACTGTGCTTTCAAATGTTGGTAAACATTTTTCTGACGTAACCCATAGACAGCTTGTGACTGAGAAAGCGAACGAGCAGTGAAAAATAATACAATAGATAGCGCTAGGAATGACAAGATATCGTTCATAAAGAGCGATGTATCATCGATGTTAGGGAGTTTAACATCGATGTTTATGAACGAAACATCCTTGTTTTTAAAACATCGATGTAAAAAAATCGATGTATCGTTTATATCCCAACTTCCGGAGGATTTTTCCACCCTAAAAAAAAAAAACATCGATCCCAGCTGGGTTTGAATGCGCGATCCTCGGAACCAAAGGCAAGGAACATAACCACTAGTCCATCACGGCTGACATTTGTTTTAAATACAGTGCGTTCGTAGCTCGGCAGGAGCGTTCCGCGGCGGCCTTGAACATTCAAAATATCTCTGCAGGCGGACGCATCGTGAAGCACTGTTTGTTGCTACACTTGACGTAATAAGGCAGTGTACAGTGGGCAAAGAATCACGGTTGCCTTTTAATAGCACTTGTAACCACATCGTTCGCTCTCGAACAGCGATTTCGTGTCGATACAACAATTTGTATTATAGGCCTACGTTTGTATTGTATAAGTATGGAGACGCCTAAAAGTCTCCAAGAAAAGTGATTAATTCACAAGGCAGAAATATAATTTACATATTGTAATGTGCACCGCTAACAAACTTTCTACTAGACCTGCACTTTCAGCGTCCCGCGTCCCATACACTTCTACACTTGTTAGTTAGCAGTGTCATGTGCTCAATTCCTGCATAAATACGACTGCAGCGCCCTCCTTCAACAACTGCGCTTACTCTTTTAACGGCTAATATTAGCGTGCCTTCTGCCAGAGTTTATTATTATTTTTATTATTATCATTATTATTATTATTATTATTATTATTATTATTATTATTATTATTGTCGCTCGGTTTTTAATTTTGTAAACCACTTTACAAACGTGCGTTGTACATTATTTTTTGCGCGTTGGTGTTTTCAAAATAGTAAATAATAGTAATAAGTTATAATAACATCGTTGATGGAAACATTTGCGTTCATTATAAACAACTGACTAAAGTTAACAGTGTGGGCAATGTTTATTTGTTGAAACAACAGGAGGCCTTGAGACCAATTTAGTGATAAAATGGCAGCAAGTACGTATTTATTGTTTTATATCGTTTCAAATAAAGTTAAGTTCATTTAAAATGCAGCGATTTGTTTCGTATAATGTATATTAACACTACTTTTTGGATATTTTTTGGATATACATTGTATGTAGTATACACAGAGGGCAGTGGTTTTGCTTCCCACACGCATATTTGTAATATGTAATATTACAGTATAGTTATTTCATTACAGTATAGTTATTTAGGTTGACAACTCCAAAATGTAGGAAGTTGAACTCTTAATCTTGGTTGCGATTGCTGTAAGTGCGACAAAACGCACTATCGCGCAAAAAAAAAAAAAAAAAAAAAAAAAAAAAAAACATACAACATTGTTATAATACAGTTGTAGTTCGCTATTTTTTCCGTTTATACTAACATTTCTTATTATTTTCAACGTTTTGTGACGATTCTTAAAACTTTTTTTACAATTATTAAATATTTTGCCTTGTTACGCAGCGGGTCCCGGGTTCGATTCCCGGTCGGGACAGGCTACCTGGGTAAGGTTTTTCGGAGTTTTTTCATCACTGTAAGACAAATTTCAGGAAGCTTTGAGGCCCAAAAGGTCCCCGAACATCATCTGGCCATCATCATCATCCCCGGTGAAGAAAGCAACGGGAAGGTATTAACCTATAATTCCCTTATAAAAATGCAAAGCTTATAGAGTATTACCTTAGCAAACCACGTGACCCATTGACCAAGTATTATGTACAGTAAAAGCTCCTTATTCACGGTTCCCTTATTCGCGTTTTCATTATTCGCGGGTTAAAAAATTGTTACACATATCCTGTATTCGCGGCTAAAAATTTCTTTATTCGCGGATCCATTAGAAGGATTAGTATCCTTTATTTTACGCATCGACTTTTTTTTTACTGCAGGCACGTGTCAAGGTGACTTTTACCTAGAGCGATTCAAACGAATTGGACAAATAAATATAAATAAAACTTTTTGTCACCAAGCCTAAATTTCATTGTTAAAAGCCAACGCTGTCGTATTCCACGTGCCGCTATGTCCGTTATAAATGACGCCCTCGCCACGATCGGTGTTTTATTGTTTCAACTTGTCATTCGTTGCAATAATTTTGATTGAATAACACGTGTCTCTTCTGCTTTGTCGCCAATTTATAATGTCGAATGTTGCCGCTTAAAGTAAAAACAGAAATGCTTGACCGTTTACGCGTTGGCTAGTCGTTTGCATCTATATCACGCTGTACCATTGTTAATGAATCAACTGTATGATTCATCCAGAAATCCGAAGACAAAATAAGGGATTCTATCGCTGAATTCACAGCTGAATATCAAACTGAACTGAAATACCTTTTAAAAGCGGTAAAACAGGAAAGGCTTTGCCTAAGCCTGACAGTAATAATTAGTAGAAATTGTTCAAAATCTCTCAATAATTGATTTTATTTTGACTATTAAACTGATTCCCTAAATGGCAGTCAATAACCAATCACATTTCAATGAATTTTGATTACAACCAATCACAGTCGTCTTTCACCTCGATTGTATCACTTTCATTTTATCGTTTTCATTTTATCAAGTCGCTCCCAGATTGTAGATATAGTGCACGAATGTATCCAGATTCTGCTTGCGAGATATAATAGAAAAACATTCCTAGCAATTGATTATACCATAGAAAAATACTGTTTGCACTTTTTTAAACGTTTTATTTCCCAGGAATTTTAGGTTGCAGAAAAATATAATTGACATATTTACATGATAGGACATCAGAAATTAATTAATAACCTGTAATGATGTATTTGATTTTTTCTCCAATAGGGTGCATTCTTACATTATTGCGATTCTATTTGGCAATACATTTGATCTGGTTGCAGTGATGCACAAATGAAACATAACGTTTTTCATTTGTTTTCAAACATCGCCGTTTATGAAATATATAAATATTTTTAAATAACTGTATTTAAATAATGATTTGTGGGTAAACAGCTTAATTTTATTCGTTAAATAGTCCTAACAAATGCCACTCTTGATTTCCAAATTCTGTAGATAAATTCACCCCTCACTTCGTGAGTCGTGAATTTATCGATAGTTTGGAAATCACTCATGGCATTACTTATGATAATTTTTATTTTATTTTGGAATCTTGGAACATGTCCCCTTTATACCCTTACAAATTACCATTCCATATTCGCGGTTTCTGTATTCGCGACATATTTGCGTAACATATCCCCCATGAATAAGGAGCTTTTATTGTATTATCACAGGAGGAATAGAAATAGATTTTGACGGTAGACAAATAAATATGATAAAGTGTCATGGGTCTGCCCACCAGAACAGGATAATAATGATTGGGAGCTGCTCTACCCACACCTCAGCACGTGCTGTATATTCATAGCTTTTTATGCCAGTGAAATTATCTATTAAGTCTACTCAACCCCAGGAATCTGGTTACAGGTATATTACTAGCCCAAGTTAAGTCTGCACTGCTAGAGGGTAGTGTGTTAGCATTAGTGTCCCCGTACTATTGTCCTATAGAAGGGAGAATCCTTAAACACATGCGAAAGATTTCTTCTTCTTCTTCGTCACGGTTTAGGCTTTTGCTAGCCTGTCCCGGCTCCAAATTGCTGTTCTTTCCATCTTTTCTTTGGTCTTCTCAAACTTCTTTTTCCTCTTGGGTAATAGTGGTATGTTGATTTTGGTATTATACTCTCAGTCATCTTTGATCAGTGTTCTTTCCACTTTATTCTGTATTTCACTATTGTTGTGTTTAATTCCTCTCGTTTTAGCAGCTGTCTTATTTCTGTGTTGTGTTTTTGTCTGTTCTTTGATATCCTGCTATTGGTCTGAGAAATTTCATTTCAGCAGCTTGGATTCTGGCAGTTTGTTGTGTTGTCACTGTCCATGTTTCGGATCGGTAAGTAATAATTTGTTTTCTCTTTTTTCGTTTACACTGTTTTCCTCCTTATTTTACCTTTTTGTCAACTTTCTGTTATTCTCACATATATACACAAGGACAAGAACACACCCAGACTCAAGGTGGAGATTAAATATTCCCTTCCGGGAATCGAACCCGGGTCGCCGAGAGTGGAAGGTAGGGACTCTACCGACTACGCCACGGCGACACACGATAATAAGAATAGGAACTGTCATTGCCTTGTGTAATTTCATTATAAAATATTTTCTGGCTTTATTTTACAAAGTTCTTTTTCATGTTTCTGTTATATAATTAAAGTTATTTAGTTTGTTATTTATATATTTTTTCCGTTGTGTATGATATTTCGCAACCTAGAAAGTTATATTTTGTCACTTGTTCTATTGGTTTATTTTATAATATTATCTTTGTCCGAACTGGTTGATCACCCTTGAAAGCTATCGTTTTTTATTTTTCTGACCATGTTTCCATATTATTATTTTTTATATTCCGTTTAGTTTATACAACATTCCTTGTAATTCGTCTTCTGATTTTGCTATTAAAATCTGCTCATCTGCAAAGGCTAAGGTTTTTATTATTAGAGTTCCTAAGTTAATATCCCCAGTCGTCATTTGTTTCCATGATCTTATCATGTCGTCAAAATGAATGTTAAATAGAGTGGTTGATAGTGGACAACCTTGTCTAACTCCTCCTGTTATATTTATTGGTTCCCTTTGATTTATTTTTATTTTTGTTTTTTCATACATTTCTTTAATTACTGCTATCAAGTGTAGTGAAAGATTTCATTACACGATTGTCAAATTAGTCATTTAGTAAACGAACGCTGAAGATGTCTGATCATTTAAAATTACCGTGTTTGCAATTTCTATATTACTAGCCTCACAACACAACACAGCGGCTTGGAATTGACAACATATTATAATGAGGAAGATAAAGGAGGGACACGCCGTAGCGTAGTGGTTAAGGCACTGGGCTACAAGCCGGAGGGTCGAGGGTTCAAGTCCCGTTGGGGTCAGGATTTTTAAACTGACCCAAACCCTCTGGCGGCACTATGGCCCTGGGGTCGACTCAGCCTCTAACGGAAATGAGTACCAGACGCTTGTTCTGGGGGTAAAGGCGGCCGTCACGCAGGGCTGACAACCCGGCTGACATAAAGTGCCGATTGTCTAGAAAAAGTGGGAGCCTTAACCTCCTACTACCCCAAGGGTCTCCGGGCCTGTTGTGGGATCACTTTACTTTCCCTCCATGGTATCTTTACCTTGTCGTGGTGGAGTGGCTTGTGTGCTTAAATGATCCTGAGAGCTATGCCGGCGGTAGCATTGCTGCCGATAGGGTTACCCATGCCGGACTGGTCGAAGGTGATAAGCCAGACGAAATAAGTACCTTGGTCGAAAGAGTGACGATCTTTCACCGTAAAAATACAACCGTCAAGAAATGCGGACATGGGTTCTACTGGGGTAAAATTTTCCGGAGGTCAAATAGTCCCCCATTCGGTTCTCCGGGCGGGGACTACTTCAGGGAACCCATGCCAAAGGCTCAAACACAGGGACATGTTCCTAGGAACATGGAATGTTAGGACTTTATACAATAGCGGGGCACTAAAGATATTAACACGGGAATTGGATATATCGCCCTTGGATATAGTCGCTTTACAGGAAGTTAGGTGGCCAGGAGAAGGTAGTCAGGAATCAGGAAGCTTTGCATTATACTATGGGGGTGCAGAAAGACCTGCATTTGGAACGGGTTTTTTAGTCAGAAGGAGGATCCTATCCGCTATCCGAGATATTAAGTTTGTTAGTGATAGAATATCATACATAATTCTAAAGGGTAAACGACATGATTTTATAATTGTAAATGTACATGCCCCCACAGAAGATAAAGATGACAAGATCAAGGATGAGTTCTATGAAGAATTAGAATGCTTATTTGATAGCCTTTCACGATATCATATGAAAATTGTCTTAGGAGATTTTAATGCAAAAGTGGGGCGGGAAGATATATTCAAACCAACAATAGGCAAATTCAGTCTTCATGAAGATAGTAACGACAACGGGGTTAGATTAGTCACATTTGCCACATCAAAGAATCTGATTGTTAAGAGCACAACATTTCAGCATAAGGATATTCATAAATACACCTGGACGTCCCCAGATGGAGAAACTCGGAACCAGATAGATCATGTATTAGTGGATAAACGAGGCACAGTAGCATCATTGATGTTAGATCAGTTAGAGGGACAGACTGCAATTCAGATCATCATCTGGTCAGGGTGAAAATCAGACAACGGCTATCGCTTATGAGAGGAACAAACGCTAAAAGTGATTCTGTAAAATATGAATTAAAAAACTTGAAAAATGATGAAATGCGGCAAGAATACCAAATCAAAATTGCTAATAGATTTGAAGTACTGGAATCTTCAGATGACAATGTGGCAAACGAAGAAGAAACTGATATAAATAAAGAATGGGAGGCTATAAGAGATACTATTAAATTGTCAGCATCAGAAAGCATTGGTTGTTTAAAAAAGAGGCAAAACAAGAAATGGTTTGATGAGGAATGTGCCGACATTGTAAAGAAAAGAAAGCTAGTAAAAATGAAATAGTTACACGAGCCAAATGAGGTAAATTTAGAGCAATTGGGTAGTATTAGACGGGAAACCACCAAGTTACTAAATGGTAAGAAGAGGGAATATTTGAGAGAGAAGATTAATGATCTTGAAATGAATGCAAAAAATAGGAACATTAGAGAATTATATCAGGGAATTAGTATAGAGAAGAAAGGGTTTCAGGCTAGAACAAACATAATTCGGAATGAAAATGGGGATATGATTGCAGATTCCAAGAGTATATTAAATAGATGGAAAAGTTATTTTAATCAGCTATTAAATGTACATACAGAACAGGACATCGAGGAGGATAAGTTACAGACAGCAGAAATGCTAGTCGCAGAGCCAAGTGCATTAGAGGTTGAAATGGCAATTGAAAAATTGAAGATGTATAAAGCATCAGGTTCAGATGAGATCCCAGCAGAACTGATAAAATCAGGGGGAGAAAAATTGATGGACAAGATACGCTGTTTGCTTAGTATGATTTGGGAAAAAGAAGCTCTTCCAGATGAATGGAAGGAATCAATTATCGTACCAATTTATAAGAAAGGAGATAAAACTGATTGCAACAACTATAGGGGCATCTCATTACTTTCGACTTCGTACAAAATTCTAACAAATATATTAGTAAGCAGACTTACTCCCTATATTGATGACATTCTAGGAGATCATCAATGTGCATTTAGAAGAAACAGGTCTACAACAGATCAGATTTTTAGTATAAGACAGATTTTAGAAAAGAAATGGGAATATAATGGTACTGTACATCAACTATACGTAGACTTCCAAAAAGCATATGATTCAATTAAGAGGGAGAAGTTATATAGTATCCTGCTGGAGTTCGGAATTCCTAAAAAGTTAGTTAGACTTATACGAATGTGTCTAAATGGCTCAACGAGTAGGGTGCGTGTAGGCAAACAGTTTTCAGACACTTTTGAAATCCAGAATGGGTTGAAGCAAGGAGATGCACTATCTCTTCTACTATTTAATTTTGTACTACAAGCATGCCATTAAATCTTTAGAGAATGAGGAAGGCTTACAACTGAATGGTATTAATAAGCTGTTAGTTTATGCTGATGATGTAGTACTACTGGCCGATAGCGAGGAGATACTAAAGGCCAACACGCACACACTATTGAGTAACACTAAGAAATTAGGACTGGAAGTAAATATCAGTAAAACTAAATATATGGTCACACGTAGAAATACATTATATAATGGAAATGGACAGCTAATGACAAATGAGGGAAATTTTGAGGAATTGGCTGAATTCAAATACCTAGGAACAATAATCACAAATAGGAATGAGATGCACAAAGAAATTAAACATAGGCTCAATTCTGGAAATGCATGCTATTATGCATTGCAGAGACTTTTGATGTCCCAACTCCTTTCAAAAAACGTTAAGCTGAAAATATATAAAACTATTATTCTACCAGTTATATTATATGGGTGCGAAACATGGACTCTTACTTTAAGGGAGGAAAGGAGATTACGAGTATTTGAGAATAAAGTTCTTAGGAAAATTTTTGGACCAAAGAGAGATGAACAGACAGGTGAATGGAGAAGACTACATAACAATGAACTACATGGTCTTTATAGGAAGCCAGATATAATAAGAACAGTTAAGTCCCGTAGACTGCGATGGGCAGGACATGTTGCGCGTATGGGGAATGAAAGACGTGCATGGAAACTTCTTGTAGGAAAGCCAGAAGGAAAACGCCCAGTTGGTAGACCAAGAATGAGGTGGGAGAACAACATTAACTATGATTTGAGGGAAGTAGATTATACAGGGAATGATTGGAAAGCATTGGCTCAGGATAGGGATGTATGGAGAGCTTATGTCCGTGCGGCCATGAACCTACGGGTTCGATAGTGCCAGTGAGTAAGTAAGTAAGTAAAGGAGGGACAGCTCATTCTCCTGTAGAAACTTTTTTTTGTTCAATGCCACCTGTTTGTCATTTGACATTTCACGTATTCTCTCCTGACATTGGCGTATTGTAACCCACTTCTGAGATTGGAGTGCCAGAAAGGCGGGGTTACGCTGCCCCAATGATATGATGGGTGATGATGATGGGTAATGATGCACCAGGAGAGACCTTAAGTTTAAACTTAACCTAATGAGGTGAATATGATATTGATGATAATGATGGCCAGATGATGTTCGGGGACCTTTTGGGGCCTTAAAGTATCCTGACATTTGTCTTACAGGTGAGGAAAAACCCCGAAAAAAAACCTCACCCAGGAAACTTGTCCCGAGCGAACCCGGGCCCGCTGCGTGACAATGCAGCACAGTACCTCGAGACCATAGTGGTGGAACCTGTAGAAATATGGTTGCCTGCATTCTTCTTTCGTGTCCATACCACTTTAGCCTTCTGTGTTCAATCTCATCCATTATATTTCTTTCTTCATTCATCAATTTTCTAATTTCTGTATTTCTATTTTTTTCCAGTCGAGATTTTCTGGCAGCTCTTCTCCAAAAATCCATTTCAACTGAAGTTATTTTGTTGACATGTTGTTGTGTCATTGTCCAAACTTTTGTACACAAAATTGTGTACATAATATAAATAAAATAAGTGCAAAATATGATATGGAAATGAACATTGACAAAAAAAGTAATGAAATTTTGTGGAAAATGCCCGGTTACAAATCAAAATTTGCATAAACAGCAAGTTAATAAAAAGGACCAATGAGTTTACGTATCTTGGGTATAATTTAACGTTTATTTATGAAACAGACATAACTTCTAGTATTTACAAACATAATAAACCAATAGGAACAATTAACAAAATCATGAAGCCTTCCCCAGTACAGTACAGTGACACACAACAATACGTTTATATAAATCCTTAGACATTTGTCTTAAAAGCGAAGGAAAATCCCCCTTCCCCCAAAAAAAAACCTACCCAGGAAATTTTTCCCTACGGGGAATCGAAACCGAACCCGAAGCGTACGAAAAGCGACGCGATCCCGAGACCACAATAGTAGACACTAACTAACTCTCTGGCACTATCGAACCCTTAGGTTCATGGCCGCGTGAACATAACCTCTCCATATATCCCTATCCTTAGCTAATGTTTTCCAATCATTCCTTGTATACTCTACTTCCCTCAAATCATGGTTAATGTTATTCTCCCACATCATTCTTCGTCTACCAACTAGGCGTTTTCCCTCTGGTTTTCCTACAAGAAGCTTCCATGCACCTCTTTTATTCCCCATTCGTGCCACATGTCCTGCCCATCGCAGTCCACGAGACTTAACTGTTATTATATCTGGTTTCCTATAAAGATCATGTAGCTCACTGTTATGCAGTCTTCTCCATTCACCTGCCTGTTCACCTCTTCATGGTCCAAAATTTTTCCTAAGAACTTTAGTTTCAAATTTCGCAATCTCCAATCCTCCGTTAAAGTAAAAGACCATGTTTCACACCCATACAATACAACTGGTAGAATAACAGTTTTACATGTTTTCAATTTAACGTTTTTTGAAAGGAGTAGAGACAAGAGTCCCTGTAAATGCATAATAGCATGTATTTCCAGAGTTGAGCCTATTTTTAATTTCTTTTGCATACATTATATTTAAACAAAGTGTATATTATGTAAAAGAGCGGGGGTACGCCGTAGCATAATGGTTAAAGCACTGCGCTACAAGCCGGAAGGTCGAGGGTTCGAGTCCCGGTGGGGTCAGGATTTTTAAACTGGCCCAAACCTTCTGGCGGCACTATGGCCCTAGGGTCGACTCAGCCTCTAACGGAAATGAGTACCAGATACTTGTTCTGGGGGTAAAGGCAGCCGTCACGCAAGGCTGACAACCCGGCTGACATCAAGTGCCTATTGTCCAGAAAAAGTGGGGGCATTAACCTCCTACTACCCCAAAAGCTCGTGAGGCCTATAGTGGGATCAGTTACCTTATGTAAAAGAGCAAATGTGGCACTGGACATAGTTCAGTCCTTTCTTGTCGCCAATCCAGTTTATATTTGCCTCTAGTAGTTTTGAAGTTTGGTAGCCTCTTCCATGACTTTCAGTTTATTTTGTAGATTGGTAAGAAGGTGTGGTGGGTATTAAAGTGTCAAAATGGGTTTTCTATTTAAATTTTTTAATCGTGTTGTGTATCGATGTTCATTGAATGTGATGAGAAAGGACATTCGTTATCAGATTTCTTAGGCGAGAGAATAGTAATTGTGAAGCAATGCGATTGACGTGAGATTCGAAAATAAAGCGGATTAAATTATTCCACTATCCGACAGCTTATTCTAATTGTTCTTGGAATATAAGTGACGTCACTTAATCGTACTTGATAGTTCATTGAACTGATTTCTATTTAACGACATTTTTCATTTTATATTTTATCTACCGGTACTATATCTCTCTCTTTTCACATATCCCCTCTCTTCTACGAGGGCGGATCGGAAAATAACGGACAATAATTTTTTTTTGCCTTGGTATTGCAGCTAGAATGTTGAAATTTCACAGATATATAGTTTGAAGTTTTCACTACAGATGGTATTTTTTTCTCAGGTACACCTCTTGCGAGAGAAGCTTGAACTATGCAACAAAGATGGCGCGCATGCTACAGTCGTCCACAGGGCGGATCGGAAAGTAACGCACAATATATTTTTTAAGAAGTTTAATAGTAAAAAAAAAAAAGGAAA
The DNA here is from genome assembly GCA_030220185.1 of Diploptera punctata. Classification (NCBI taxonomy): domain Eukaryota; kingdom Metazoa; phylum Arthropoda; class Insecta; order Blattodea; family Blaberidae; genus Diploptera; species Diploptera punctata. The sequence goes on from JASPKZ010010256.1 coordinate 1,183,671, forward strand.
AAAATCACAAATGAACTTACATCTTTTACCTACTTTTCGACATAGTCACCAACTTTCTCAACACATTTTTCCCATCGTGTTACCAGTTTCAATATGCCCTGTTCGTAGAAGTCCGTTTGGTTGGAGTGTAGCCATCTGCGCACTGCTGATTTCACTTCCACATCTGTCTCAAAGCGTTTGCCGGCCAGGAATCACTAAGGCGAATCACGTGGCGAATCACTAAGGCGAATCACGTGGCGAATCACTAAGGTTCACGCATCCCTCTTGGAAGAATGTGCACCACCTGGAGACATTGCTACGGTCCATACAATCATCCCCATACACGCCACGCATGTCCCTGTGAATTTCACTGGGTTTATGCCCTTTGGCCCACAAAAATCAAACAACACTTCTCTGTTCCTCACAGGTGGACGACTGTAGCATGCGCGCCATCTTCGTTGCATAGTTCAAGCTTCTCTCGCAAGAGGTGCACCTGAGAAAAAAATACCATCTGTAGTGAAAACTTCAAACTATATCTCTGTGAAATTTCAACATTCTAGCTGCAATACCAAGGCAGAAAAAAATTATTGTGCGTTACTTTCCGATCCGCCCTCGTATATTTACTTCTATGCCTTTTGGGGGAAAATAACTAGTAATGATGCAGTAGTATTGGTGTTAAAGAAAGACCGAGCATATTTGTCAAAAAAGGAACTGAAATTCAATAAATAAATAAACAGACAATTTCTTATTTTGGAATTAAACAAATTATCAATAATACATTTTTGAGCGATAGTGCGTTTTGTCATACTTACAGCAATGGCGACCATGGTTGAAAGTTCAACTTTCTACATTTCGAGGTTGTCAACCTAAATAACTATACTGTAATATTACATATTACAAAACGCGTGTTAGAAGTAAACCCTCTGTGTATACTACGTAGGCCTACAATGTATATACAAAAAACATCCAAAAGGTACTGCTAATATACATTGTATGAAACAAATAAATTGCATTTTAAATGGACTGAACTTTATTTGAAACAATATAAAACAATAAATACGTACTTGCCGCCATTTTATCATTAAATGGTCTCACGGCCTCCTGTTGTTTCAACTGATAAACATTGCCCACATTGTTATCGTTAGTCAATTGTTTATAATAAACTCATATTTCGTACAAAGATTTATTTTACAATTATTTATTATTTTGTAATGCCATCGGCAAAAAATAATGTACAACGCACATTTGTGAAGTGTTATACAGAATATCGGAAATTAAAAACCTCGCTGTCGCTCGGTTTTTTAAACATTTTCCTCGATTCTGTAAAAACCACTTCCCAACCTCGTATCACAATATACTATTAAAGAAGAATTGGAAGGAAAAAAAAATCGATATTTCATGTGAGGCAAAATTTTTGAAAAGCTTATTGGAATAAAATTCATTAGTATTCTTAAGTCCACCGGTGTGGTCTCGAGGTAACGAGCTGCCTTGTCACGCAGCGGGCCCGGTCGGGGCAGTTTTTCTGGGTGAGGTTTTTATCAGGGTTTTTCCTCACCTGTAAGACAAATGTCAGGAAAACTTTTATGCTCCAAACGGTCCCCGAAATCATATGGCCATCATCATAATCCTTATCATTACCATCATCATCCTTCACCGGTGTGGAAAGCAACGGGAAGTTACCACACCTACAATTCCCTAGTAAAGCTGCAAGTATAGCATGAAAATGCTATGATTGCAGTGAAAGACCTGCCCTCGGGCAGAATTACTCTAGATGGAGTATTCGTAAGACCAAGAAGAGGTGCTGTTCCAAGTTTTGGGAAGACTACAGGTCATGACTGTTTCGCTGCTCACTTACACTGTATCTGCATCTTGACATCTCTAGTGTGTCAATTGCGTTAACAGAGTAGTTATTTTATGATCAAATAACTTTTAGTGAAATGAGTGTGTATTTCTAATGACATCCACTGCATTTTACGTGCTTCGGGTTCCGCGCTGGGCGGATAGTTAATATTAATGTGGTCTATTTTCAATTTACACACCATTTCGGCAGACCATTTTAGTTAGATTATGTATTCTTGTATTGTGTACAGAGAGGAGCGTAGGATGTTTGTAAATGTATGTGTTTGTACAGCGTAAAGTATGCTGAATTAGGGATGATGATGAAGAGAAGGTGAAACCCGGTGCCGGCACATAGCCTACTTCTGTCGAAAAGCAACAAAGGGGTCGCAAGGCTTAATGCCCACATTCAACAAAGGAATTACTGTCAATAATATCGCATGCCTTCTTAAAATGTGTACTGCGGAGGAATATGAGTTAGGATTCTCCTTCTTCTTCCTTTCATGTGATAGACCTAGTGGTCTGTTACGGTCTCAATCCAACATTTGAAGGGTCTGCCCAAAGATCTCTTGCCTGGTGGCTGGTAATTTAAGATTTGACGTGGTATTCTTGTTATTATATTTCTCTTTTTCCAATTCATCTCCTTTAACAAGCTTGGGTCATCATCATTTAGAGCAGTCCTTTTACATCTTCTTTGAGACTATTTTTAGTAAGGTTAGTCCTCACAACAGGTTACTGGCCTGAAGTGAGTAAGTCCATCTAGGCCCTGCCACCACCCCTTGGGATACCTCGGTCGTCATGACCATACTCCCAAGTCCTAGTTCTAGTCCTCCCTAATCTAAATCTCGCGTCCACGTTCAAGGTCTCGGTCCTATAAAACCAACACTCCAGGGAGAGAGTGTTGGAGTTTTGCACTTCTGGGCAATTGATGAGCTACATAGTACATCAGGTCACTCAATCCTGATGACCCCACAGTTGGTCCACGGGCTCCATGAGCCTAGCCGGGAGGACTGCTGTCGCAGATCCACCGACCATTCCCCTGTTCTGCCTCCAGGGACGTGTCCTGCAGCCGTTGTGAGACCGGCTAGGGCTACAAGCCCAACAGTGTGAGACTTTTAGTACATCCAGGTGCTCATCTCCTGGCGACCCCACAGTTTGTCGACGGACCCGTAGGCCGAGCCAGGAACCAGTACAGTAGCTCCCCTCTGGACTGGTCCGAGCCGAGCCCTGGTGTGCCCCCAGGGACGCCTTCTGCAGCTGTTGTGGGCCAGCACGGAGCTCGCAAGCTCCAACAGATGAGCAACTAGTACGACAAGGCGCTCAACTCTTGCCTACCCCACTAATGGTTCACGAGTCCCTTGGACTTAACCGGGAGGACTGTCTAGCAGATCCACCGATCTTTCCCCCAGTGCACCAGCTGGGGACGTGTTTGGTTGCTGAAGTGGGTCCAGCCTGAGCATTAGTACGTCAGGTCGCTCAACTCCTGACGACCTCACAGATTGTCCTTGGGTCACTCGGTTCCAGAGTCGGCGCTAAGTCTCGAAGAACCAAAAAGACCGCGCTTCCTCCTTTCCCGAGCTTATTGACCTGGTGGTAATTCCCAGCATTACGCCCGGTATTGTCCCATCCAGCCCGTTCGCAAGACTAGGCCTAGTCGTGTAGCTGCTGTGAGGCAGCCCACTGAGCAATGTAGGCATCCAGGGAGCTCATCTCCCATGGTGCCCCCACAGATGGTCTCAGGTTCAATGAACCAGGAGATAGGGGGCACGATCCCCTAGTCTCCCACCGCCACGCCAACAGCGGCACATGCCCCCGCTGTGGGCCGGGATAGTTCTAGGCTTGACAGCAGGCCCCTTTCGCATATGTTTTTCCTGCTGACCCCACTCATGGTCCGCGAGTCCATCGGACTTGGAAGGGAGGACTGACTAGCAGATCCACCGACCTTTTCCCCACTACGCCACCGAGGGGACGCGTTTTGCTGGTGGAGTGGGCGCAGCACGAGCTAAATAGTACGTCAGGTCGCTCGAGTCCTGACGACCCCACAAATGGCCCGCGGGTCCGGTCCGGACCTAGCCGGGAGGAATGCAAGCAAACCACCGACCGTTCCCCTATCCGCCACCCGGGGACGCGCCCTGTTGCTGTTGTGAGCACAGCTGGGGCCCGTAAACGGACCCCCAGGGAGTGAGTAAGTCCAGTGGTGGGGTTGCCATCTTAGGCCTCTGGACAGGCGCGATTATGATACAGCATTTACTCTGTATCTTGATGGAACGGTTATACCGCCGTGACTCGGTCCCCAGAGCCCCGCTTGTTTTAGGCAGGTTGCACCACGAGCAGATGGGGTTGGGATTTAGATAGGAGAGGTTTATGGGGTACAAGCTAGCGATTAGTTGGAACCACATCTCTGGGTCCGAAATTTAATTTTTCATCATCATCATCCTTCACGGAATAGGTTTTACCTCCTGTGTTCTTCTATTTTTTCAAGAAGTGATTATATTTTTAGTTCCTCTAATATTCTCATTTCTAATATGTTCTTCTCTTGTACAACCTTTCACAGTCCGTAGGAATTTCATTTTCGCTGCCTGAATTTTATTTTTTTTCTTTTTCCTTCAGGACCTAGACCTTACTTCCATACATCGCCACTGGTAGTGCCATCGTTGAATAAAATCTTAGCTGCATATCCTTTCTTACGTTGTTCCTGAGTGTTCTGAGAAGTCCAATGTTTCAGGGTCCCCTTTCGAGGGTTATGCTGTTATGCACCTTGAAACTAAGTGCGAATTAAATTTGTTAAAGACTAAATTAATTAAATTTTATAATTTGAGAATTTAACTTTTCAATCCCGCCGGATATCGAACCCGGGCTCGCTAGTCATGAGCAGCTAGGCTACACATTGACCAGCACGGCGGACATTTAGCGATATGTTTAAAGATAGGTGATTGTGGTACAAACTTTACATTGTATTGGAAGGCAAGCAAGATATGTCAAGTGTCAGAACATGAAAATAATAATCGTATAATGTACAGTTACAAATGCAGATAGTAAACAAATAGAGGCTGCTCAAATGAAGATGTTGAGAGCAATAGCAGGATACCAAAGGACCGATAAAAAGAAAAACGAAGATATAAGAAGTAAAGTGATCCCACAACAGGCCCGGAGACCCTTGGGGTAGTAGGAGGTTAAGGCTCCCACTTTTTCAAGACAATCGGCACTTTTATGTTAGCCGGGTTGTCAGCCCTGCGTGACGGCCGCCTTTACCCCAGAACAAGCGTCTGGTACTCATTTCCGTTAGAGCCTGAGTCGGCCCCAGGGCCATAGTGCCGCCAGAGGGTTTGGGTCAGTTTAAAAATCCTGACCCCAACGGGACTTCAACCCTCGACCCTCCGGCTTGTAGCTCAGTGCCTTAACCACTACGCTACGGCGTGCCCCAAGATATAAGAACAGAACTTAATATATTTAATCTCTGTGAAAGAATAAAATATTATCAACATGCGTATCTTCAGCACGTATTACGAATGAATGAACAGCGCATACCAAGAAGAATGTATAATTATAAACCAAAAGAAAGAAGAATGTTGGGAAGACAATTGAAGATATGGAAGGAACAATTCGACCTATAATGAGATCGGAACAGGCCATTGGCCTTAATCCTTGTTGTTGATGATGATGATGTACAGTTTTTTTTTTCTTCTTAAGCCCTTTCCTTCCCTGTGCCTGGATTAGGACTCTCCGTAATGAGAACTTATTGACCAAGTTAGTTTGGCCAGTCTGCAGTTGACTGTTGAGGAGTTCACAGAGAGCGCGCAGAATCTCCTGATGAGGTCTACCGCAGCAGTAGACGAACGTCGAATTACAAGAAAACCAGACCACGCCAAGACGAATCAAACAGGATCAAGACGCCGTCCGTGTAATTTAGTTACGGTTATTTTACCCATAGATCTTAGCGAGTGATAGTGGGTCGGTCTAGCGCCTAGATATGATGTCTATAGGGTAACTAAGATATTTGTGGATGGGAAATTGTGGTAAATTTTGCACAGAGGCCTTTTTATTCAGGTTTGTGGATCTTTTACGAACCTAAAAATATTCGAACTCGGGACCCACGGCATAAAGTTCCTCCCGGAGGACTTCTCTTTGGATATTTACATCTTAAAAAAAGTCGACCACGGCCGGGTTTGAACCTGCGTCCATCGGAACTAGAGGCAAGGAACATAACCACTAGCCCACAGCGGCCAACATTTTTAGTTACATAATTTTTATCAAAAGTACATTTTTTTTTCTTTTATCGTTTATATTACATTTATGTGTAACCTTTTTATTCTTTAAAATATATTAGATTTCAAGATCAGCCTCATGGTCTAGTGGTCAGCGTTTCTGACTACTGTTCATGAGGTCTCGGGTTCGATTCCCGGTCAAACCGTAGGATTTTTCCTTAAAGGGAATCATTCCTGTGGTTGCCCCATGGTCTGGAATTTAGGTTAAGTTTAAGTTTTAGGAACTCTCCTGGTGCTTCATTATCATTTATCACCCATCATATCGTTGAGGTAATGTAACTCCCCATGGTTTGGAATTTAGGTTAAGTTTAAGTTTTAGGAACTCTCCTGGTGCTTCATTATCATTTATCACCCATCATATCGTTGAGGTAATGTAACTCCCCATGGTCTGGAATTTAGTTTAAGTTTTAGGAACTCTCCTGGTGCTTCATTATCATATATCACCCATCATATCGTTGAGGTAATGTAACTCCCCATGGTCTGGAATTTAGGTTAAGTTTAAGTTTTAGGAACTCTCCTGGTGCTTCATTATCATTTATCACCCATCATATCGTTGAGGTAATGTAACTCCCCATGGTCTGGAATTTAGGTTAAGTTTAAGTTTTAGGAACTCTCCTGGTGCTTCATTATCATTTATCACCCATCATATCGTTGAGGTAATGTAACTCCCCATGGTCTGGAATTTAGGTTAAGTTTAAGTTTTAGGAACTCTCCTGGTGCTTCATTATCATTTATCACCCATCATATCGTTGAGGTAATGTAACTCCGCCTTATAGGCGCCCGAACTTCAGAAGTGGGTTACAGGAGAGAACACCAGAAATGTCGAAATGACAACCTGGGGCATTGGGAAGAAAAAAAAAAGATTTCAATTACATACACAAATTACTGTTATTGACCAAGAAGAAAATTCTGAAATAAACTCCGTTTGTATTGTCACGTGACTATCGTCCACGCATTTTCATTAGTCGGATCAAGGTCACTGCTCAGCCGCCACATTGAATCCAATGATAATTCGTATGATATATGACATGTTGCGTGGGTTGAAATTGCCTCGCACTGCATCATGCAACTCTGTACTGACTTTTAAGACATGAGGGGGGAGGGGATCGTCACCCCAATATTACCTTGATCTGATTCATGTAAATATGTGTACTATAACAAAAATACAATCCACTCTTCCTTGGGAAAAACTAGTTAAGTCTAAAACAGTTAGATATTGTTTTAACGGCCTCATTTCCTGTAACTGACAAAAAGTCTTCGGTTTCAACCACCCTGCTGAGTGTCGCACAACAAAAGCCGACCACCTTTCAACCCTCATTACAGAGAAAGAGACGGATATATTCCGAAGTTGTCAAATAAACTAATCGATCTTTTTACAGGTATGTGCATGTTAATATAGCACAGAATGGTTTAATTTTAAAATTTTATTTTTAAAGAGTAACTTAATGTGGACGTGGCAACATTGGAAAGTGTAACCATTGGCTCGTGGTAGTTGCAAGTATTAGCTTAGAACGCCGTTAAAGCATGACCTACACAATAGGTCGATATATCTGTTTTTCCCAATGAACTTCCTCCCTTTTAGACTTATCTAAAACAAAAATTGTCTATTTAGCCAATATAATGAGCAGGGCTAGGGTTTTTATATAATAAAAGGTAAGATTTGCAATGCAGATAGTATATATTATTCAACTGTTTGTGTGTGAAACCAAAAAAAAAGACAGAAGTCTAACTTCTCATACTTCTCAACTGTTTGCGTGTGAAACCAAAACAAAAGACAGTCAGAAGTCTAACTTCTCATTATACTTTTCAACTGTTTATATGTGAAATCAAAACAAAAGACAGTCATAAGTAGGACAATGATTTTGCATCTTTTCCTCATGAAGCTTAAAACATTGCTTGCATATATTAAAATGTACGGCATTAAAAAAAACGGATTAAATAAAAGCAATTTGATAGGACATTTTTTTTTGCATTTTCTTAACTTTTTTAGGGATAGGTCATTTTTTGGCAATTTTTAGGTCATTTTGAGCATTTTTTACACTTTTCCGGAAGGCTGTGACATTATTTGTATTTGATTTAAGATTTTTATTATAATTCAGTATTTTTCCTTGTCAATACAATTTCTTATAATTAAGTAGTTGTTTTGCTAACTACTACCCCTATTTTTCAAGGTATGTGCATAATAATCTTGCCCACTTCTATGAATTTTATTCAGTTTCTTAGAGCTTATGCTAGCTTCTACCCTTATTCTGATTGTTAACTGCAATTCAAAATTGCTGTAAAAGTGCACTGTGTAATTGAAATGGATTTTCTGCAATAAAAGCTGTAATATGTATGTTTTAAATACTTTTCTGTTAATATTTTGATGTTAAGTTAAATTTTATGTAATTCAGTAATCAAGTGAGTACTTAATCTAATAAATAGTATTTTATTGGTAATTCTTAACTTTTTATTTGTCATTTTTTTTCATTTTATTGGTAATTTTTTGCATTTTTTACCAATTTATAGGTCATTAATGCCTTGCCCTAGTCATAAGTCTAACTTATTATACTAGTATGTTGCAATCTTAACTTTTACTTACTTACTTACTCACTGGCACTATCGAACCCGTAGGTTCATGGCCGCACGGGACATAAACTCTCCATACATCCCTATCCTGAGCTAATGCTTTCCAATCATTCCCTGTATAATCTACTTCCCTCAAATCATTGTTAATGTTGTTCTCCCACCTCATTCTTGGTCTACCAACTGGGCGTTTTCCTTCTGGCTTTCCTACAAGAAGTTTCCATGCACGTCTTTCATTCCCCATACGCGCAACATGTCCTGCCCATCGCAGTCTACGGGGACTTAACTGTTCTTATTATATCTGGCTTCCTATAAAGACCATGTAGTTCATTGTTATGTAGTCTTCTCCATTCACCTGTTTGTTCATCTCTCTTTGGTCCAAAAATTTTCCTAAGAACTTTATTCTCAAATACTCGTAATCTCCTATCCTCCCTTAAAGTAAGAGTCCATGTTTCGCACCCGTATAATATAACTGGTAGAATAATAGTTTTATATATTTTCAGCTTAACGTTCTTTGAAAGGAGTTGGGACATCAAAAGTCTCTGCAATGCACAATAGCATGCATTTCCAGAATTGAGCCTATGTTTAATTTCTTTCTTTTAGTACATACAAATCCTAATCCTAGTAATGAGGAATTGACTTATCTTGTTATTACCACATGAAGCGGTATACATAACAGTATCCATTAAGGAAGTGAAAAAAAAAAAAATACTTATCTGGTTTTTTTGGGTGATAAGTGAATTATAAGTTGGAAGTTCAGCAATTCCTGAAATATAAGCAGGGATATAAGTATTAAGTGGCAGGCGTATCTTGTTTGATTTGCATTACATTGAACTCTGGTTCTTGCGTAAGTTTAGTAGTTAAAACCTGCCTTCGTTCTGTGTCAATATTGGATAAATTGTGCAAACTCCATCATGCACAGCTCTGCAAATTCATAATATCTTTCATTTATGTAAATACTCTGTGAATATAAATATTTCTTCACTTGATAAAATACAGATCGAGTCATTAAAACGATGATTGTCAAAGATCGTCAAACACGAAATATACCTTTTTCTTCTCCTTCACTTCATGGGTTAGGCAAATTGCCTTTTCCGCCTCACAATTGTTGTGTCCATCTTTTCACATACATTCCTTGAACCTCTTGGCTTGTAGTTAAATGCTGCTTTTGGTAATCTTGTTACATTAAATATTTCTACATGTCTAAACAATTTTTCACTATATTCTTTGATTTTATCATTCAATGGGTATATATTTAACTATGTTCTTATATCTTCATTCTTTATCAGATCAATTCTTGTGCAACCTTTTGTTTTTCTAAGGAAGTTAATTTTACGCACACAAAATATATTAAAAAAATAATTAGCCCCCTTCATAAATGTTATGGACCAGATAGCAAGACCACTTTAGGTTCGAATCCGGGCAGCAAAGGGACAGAGATTTGTGTTCGTGTAAAACTGACTCTGAGGACCTACAAAAAATATCCATTGCGCGACAGGCCTAGAAGGCTCTTGGCCTATTAGCCGGCTGCTGGCCTCACATCCACAAGTGTTAAATCACATAGGTAGACGATCATCCAGCCAGCGTACGGGTGACATATGGTCAGCATGTCGAGTCCTCCAGCAGTTATAGCTGTTTTTCTTAACCTAGAGTCGCTACTTACTGTAGCTACCAAAATTCCTCACGATGCTGGGTGGACACCGGCCCCATACTGGCCGAGATTCCATGAGAAAATTTGGTCTCCCATGAATACCCGAACCAGCTCAAGTCCCGTAGCTATGCCTCAAGACTTAATCACTGTGCTACGGCGCGGGACGAAGACCCTCTCATACGTCTATAAATTTAACTTTCTTGGGGGATAAAGATAGTCGGACTATAGGATTAGGTTCGCTACATATTTATCGCGCAGTTTACTAACGATTCTCACGTCCCATGAGCCATCATGGCCTGTTACCGGGGTATCTTCACTTAAATAAATATTACTGTAGAATCTCTTTAATTTTATTCTTCTTTTTTTCTTTGTTATCTGATATATTTTGTATTTAATGAATAAAATCATCAACGTTTTACATTATTCTCACAAATATTTACATTATTTAACATTCATAATAGCTGTTTCAATACACTGCATCGTCATCAGACGATTATCATAAATAAATAAATTAATATATATATATATATATATATATACATATACATTTAATTTATTAGTATAGTCAACTATACTCATAAATAAACAAGTTAAATAAAATAAATATTTATGAAAATAATATAAATAATTTGATTTTTATTTATTAAATACATAATGGATTTTCATTAAGTAAACACCAAATCAATTTATTACCGAATATATTTTGTATACTACATGCTCTTTATAGGAAGCTAGATATAATAAGAACAGTTAAGTCTCATAGACTGCGATGGGCAGGACATATGGCACGAATGGGGAATGAAAGACTTGCATTGAAGCTTCTTTTAGGAAACTAGGGGAAAACACCCAGTTGGTAGACCAAGAATGAGGTCGAAGAATAACATTACCTATGATTTGAGGGAAGAAGATTATACAAGGAACGATTGGAAAACATTAGCTCAGGACAGGGATGCATGGAGAGCTTATGTCCACGCGGCCATGAACCTACGACTTCGATAATACCAGTGAGTAAGTATATATTTTGTATGGGTTTTACAGATTTTACATTGTCTTTATTATTATATTAGGCTATCTATGCGTTATAGATAGAATAACGTAAATATTTTAGTTAATGTATTCACGTAGACTTTCACGGCCGGAGTTGCTATGATGATCTTGATGAAGATTTTCGGGCTGTAGGCCGTGGTCGTGAGGCTTGTAGTTCCCCGACGTTTCACCAAAGACTGTGTCTGGCATCCTCAAGGGTTGTCTCAAGACGCAGTCTTTGGCGAAACGTCGGGGAACTACAAGCCTCACGACCACGGCCTACAGCCCGAAAATCTTCATCAAGATCATCATTTTAGTTAATATATTTTTATTTTTGTCATTTTAATATATAAGTAGACATGCTTTTTTAAGTTTAATTTTATTATACAGTCTGGAAATGCGTGCTATTATGCATTTCAGAGACTCTTGATGTCCCAACTCCTTTCAAGGAACATTAAACTGAAAATATATAAAACTATTATTCTACCAGTTATATTATATGGGTGCGAAACATGGACTCTTACTTTAAGGAGGAGATTACAAGTATTTGAGAATAAAGTACTTAGGAAAATTTTTGGACCAAAGAGAGATGAACAGACAGGTGAATGGAGAAGTCTACACAACAATGAACTACATGGTCTTTATAGGAAGCCAGATATAATAAGAACAGTTAAGTCTCGTAGACTGCGTTGGGCAGGACATGTTGCACGTATGGGGAATGGGAGACTTGCATGGAAGCTTCTTGTAGGAAAGCCAGAGGGAAAACGCCCAGTGCGTAGACCAAGAATGAGGTGGGAGAATAACATTAACTATGATTTGAGGGAAGTAGATTATACAGGGAATGATTGCAAAAGCATTAGCTCAGGATAGGGATGTGTGGAGAGCTTATGTCCGTGCGGCCATGAACCTACGGGTTCGATAGTGCCAGTGAGTAAGTAAGTAAGTTTATTATACAGTAAAACTTCCTCAAAGCAGAATCGCATGGGAACATTTTTTTTTTTTTCCACATTAGACAAAATTTCGCATTATAAAAAAAACTAAAACTCATTAACGATTTTAGATTATAGAGTACTTTATATGTCTTTTTACGTTGGCTTAATTGTAGTTCCGCTGCCGTTGAAAAGCGAAGTATAGTATGTATGGACGACTTCTACGGTAACGCGCGAAAAAAACAGTCGCGTTTCGTCAGCGTTGAAATTGTCTCTTACGGGTATTCTGAAATTAAAGTATTCGGTTTCCGCTCACTAACTACAGTTTCGTCCACATCCTTTGATTGCTCGAACATTTCATTCCAGACTACATTGTGTCGTCTTTTAAAACTGTCCAGTCAACCGGAAGATGCCTTGAAATCGTTATTACCTAAAAATTTAGCAACACATAGGGCTTGATTTTGGAGCAGCAGTCCTGAAATTTGGACATTTATCTTCAATCACTTTCACTTTTTCGTTTAATGACAATGATACATACCTTTTTACCATCTTTATTCCGTAAATTCAGAACGCTACTTGTGAAAGATCGGTCTCAGAACTTAAACTAATATTTAAGATTTTACAGTGCAATGGGTTTTTAAGACAGGTGTGTGTCGTAGCCGAGCGGTTAAGGTAGGAAGCCTTGGCGCAGAGCGACGGGACTTGCGCTGGTTCGAGTCTCCATGGGGGAAGAAATTTTCTCATGGTATTTCGGCCAGTATGGGACCGGTGCCCACCCAGCATCGTGAGGCAATTGGGTAGCTACAATAAGTAGCGGCTCCAGGTTGAGGAACCAGCTATAACGGCTGGGGGACTCGACATGCTAACCACATGTCACCCCTACACTGGCTGTTGATCATCTACCTCTGTGATTGACACATGTGGATGTGAAGGGCCAGCAGCCGGCTGGTAAAAGGGCAACCGCTGAAAAGTGGAAAGACCCTCAATCGAATCGGTGTGTGTATTTCACATTACGGGTGTGCAATGAGGCCGAAAGAAAATATCAGGTACAATCTCTACTTCACCCAGCGGCACGAACCATTCCTTCTTTTTTTTTTTTTTTTTTTTTTTTTTTTGCTTAGTGGGAAATCATTAAAGTGAAAACTAATTTATTTCTGTCTGTCTTTCCGCTTTGTAAAAACTTTTTCACAAATTGTGTAGAAATATCCTTCCGTTTCCGCCGTTGGACAGATTCCGTTTTATGCAAAATATATAGATGTAAAATTACTAATATTTCGCTGGGACCAATAAATTTGTTCCCATTGGACAGATTTTCGCATTATTCATGTTCCGGATTAAACAAGTTTTGCTGTATATATATATATATATATATATATATATATATATAGCGTGCTGCCTTGTCACGCAGCGGGCCCGGGTTCGATCCCCGGTCGGGGCAGTTTTTCTGGGTGAGGTTTTTATCGGGGTTTTTCCTCACCTGTAAGACAAATGTAAGGAAAACTTTAAGGCCCAAACGGTCCCCGAAATCATATGGCCATCATTATCATCATCACCCTTATCATTATCATCATCATCATCCTTCACCGGTGTGGAAAGCAACGGGAAGCTACCACACCTACAATTCCCTAGTAAAGCTGCAATCATAGCATGAAAATGCTATGATTGCAGTGAAGGGCAGAATTACTATGGATGGATGGATGGATGGATGGATGGATATATATATATATATATATATATATATATATATATATATATATTGTAGATTTTCGCTACTGGCATCACTTCCACGTAACATGTATAGAGATGGACGATCATGCAGCCAGTATAGGGGTAACATGCTGGTCATCGTGTCGGATACCCAGCTGTTATAGGTGTTTATTTTTACCCGGATCCGCAATTTATTCTAGCTAACCAAATTTATCAAGACGCTACCGGTCCCGGGTGAAATTCCATGAGAAAATTTCTTCCCCCATAGGGACTAGAACTATAGAATTATTTACATTTTATAATTTTTTTGTTTTTTCTTTACAGACTGCCGACCATGTTTACCAGAGGAAATGGCCAGACTCTATTGCACTAGTGATTTTGGTGAGTAAATTTTTATATAATTTTCCTTGTTTCAAACGGTTTGATACCAAAGATCATAATATAGCGTGACAAACTTTTTATTATACCCAACGGACTATGTATTTCTGCTGTTTAGTAATTTATTTTTAGTAAAAATTCACCTATTTAATTGTTAATAATATTATGATATCATTGATGACGAAATGGGTGGTCATGAAATTCCAATATACAGTAGAAAAACATTGGAAAGAAAATCCGACAGATTGGTCGACCTTGGGTCCTCCGGACTGTGAGTCTGAAACGGTCCCGGCTGATCCACAGTGCCTCGAAAACTATATAGACCTATATATATTCATCTATACATAGTTATTCTGCCCGAAGGCAGGTCATTCACTGCAATCATAGCATTTTCATGCTATGCCTTGATGCCTTGCAGCTTTACTAAGGAATTATAGGCGTGGTAGCTTCCCGTTGCTTTTCACGCCGGCCGATGAAGGATGATGATGATAATGATAAGGATGTTGATGATGGCCGGATGATTTTCGGGGACCGTTGGGCCCTAAGCTTCCTGACATTTGTCTTACAGGTGAGGAAAAATCCCGAAGAAAACATCACCCAGGAGCCTGTCCCGACCGGAAATCGAACCCGGACCCTTATATATATAGTGATATCAGTATAGTATTGGACAGCAGACGCGGGGTTTGTGCTGTGCGATGACTTCGCTTACACATGCAAACACGGGACTTGAAATGTGCTCTGAACTCAGCAGTATATGAGTATATCCCACGCATTCACGGTCACAGTCAGTTAGTGTGCTTCGAATAGATAAGGTGCTCGCTCGCTTTTCATTGTGAACTGAATGACGGTGTGTAAACTGTATAATAGCTAATAATTTTTCTACTTGAACAACGTGTATTTATTTATGATCAATATTTGTTAATTTTGAACTTTAGTCACGGACAATACTACATTAAGACCAGCATCGAGAACATCAATAAATGTAGCGAAGAGAGATTTGCTGATGATGGAATAGAGATTCTGAAAGTCCTTCAGACAGAAAAAACATGCACATATTTTTTTTAAAGTTGAGGACGACGGCACTAACATAAGAAGGCACATATTTTAACGTTTTTATTTTATTTTATGACTGTCCACCTCAACGATTTTAAACAATGAAATTGTATTAGTATTGATTAGGTACTATAATTACTTTTTATTTACTTATTTTGTAATAAGTCACCGAAGACTGTGTATTCCTTATATCAAAATACTCATGAAATATCCCTGAATAACCTATAACATTTTGTCGGTAGATTTTTGTTCCACCGCACCGTATATCATATAGTATAATTCAATATTAATATTCGTTGGAAAAACCGACATTTATATGTATCTTAACAAGATTTTAAAAATACATTATGAAACACCGTTAAGTTTACTGTGTTAAAGTTATAATAATTGTGAAACAGTACCTGATATCTCAGTCGTCCTCAATAATTTTCAGTGTTGTTTTAGAGGCCTTTCGATAACTTACGTATCATCTTCTGCTTTCATTTCAACACAAAAGGTAGCAAAAGCCCTCAAAAAACATTAAAAATATAAAAATTGCCTACAGAACAAATAAACTAAATAATATAATTTCAAATAAAATATAAGAAACTAACTTATATCAAAATAGAGGAGTTTATAAATTTAATTACAATAGCTGTTAAAAAATGTATATAAGGAAGAACTACTAGAAACTTCACGACAAGATTTAGTGAACATTTCAGATATTTCATAAAGAATGAAGGTAAGTCCAGTTTTTCAAAATATATAGTAGAAGCAGGACATCAATTCAACACAATAGACAACGTATTATCGATCCTGCATAGAGAAAAATATGTATCGAAAATCAACGTTCTCGAAGAATTAGAAATCATCAAGGAAACCACCCGTTGAACAAGAACGTACCCAGCATACACCCCCTGTACAAAATAATTACCAACAACAGTCAATACCAAAATTAAAGCAGAAGATGGTACATAAGTTATCGAAAGGCCTCCTACAAAACAACACTACAAATTATTGAAGACGACTGATATATCAGCTACTACTACACAAATATTAAAACTTTAATATGTATCTTAGACAAATTATTTTTCCACAGAGATAATATCCTCTGGCTAAAAATATACCTTCCCACGTAAATAATTTTCTGATTTGTGGTCTCATTATTCCCCAACATTACCACAAGATTTTACGTGAAAACAATAAAAATTACAGAATAAACTACATAATATATCAATATACAAAAGTGGAGGGGAAGAATGCTGAACAAAAGATCCCTCACGGAAAACATGTGTTGAAGCCTAGGGCATTACTTGGAGACAACTGTCCTAAAGCTATAATTTGAATTACGTTATAATATACTGCCAGAAGGTTCGCTTAATAAAATAACGAATTAGTAAAAATCTGTGTAATACGTAACACAGTTTACTGATGGAGAAATATTAACATCTGTTGTTGTGGTTTAGATAAATGAACATCAACAATGACAAAAGATAAAAGCCATGCAAATGTAAATATTACGTTCAAAAGTTTACGAGACTGTCAAAACCAATGTGGACAAAAACCTGCTTTCTTTGTTTAACCGAACAGTTTTATTTATGTCATGTTGTTAATTTATAAAATCGGTACCTGGTAATTCAGTCGTCCTCAACTGGAAACTATACAAACTAAAATGCACTAGTTGTGAACATTTCCATATAGGCAAAACAACAAGAAATTTCAACACAATAGGCCTATATTCTGAACATTTAAAAAAAATTACCAATAATTAAGAAACATCAAGTTTTGCCAAACATATACTAGAAACAGGTCATCGATTTGAAAAAAATCGATAACTCTACGTCAGTACTATACAGCGAGTATAACAACAGGATCAGCATCCTTGAAGACATAAAGATTCTAAAAGAAGCAAAGAATAAAGACTTACTTAACGAGAACATACCCGCACACATAAATCATGTGCTTTCGGAATTTCCCTACATTTGTTTTATTGAAGTGTGTTTCTTAGGCTGGACAGACTATAACACATAAACACATTACTCTTTAATAAATCTCCGAAGATCATGGGTTTCTTATATCAAAAGACTTAGTCAACATCTGAGAACAACATGTGAAGGTTTTCAGTAGAGTTCTGTTTCATTATGATATAGGTCTACTGAATTTTTCAATAGGCCTATAAAACATGTATTCGAGTTTGGGAGTATCAAAATACATGTACGGAGTATTATCCATTGTAACAAATCATATAGTTTATCGATACAGTTTACATAGGTATGTTACCGACTACTTCTCACTGGCACTATCGAACCCATTGGTTAATCGCCGCGCGGACATAAGCTCTCCACATGTCCCCATCCTTGGCTAATGTTTTCCAATCATCCCCTGCATAATCTACTTCCCACAAATCTTGGTTATTGTTATTCTCCTATCTCAATCTTGGTCTATCAACTAGGCGTTTTTCCATCTGGCTTCCTATAAAGACCATGTAGCTCACTGTTGTGTATAGTGTTTTCCATTCACCTGTCGGTTCATCTCTCTTTGGCCCAAAAATTATCACTTAACATTTAAATTTCATCCCTCTCAAATATTTTAATAATTCCCTGACTCATATAGCTTATTTATTCTTATCAGTATGTAATTTATACGTGTTTATTACAAGAGTGTAGTTTTTATGTCTTCTGTTGTTTCTAGCATTGCTATGAAAGAGAAATATTGGAGAGTTTCTGCATTCTGTATCACACACATAAAAGTACAATTCTGTCCAAATGATAAAGGGAAGCTAATACGCTTACAAGTCGGATGATCTAGGAATCGAGAATTTTTAAACTCCCCTAAACCTTATTAAGTTCTTGTGAAAGTATTTTAACGTAATATGACATAAAGAAGAGTGTTTACTTCGTTGCAACCGTCGGCCATTTTGAATTCCCATAGAATAACTGTAGTGAAGATGAAGTTATTTATGCAGTTAAACACAATTTAAATTCAACGTATATTTGTAGATTTTAATATCTATGTTATGAATACATAGAGTATTTTATATAGATATTTAATTATTTTAGGGGCACGCCGTAGCGTAGTGGTTAAGGCACTGGGCTACAAGCCGGAGGGTCGAGGGTTCAAGTCCCGTTGGGGTCAGGATTTTTAAACTGACCCAAACCCTCTGGCGGCACTATGGCCCTGGGGTCGACTCAGCCTCTAACTGAAATGAGTACCAGACGCTTGTTCTGGGTTAAAGGCGGCCGTCACGCAGGGCTGACAACCCGGCTGACATCAAGTGCCGATTGTCTAGAAAAAGTGGGAGCCTTAACCTCCTACTACCCCAAAGGCCTCCTGAGGCCTGTTGTGGGATCACTTTACCTTTTTATTTAATTATTTTATAGTTTATTTTAATTTTCAAGCAAAGTCTGTTGAAGTAAAGTTTTAGACATGATATAGTTCTTAACAAAGTTTTCCTTGGCCTAACTGTAAATCTCTACTTTTAGTGTGGTATGTTAGTACAGTTAAGGGTAACTATAGGTCAAAGCTGAGTATATAACCCTGGGGAAGTGACGGCCTCGTGTCTATCTGTGCTACGAAGAACCGCTGATGGGTGAGAAAGCTACCATTTTTCTTAATATGTGCCCTGGACTTATAAAAAGGGAATCAATTACCTTAACTATTTTTAATGCTATATTTTCAAAAGGAATATTCGAATTTTAAACATGTAGATTAGGGTACATTTATTATCCCACATCTCCCGTTCTCAAACTCAAGGAAGTTAGGTATAAGGTTTTAAAATATAAGCTAGATTAGGTATTTAGGGCTAGACACTTAGGTTTATTTGTAATTTATTCTCTAGAAATAAAGTAGTTAAATTTAAGAATCCATTTGTTTATTTCAAAACACATATGCATATATAACTGTACATCCTCATACTAACGCTCGGCTGACAACTCACGCTACCAGATTTTCCAAGTCCCGAAGGTCCTTAAAGCCTAAGAATACCAGCGGTTCGTAATAATCTAAAAACAAACATTATGTAATTTAAATACTCTAACCTGTAAAAGTAATAGAGAGAGAAAAATATTGACATATACGCGGTAAATGTATATTTTGAATTTTCATAGTATAACTGATGTAACATAAGTATTAGTGTGGTTATGACTTCCATGTTGTATAATTGCAGAGGTATTAAAGTGGTCATGACAGGAATTAGTCCCTTTTATATTTATGAGTAAAATGAATTAAAGATAAGTAAATTTCATGACTAAATACATTTAATATATCGTTTTATGGATGTTTGTTGCATTAAAATGGTGTTTAAGTGGATGAATACATTTCTGGTTAACTACAACCGCGACAAAAAAACATGAAGTGTAATATTTAAACATTTTATGAAAAATTCGAAATGAAATATTTTAATTATCATCGGCATTAATTTGTTTACCAACTACTGAAAATCTCTCGCTTGGGATAGTACAAATTGTAATTGTAATATTTTAATGTCTACCACTATGGTCTCGAGATAGCGTGTTACCTTGTCACGCAGCGAGCCCGGGTTCGATTTGTGCTGGCTGTAGCATTATTACCGCATATACTAATTAATTATTGCATGTTAGCCAATAGCATAGAATCCATATATATATTAAAGTATTGAATTAACAATCAGAATGTATTTATATTATATTATGAAGGGAAATTGCGTACTGGACACTCTAATATATAATAATAATTACATGTGGATATTCAAGTTGAAACAGGCAGGGGCGTTGAGTTTGGATAATATTACTCACCATCCCCCAGTCTAATACAAGGGCGTCGAGTCAAGATAAGATTACTCTCCATCCCCTAGTTGAATACCGTAAGATAACATGGCTGGAAAATTCCGTCTTCATACGTAACTTTAGAAGAGATATGTCCTTATTTGGAAATGAGGGTAATACATTCCAACTCAGCGTCCATGCCACGCCCGCTTATCAGAGGGTTTATAACGGCTGATGCCCTTGGCATCAGGGCTTATTCTTCATGGTTCCGACCTCGTCTCTATGACAGTTAGAGACACAATATTGTAACTTTTTAATCATCGTCTTTAATAAATATACTAAATCAAGTTCTGCATTCACTGGAGTTCTTGGACTCACAACGAATCCTACCTTCAAATTGTCTGATCTACCCGAGGGCCAGGTCACGACAGATTCCCGATCGGTACAGGCTCCTGAGTGAGTTTTTTTTCGGTTTTTTTTCCTCACCTGTAAGACAAATGTCAGGAAGCTTAGGGCCCAATGGTCCCCGAAAATCATCCGGCCATCATCATCATCCTTATCATCATCATCGTCATCCTTCACTGGTGTGGAAAGCAATGGAAAGCTACCACACCTATAATTCCCTAGTAAAGCTGCAAAGCATAGCATGAAAATGCTACGATTGCAGTGAAAGATCTGCCCTCGGGCAGAATTACTATGGATGGATGTATAGTTAAATAATGATTTGTGAGTAAGGGTCGGTTTCACCAACAGAGGTAACTGTATTATGCCAGTTTAATCTATGTATTATATATGGGGAAAACTGGCGTAATACAGTTACCTCTGTTGGTGAAACTGACCCTAGACAGCTTAATTTTATTTGTTAAATAGTCCTAACAAATGCCACTCTTCATTTCTAAATTCTCTAGATGAATTCACTCCTCACTTCGTAAGTCGTGAATTTATCGATAATTTGGAAATCACTCGTGGCATTACTTATGACTATTTAACTCATGCCCCAAATGGGAGTCAATGACCAATCACGTTTTAATGATTTCTGTTTTACAACCAATCAGAGTCGTGTTTCACCAAATATTTATCAGTGTTATAATTACCATATTAAAGAAAGCTCCTCCTTACAATATTGCGTTCCTTTGGCAATAAATAGTACGATCTGGTTGCAGTGATAAACAAAAGAAGCAGTAGAAGCGTACCTATCGTTTCTCATTTGTTCTCAAACATCGACGTTTACATTAAATATATAAATATTTTAAAATAACTATAGTTAAATAATGATTTGTGAATAAACAGCTTAATTTTATTCGTTAAATAGTCCTAACAAATGCCACTCTTGATATCCAAATTCTCTAGATAAATTTACTCCTCACTTCGTAAGTCGTGAATTTATCGATAATTTGGAAATCACTTGTGGCATTACTTATGATAAATACATTTCAGATTAGCTACACCGCGCCAAAACATCTAAAGTGTATTATTTTAACATTTATAGTAATTAATATCCCCTCAGGGGTCCTCATCTAGGGGATATGTGGATGGCGACCACAAGGTGCCCAAGCTGTGCAAAACATTTCTTCCACTTACTTGTGTTTTGCACTCTTTTAACTTTACTATCTAACCTCTCTTGGTTAACTCTTTTTTTGACGCCGACGCTATTAGGGCATCCGAGGGCTAGGGAGTCTTTCCTTTCTTCCATTTCTTCTTTCCTTTATTTTCTTTTCTTCTCCAGAAAAGCCTGACCAGAGGCTATAAGATGGCAGCCCCATCACTTGTCTTGCCTTCCTTTGGCCAGCAACCAATCGAAGGGACTATTATTATGCTTTCAAGTCTTATACGAGAATTTCCCTCAAACGCTGGAGGGAAAATTTTCTATAGGATCGTAACAGGCCTTGGCCTTATACTTGGAAGGAAGAAGAAGAAGAATTTTGTTTATGAACTGCTGAGCTTTTTCACTTGGAATAATAAAAAAAAAGATCCGAAGGAAAATATTTTAATTATTATCGCCATTAATTTGTTACCAACTACTGATACTAAAATCTCTCGCTTGGAATAATACAAATCGTAATAGTAATATTTTAATAGTAATCGGAAGTAATTTGATTGACACCCAGTGATTTTTTCACATGGAATGATTAAAAAAATATGAAAGTCTAGTGTGATATAGACGTATTTTATTGGACTTGAATGTTGTAAGTGTCGTGACGGGGACTTGTAACAACGTTAGAAAAAGGGATTAAGTACTTAATGGATGTGATACATCACTTGTACAAGGTCTGTGTCATTGTCTTCTACGTCATATCTAAGGACACCCTTTTATAATCTTGTTTTTGTGGGTGGAATTTTTTATTCTAACTCTTAGAGAAGGTCTGATTCCCCGACGCATTGAAAATAATGTTGAACGTGGTCAGGCATTAAGTTGCAATGAATTGCTATAATTGCATGAGTGAACTAAGCGAATTTAGCCTTCACAGGGCATTTAAAACACATACAATTATTATCTAATTATTTGTATTTATAATCAATTTATCAGAGGAAACCCATATTCAAATCAATTGATTTGGTGCTTCACGAAAATCGCTGATATTTATTTATTAAATAAAACTATCGAAGTATTATATGATTTACATAAATATTTATTCTATTTAATATTCGTAACAGATACAAATATAGAATAAGTAAAATCATATAAATATCTTGGTTCAACTGTAAATGGAAAAAACTATATAGAGGAAGAAATTAATGAAAGAATTTCTTTGGGCAATAAAGCTTACTGTGCAAATAGAATACTATTCAAAAGTAAACTTGTCTCCAGATTAACTAAAGTTCTTCACTTCCTGGTTTAGGCAAGATTTGCCTCTTCCGTCTTCACTAATAGGTCTAAGACCATCTCTTCTGAGGACGTCCGACATCTCTTCTTCCTCTTGGAAAATAATACTTACTTACTCACTGGCACTATCGAACACGTAGGTTCATGGCCGCGCGGACATAAGCTCTCCATATATCCCTATCCTGAGCTAATGCTTTCCAATCATTCCCTGATAATCTACTTCCCTCAAATCATAGTTAATGTTATTCTCCCACCTCATTCTTGGTCTACCAACTGGGCGTTTTCCCTCTGGCTTTCCTACAAGAAGCTTCCATTCAAGTCTTTCATTCCCCATACGTGCAACATGTCCTGCCCATCGCAGTCTACGAGACTTAACTGTTCTTATTATATCGGGCTTCCTATAAAGACCATGCAGTCCATTGTTATGTAGTCTCTTGAAAAATAATGGAAGATTTTATTTGGTAAATAAATATCCTGTACGGGTTTTCGTTGTATGAAGCGTTGAAGTAAAAAGAGAACTTTCTACATAGAACTACAGAATTTAGAGTTAACTCTAAAAAATAGTTAATTATAATCCTCCATTCATTAATCTGAACATATCATTAGTTTGAATTGTAGAACTCAATTTCAAATTTTTCCACTATTACTTTACATTTATGGTTCAAATTCTTCCCTGTAGGGGGAGAGCGCCTAAATCTCCGTAAAGAGGAAACATGGGCCTACAATACAATACAGTACAATACAATACTTTACATTTATAATTGTTTGTAATTGAACTGGTGAGATGCAAAAAGAAAACATTCCATACAATGCAGTTTTGAGAAAAAAAATCATGTAGACTATTTAACTCATGCCCAAATAGGAGTCAATGACCAATCACGTTTCAATAAATTTTGATTTACAACCAATCACAGTCTTTTTCACCTCGATTTTATCAATTTGATTTTATCATGTTAAAATCAAGCTCCTCCTTTTTAACATTTTGAATAGGTCAGAGCATTATTTTGCAGTGACTGACTCTCTAGAAATACGCTGATTATAACACTTTATATATTAAGATGTGAGAATCCTAGAATGCAAATGGCTCCCAGATTGTATATATGGTGCACGAATGTAACCAGATACAGCTTGCAGAATATAATAGAAAACATTTATAGCGATTGATTATACCACAACAAAAAACCACTGTTTACATTTTCTCAAATGTATTACTTCGTAGGTATTTACGTTCCAGAAAAATATAATTGACATATTTACATCACAGGACATTAGAAATTAATTAATATGTTGGTTGTAAACAGTTTGATGTGTTTCATTCTTTCTCCACTAGGGTGCATTCTTACAATATTGCGATCCTTTGGCAATAAATAATATGATCTGATTGCAGTGATGAACAAATGAATCATAAATGTTTCTCATTTGTTTTCAAACATCGCCGTTTACATAAAATATATAAATATTTTAAAATAACTATATCTAAATAATGATTTGTGATTAAACAGCTTAATTTTATTCGTTAAATAGTCTTAACAAATGCTACTTTTGATTTCCAAATTCTCTAGATAAATTGGAGATCACTCGTGGCATTACTTTTGAATATGATGAATTGGTACACTTTAGACAAAAAAAGTTACTTCTGGTTACTAATTTACGGTAATATCTTCTACTTGTCCCCAGTAACGTAATGTTTATTGTTATTTCATAAGAAATGTACAAAGTTCGTGGAATGTTTTCCTTTTGCATCTAATCAGAACAATACATGATATATTTTTTAAAAAATGTATTGATTACAATAAAATATTTAAATAAAATGCCAACATAATATTTTAAACATCAATTTACTTGAAAGGACGGTTTGAGTATTAATACAATTTTGAATATAATCGTCCATTTATCATTCTGATCACTCACCAGTTCTTCAGGAGCTGGTTCAGCAGATCACGGCAATGTGCAGTTGTAGAACTCTTTTTGTTCATTTAGAATATATTGTATTATCTTGATTCAAATCCAAATTAAAATAATATTTTTCTTCTGCATGTCACTACAAATTTTACATGTGGTTTTAATAGAATTAAAATGAACTTTTTATATCGTTGGGTGTAGGCTACAATATGTTAAAATATAAAATAGGTATCTCAGTTTGAAATAACCAAAAAGTGGAATATTTTCCTTTTGCATCTCACCTCCGCCGTAGCGTAGTGGTTAAGGCACTGAGCTACAAGCCGGAGGGTCGAGGATTCAAGTCCCGTTGGGGTCAGGATTTTTAAACTGACCCAAACCTTCTGGCGGCACTAAGGCCCTGGGGTACACTCAGCCTCTAACGGAAATGAGTACCAGACGCTTGTTCTGGGGGTAAAGGCGGCCGTCACGCAGGGCTGACAACCCGGCTGACATAAAGTGCCGATTGTCTAGAAAAAGTGGGAGCCCTAACCTCCTACTACCCCAAGGGCCTCCGGGTCTGTTGTGGGATCACTTTACTTTACTTTTTATCTCCCTATTCTCTTTTATTACTACTGCATTGAATTCATACTTCTTTCAAGATAATGTTAAATATGCAGTTTTTTTTATATATTTGACGCTTACACTAGCAATTGTCTTTTCATAAATAATGCCACGAGTGAATTTATCTAGATAATTTGGAAATCAAGAGTGGCATTTGTTAGGACTATTTAACGAATAAAATTAAGCTGTAAAGTAAAGTAAAGTGATCCCGCAACAGGCCCGGAGGCCCTTGGGGTAGTAGGAGGTTAAGGCTCCCACTTTTTCTAGACAATCGGCACTTTATGTCAGCCGGGTTGTCAGCCCTGCGTGACGGCCGCCTTTACCCCAGAACAAGCGTCTGGTACTCATTTAAGTTAGAGGCTGAGTCGACCCCAGGGCCATAGTGCCGCCAGAGAGTTTGGGTCAGTTTA
Source organism: Diploptera punctata (assembly GCA_030220185.1). Taxonomy (NCBI): domain Eukaryota; kingdom Metazoa; phylum Arthropoda; class Insecta; order Blattodea; family Blaberidae; genus Diploptera; species Diploptera punctata. Next base: position 1,209,517 of record JASPKZ010010256.1, read on the forward strand.
AAAATCCTGACCCCAACGGGACTTGAACCCTCGACCCTCCGGCTTGTAGCTCAGTGCCTTAACCACTACGCTACGACGTGCAGCTGTTTAGTCACAAATCATTGTTTAACTATAGTTATTTTAAAATATTTATATGTTTAATGTAAACGGCGATGTTTGAAAACAAATCAGAAATGTGAGATTATGTTCATTCACTGCACCTTGATCATATTATTTATTGCCAAATAAGATCCCAATATTGTAAGAGTGGAGAGATAATGAAACACATCAAACTACGAGTATATATCATAATCAACATTACGGGTTATTCATTTATTTTTTTAGTAAACAACTCAATAAAATCAAGGAATCTTTTCATTATTGGTATACTCAATGTATTTGTTGGAGAAAAATAATGCTTTGACCTGTTTAGAACATTAAAAAGGAGGAGCTTTCTTTATCACAAAAGCTGGAGCTGATAAAGAGAAATCTATAAAGAGCGAGGTGAAACACGACTGTCACTGGTTGTAAATAAAACATCATTGTAACGTGATTGGTAATTGACTCCCATTTGGGGCATGAGTTAAATAGTCTCCATTAACAATATGAATAGGCTTTAAATATAAAATTATCGCTACCTTTATTAAATCATTAGCATTAATACTACTACTACTGCTACTACTACTACTACTACTACTACTACTACTACTACTACTACTACTAATAATAAAATAATAATAATAATAATAATAATAATAGTCTGACTATTAGGTACTCACAGTATTTTATTATAACTGACTTGCTGATCTGATATGAAAAATAGCGAAATCGGGGTAAGAAAGCCGAAACTAAGTTTGAGGGACTGTTTGCTCTAGGTGACTTCTTGAACTGTCATCTGCTAACCAGAGATAGCATCCACTTCAGTCTGCTAGGTATCTTGGATATATGTCACGAATTTATTATTTATTGTATTATTATTAAACATGTGCATACAAAATAATTTGTGTATGTATTTTTAATCTTTAAATCGACGGAACTAAGTATTTCTTACAATCATAGAGTATTATATGTCGGGCTTAATTGAATCAACTACGCCTTACCCATACTCATAATTGGTGTTATTATTGCGTATTTTTCTCTAATTTGACAGAAATTTAAATAATGTCTACCCATTCGTTTATCTTTTTTTTTAAAATCTTACATAGCCTATTGAACAAACATGTCAAATAGTATAGCCCACATTCCAATATATACATTTTTATTTTTGTTGTTACACTTATATTATGCCTATAGATCTAATTCGATGAAATTGTAGTTTTTCTTCATCATCAACAACAACAAGGATTAAGCCCAACAGCCTGTTCCTATCTCATTATAGGTCGAATTGGTCCTTCCATCTCTTCAATGCTCTTCCCAACAATCTTCTTCCTTTTGGTTTATAATTATACATTCTTCTTGGTATGCGCTGTTCATTCATTCGTAATACGTGCTGAAGATAAGCATTTTGATAATATTTTATTCTTTCACAGAGGTTAAATATATTAAGTTCAGTTCTTATATCTTCGTTTTTCTTTTTATCCGTGCTTTGGTATCCTGCTATTGCTCCCAACGTCTTCATTTGAACAGCCTCTATTTGTTTACTATCTGCCTTTGTTAATGTCCAGGTTTCACATCCATAGATATTATAGTTTTTAAACCATGTAACTTGTAGCTAACATTTTCTGCTGTCGTTAAGATCTGGAGACCAAAATTAAGCTGAGAGTAGTACAAGTAATAAAAATAATATATTTATTATATTATCGCGGTTTTTGTTGGAACCCTATATATTTTATGGACTTGCAGTATTTCACAGAATTTGCCTTATGCCACTTTAACAGTTAGTTACGTTTGAGGAATGAAAGGACGCATTGTATTTCTTGATTGTGACACCAGAGAAATGATGTGTGACTTGTCTTTGTCTGTTAGAACTCTGCCACGTGTTCAGGATTTCTGTGAAATATTAATTAGAATTAATTTTGAAATCAAATCTCTATCATAATGTTGAACAACGAGATCCTTTGTACCAATAAAATGATTCGGAACAAAACTTGTGCTCATAAAATTCTCCCAATCATTGTGTGAGACCCGTAACAAATGAGCATTGGTTTAACATTAATTTCCATATCCTCTCCTTGTTCTCTAGATTCTAAAAGTTGAGAGTGAATTTGGATGTTTCTAATATTAATATTTAATATTAAACTGTATTCCGATAGTGACGAACACTTCAACTTTTCCTCTAAATTGAATGCCTTGATTTTCTTCTATCTTGGCCGAATGTTTCCCCTATTTGATTTTAGTATCTCAATTCTCACACACAAGCGCGCACACACCGAAACCCAGATTGGCATGCGAACAATTCCTTTAAGATAAAAATCAGTGTATGCAAGACTAAAAATCGAACCTGGAATATTTTAATCAAGTGATTTGGTGTTTACTAGATGAAAATCCATTATGTTTAGTGATTAAATAAAATAAAACTATAGCCTGCATTCAACTAAAATAGAACTGTTAAATTTTTGTAGGATTTTCATATTTATTTCAATACAAATTCGCTACTTGTATTAAATTCGAATTTGTATTAAAATACAAATATGATATGGAATTCATGATAAAAAGGTTGAAAAACACATATGAATCATGGGGTCTCACAGTAAATTTACAAAAAAACAGAATATCTGGCAATAAATAGCAATGAAAGAGAAAATTTAATATTGGAAGAAGGAATTCAAATAAAGCAAGTGAAACAAACTAAATATTTGGGAATAATTATGGATAACATTGAAGGTATAGGCAAAGAGAACATAAAACATAGAATTGAATTGAGTAGCAAAATAATATCATCGTTAAATTCCATATGGTGGGATAAGCATATTTGGAAAGACACAAAAATAGATTGGTAAAACATTGGTGGAATCTTTTGCAATGTACGGAAGTGAGGAATGGACAATCAATAAGTACTACATGAATAGACTAATAGCTCTAGAAATGGATTATTTACGAAGAAGTGCCAGAAAGTCTAAATTAGAACATGTCACAAATAAGGAAATTAGAAACATATTGGAAGCAGAAGAAATCATAATTGAAAGAATTGAGGAGAAGGAATTAAAGTGGTTAGGACATGTTTTAAGAATGGAAGATGAGCGATGGACATAATGGAAGCAGAAGAAAGCATAATTGAAAGAATTGAGGAGAAGGAATTAAAGTGGTTAGGACATGTCTTAAGAATGGAAGATGAGCGATGGCCGAAGCAACTATATGAATGGCATCCGAACAGAAAGAAGAAAAGAGGGAGACCAAGGTTAACATGGATGGAAAACATGAAGACAGTAATGCAAGCTAGAGGGCTAAGTATCGAAGATGCCCAAGACCGTAGGCTTTGGAGGTTTGGCACGGGAAGACGGCAGCAGCTGAAAAAACCCGAAGATAGATAGAAGATGAGCGATGGCCGAAGCAACTATATGAATGGCATCCGAACAGAAAGAGGAAAAGAGGAAGACCAAGGTTAACATTGAAGGAAAACATGAAGACAGTAATGCAAGCTAGAGGGCTAAGCATCGAAGATGCCCAAGACCGTAGGCTTTGGAGGTTTGGCACGGGAAGACGGCAGCAGCTGTAAAAACCCGAAGATAGATGGATAGATAGATTAAAATAAATATGAAAATCGTATAAAACTTTAACAGTTGTATTTAATTTAATCAGTGGAATATTTTGTTTCGTAAGCAAGCTGACTACAAGACCAAGAGATTGGTCGAATATTTTGAATCAAAGTGGATTTGATTTCTTTTAATTTCGAGCTTAACGACTTGTGATAACATTTTAACAAAGGATCAAAGGGAGATTCCTGAGGCCATCGACGTGCGATGGTGAAGTTGCCGCTATACCTCGAGTTCGCCAAATCCCACATAATTGTTTTATGGGCCTATGGCGATAGTCGTTGATAATTGTAGTCCAATGAAGGAAGTAGACCTAATGTTGCGGGATTTTCACTTTACATGCAATCTGAAAACCAGGGATTAACTCTCTCTCTCTCTCTCTCTCTCTCTCTCTCTCTCTCTCTATATATATATATATATATCCATCCATAGTAATTCTGCCCGAAGGCAGGTCCTTCACTGCAATCATAGCATTTTCATGCTATGCTTGCAGCTTTACTAGGGAATTGTAGGTGTGGTAGCTTCCCGTTGCTTTCCACACCGGTGAAAGATGATGATGATAATGATGATGGCCATATGATTTCGGGGACCGTTTGGGCCTTAAAGTTTTCCTGACATTTGTCTTACAGGTGAGGAAAAACCCCGATAAAAACCTCACCCAGAAAAACTGCCCCGACCGAGAATCGAACCCGGGCCCGCTGCGTGATAAGGCAGCAAGCTACCTCGAGACCACAGCGGTGGACTATATATATATATATATATATATATATATATACACATACACACACACACACACACATACACCCCATGGGGATTAGAGTGCTCCCTGGTGGGAGTGTCTAACCAAGCCTAATTTAGTTATGCTTATTTATCCATAGATCTCAGTAAGTGGTATGGTGTCGGCATATTGAGACACCTAGCAGGTAACTAAGTTACTATTTTGGATGTATAAAGGTCGATAAATTTTGCATAGATGTCTCTTTATTCGGGCTTTCTATTCTTTTACGAGCCTGAAAATCTTCAGTCTCGGGACCCACGGCTTAAAGTCCCTCCCGGAGGACTTGTCCCTTGAATTTTCCCATACTAATACTGCATCGACCCCGGCCCGGTTTGAACCCGCCTCGGAACTACAGGCAAGGAGCATAACCACTAGTTCACCGTGTCCAACAGTTTCACTTTCTCACTTATCTAAGACAACCTTTGATCAAACTGTCCTCCGCTGTGGTCTCAAGGTAGCGTGCTGCCTTGTCACGCAGCGAGCCCGGGTTCGATCCCCGCTCGGGACAAGTTTCCTGAGTGAGTTTTTCACCTGTAAGACAAATGTCAGGATACTTTAAGGCCCAAACGGTCCCCGAACATCATCTGGTCATCATCATCATCAATACCATATTCACATCATTAGATTAAGTTTAGGTTTAAGGCCTCTCCTGGCGCATCTTTTCCCATCGTCATCACCCATCATATCATTGGGGCAGCGTAACCCCGACTTCCAGGCGCTCCAACCTCAGAAGTGGGTTACAATACGCCAATTCCAGAAGAGAATACCTGAAATGTCGAATGACAAATAGGTGGCATTGAAAAAAAAAAACTTCGATCAAACTCATGGTTGTTTATATGGAATCAGAAGACCACAGAATTATAAAACACGGTTGATATTCGATTACGTTGTTTGTTCTTTCGATTCTGCCAATTGTAGATTCAGTTTTTTTGGGGGGGGGAATTAAGAAAGGGCTTTCTTCGGAATGGATATTAAAAGTTATCTGACTCATATCACAGAGATATTGGGACAATAAGAAATTCCTAGTAAAATTCCAGGTGTACTGACTTATCCTTGCTGTCATGATTAACCGAACGAATTATTAGGATCCTACGATACCGTTCGAGATATTTCATTAGGAGATCCCAAATTAAAATGCTGAGTTAGATTTTCATTATTACTATCTGTTTCATCATTAATCATTATTCCTTAGCTAATATCATAAAAATCCAAATAGGTTTCATTTGCACAAATCATATGACTGCACGCAACAATTACAAAGACAGTCCTAGGTTATCATGTTCGCTACTGAATTCGCGGCTTCAAACGCGACCAAGGTCGAGTGATTTTTTTATTTATTTAGCTGGTTTCATATCTTCCTGCGCCCAATTAATCTACTGTAATTTTCCTCCACATCTCTTCGTCATTGCAGTCTCCACCGTCCAATCCTTTTTTCCCTCATGCTCAAAACACGTTATTTTGACCGTCCTCTTTTTTTTTTTTTTTTTTTTTTTACCAAGTCGCACCCATTCCAGCATTCTTCTTGGGAACATGTCTTAAGTCATTGTTTTACATGACCGTACCATTTTAGTTGATTCACACTTCTTAAAGATTAAATTTGATTCATATATAGTTCCTCAGGGGTACGCCGTAGCGTAGTGGTTAAGGCACTGAGCTACAAGCCGGAGGGTCGAGGGTTCAAGTCCCGTTGGGGTCAGGATTTTTAAACTGACCCAAACCCTCTGGCGGCACTATGGCCCTGGGGTCGACTCAGCCTCTAACGGAAATGAGTACCAGACGCTTGTTCTGGGGGTAAAGGCGGCCGTCACGCAGGGCTGACAACCCGGCTGACATAAAGTGCCGATTGTCTAGAAAAAGTGGGAGCTCTAACCTCCTACTACCCCAAGGGCCTCCGGGTCTGTTGTGGGATCACTTTACTTTACTTTATATAGTTCCTCAAAATTAAATAAATTTTAAGAAATGTTCACCTTTTAGATGTAGATAACCGTGCAATCCTTCAAAAAATGCATTTATTCATATTGATTTTTTATGATATTCGCAATTGAAGTTTGAACTTAAATCTTTTGTTTAATTACACTGTTTCTTATTTTATCTTCTTCTTCTTCTTCTTCTTCTTCTTCCTTACCAGGATTAGGTCAATCCGACCTGTTCCGGTCTCAAGTCCCATCGTTTCCTTGGCCGTCCCAAATATAATTTTCCATGCGGTTTGTAGGGTTGATCGTTTTTGGGTAATCTTGTATTGTCCATTCTGCTTGAATGTTCTTCCCATCGGTGTTTGTGCTCTTCTAGTTTGTCGAGTATTGAAAATATCTCCAGTTCATTTCTTATCAATTCTTTATGTAATTTATCCATGCGTGTACATCCTTTTACGGATCTTAAACATTTCATTTCAGTAGCTTGAATGTGTGAGATATCTTTTTTTGTAAGTACCCAAGATTCAAATCCATATAAAAGAACAGGAACAGCCATAATTTTATAAAACCTAAGTTGAGTTTCTCTTCGAGTCTTTCAGAGGGTTCTTCTTATGGTGCCACATATCGTTTGATATCGGTTTAATTTATTATGTATATCCCAATCATAGCTATATGTTATATCTGAGCCAAGATAGTTGAAGTGTGCTATCTGTTCTATTATTTCATTATTAATTAGTATTTTTGCTCCGACTGGCACTTTGCCATGAAGAACCATAATTTTAGTTTTTGAGGTTGAAACTTTAAGATAATAGAGTCCTAATTTTATATTTTCTAGAAATCCCAGCTGAACGCCTCCAAAATCAATTTCTGCAGAATTTAATTTACTTATTGTTTTAGATTTCAGTTCCTAAGTTTCTGCACCGTAAGTCAAATTGTACCCATTATTGTATTAATTTTTTTTAGAACTTGTATTCTGATCTTATAAAACATGGATGTTCAAGGATGTAAAATTCCTAAACATAGCTTCCTCCAGAAAAGAAGAGAAGCCGTAAGTCCGTGTTGGAATCAAAATCATTTGAATCTCTGAATAAAATTTATCTGCACTTTCATGATTGGAACTCTTGACCTAACCTCTTAAAGGATAAAATAGTAATTAAATAACGATATTAGTAGTATACATACAAATATGCTAAACGCGATAACACCAAATATGTTCACATCTCAAAAGAATTTTTTTTAAAAATCAGTTCAAAATTATAATTAAAAAAAAAAAAAAAAGAAAGAAAGAGAAAGTAAAAAAAATATGTTTACACGACTTACAGACTAGTAGGTAGAGAAAAAATTTCATACAAGTTCTCTTTATAATACCAAGAAATAAATAACAATAGCATTTTTTCTGAAGTTAAGTTTTTGCAATGTCTCTGAGTACCTGTAATTTGTTGATATCTTGAGCAGGAAAGTGTGTTTTTTGCTGTGTTTCTGGCATAATAACACATTTCCTTCACAAGCTTGATCGAGATCAGGATTCGATATTAAGTATCGAGGCGGAATCCTGTTCCATATCAAGTTTTTGTTGCTATGATTACATCAGTCATTACCTGAATCTTGCACTTAATGGATATTCACTTGTTACACTTGATTCTAATGGCAAGGACGTGAATTTCTCTGTTCCCATAGCAATTTATTATTATATATATATATATATATATACATGGAAAGTTTTCTTGGATTTTCCACGTCATGGATTCAAGGTCGGCCTCTGGCCACTAATTCCGACTTTCACAGCATGTAAATGCTATGATTTCAGTGAAAGACCTGCCCTCGGGTAGAACACTATACATCATTTATTTTTTGCGCGATAGTGTGTTTTGTCGTACTTACAGCAATGGCGACATTGATTGAAAGTTCAACTTCCTATATTTTGGGATTGCCAACCTAAATAAATATACTGTAATATTACATTTACAGCCTCGTGCGGGAAGTAAAACGATTGCCCTTTATGTATACTATGCACAATGTATATATACAAAATATACCCAAAGGTAGCGTTAATATACATTATACGAAACAAATCACTGTATTTTAAATGAACTGAACTTTATTTAAAACAATAAATACGGTACTTGCGGCCATTTTATCAATAATTGTTCTCAAGGTCTCCTGTTGTTTCAACTAATGAACATTGCCCACACCGTTAACGTTAGTCAATTATTTATAATGAACGCAAATATTTATAACAAATATGTTACTAATAATTAAATTAATGTTTTTATTACCTCACCTCATATCTTTTTTCTTCTATACTGCAGTTTCGGAGCTTATCTCCATCGTCAGTAGCCTCTGGTCGACCGGTGTTATGTCGTTTCTTGGCGGTTTCCTTCTTACTTCTGTCGGTTGACCGATGAACCTCTGGATTAGGTCAAAATTTGCGGGAGTTTCAAAATTCATGAGTTTTTCTTTTTTGTTTTTTTGGATGTGGATTTTTTCCCAGACTGTGAGTTCCTTTAGTTTATCTGTTTGTTTGATTAGGCTAGCTTCTGTATCTATTAAATGTTTTTCAGACCAAGCATGGGCTGCTACTGCTGACTTGTCCACTTCCCCCTTTTTTACATTTCTAAGGTGTTCCTTCAATCTAGTTTTTAAATTTCTTTTTGTTTTTCCTATATAGATTTTGTCGCAATCTTGACATTTGATCTGATATATTCCTGATTTATATTCTTGTCCAATTTTTTCATTTTTGTTGGTTTTAATTATCTTGTTTAGGCTGTTTTCATTCTTTGGGGCCAATCGAATGTAACACCACAAGTTCCAGAAAATTTTCAATAAGTTTAACATTCGATTGGCCCCAAAGAATGAATACAGCCTAAACAAGATAATTAAAACCAACAAAAATGAAAAAAATTGGACAAGAATATAAATCAGGAATATATCAGATCAAATGTCAAGATTGCGACAAAATCTATATAGGAAAAACAAAAAGAAATTTAAAAACTAGATTGAAGGAACACCTTAGAAATGTAAAAAAGGGGGAAGTGGACAAGTCAGCAGTAGCAGCCCATGCTTGGTCTGAAAAACATTTAATAGATACAGAAGCTAGCCTAATCAAACAAACAGATAAACTAAAGGAACTCACAGTCTGGGAAAAAATCCACATCCAAAAAAACAAAAAAGAAAAACTCATGAATTTTGAAACTCCCGCAAATTTTGACCTAATCCAGAGGTTCATCGGTCAACCGACAGAAGTAAGAAGGAAACCGCCAAGAAACGACATAACACCGGTCGACCAGAGGCTACTGACGATGGAGATAAGCTCCGAAACTGCAGTATAGAAGAAAAAAGATATGAGGTGAGGTAATAAAAACATTAATTTAATTATTAAATTAAACCTCATAGTGTTCTTTCCCTGTGAAAGTTAAATAAATATGTTACTATTTTACTATTCTGTAGTATTTAGAAAACACCATCGCGCAAAAAAATAATGTACAAGCACGTTTGTGAAGTGTTCCACAGAATCTTGGAAATTAAAAACCGAGCGATAGCGAGGTTTTTAAACATTTTTCCTTGATTCTGTAAAAACCATTTCCCAACCTCGCATCGTAATATACTATTTTTCTATCTCAATGCATGACTATCAATAACCCATACTTTTTGTATAGATTTATTACATATTATAATTTTGATACAATTCAGTAGAATATGGAATGATGACGTCTTACCTGAATTCTATATAATTATATTTATGTAGTTATTTTTGTAACATATTGGAAATAGTTATAGTAATGTTCATGCACTTTACGGTCCGATAGCGAGGATCATTGCATTTTTGTAACATGTGATATATAACAGAAGATAAAAAATCCTCGAGGATATGGAAAGGAATTGCTATTCTTATTTACATAAAGATGGCTGATCTTATTCTTGCTTGAATAAATAGTGAATAAATTAGTGGGTTGGAAATAAAGTACCTTGTAACTAAATTTCATAAATCATGTTGTTCTCTTTAAAATATCTTTAACATCAGTATTTTATAGATCGATAATGTATGGTATAACTAAAGATCGTTAATGTATGATAGGCTATATCCGCGCCGCAGCCGAGTGATTAAAGCAAGATGCCTTGGCGAAGCACGGGACTTGCTGGTTTCATGGGGGCGGGATTTTTCATGAAATTTCGGCCAGTATGGGACCGGTGACCACCAAGCATCGTGAGCCATTTAAGTAGCTACAATAAGTAGCGGCTTAAGGTTACGAAAACCAGTTACAACGTTTGGGGGACCTGACATGCTGATCATGCGTCACCCCTTCACTGACTATATGACCGTCTACCTCTGTGATTAACACATGTGGATGTGAGGCCAAACAGTCGGCTCGTAGGCTAAGGACCTTCTAGACCTGTCGTGTCATAGAGTTTATATCTATTTTCTAAATTTATTTTAGTTAATATTTTCGAGTTTTGCACTTTTCAGTTTATAATTTCTTAATCTCACCAGCATCCAAGTATCATGGTCAATGTTAATTGCTACAGAGTAAGAGGCACAGAGTCGATTCTAATCTTGGGCATGACAGATTTTTTTCTCCAGATGAAAATTGTCCGCATTACAAGTCTATATATATATATATATATATATATAGAGTATATTACAAGTATATATATATATATATAGTAATTCTGCCCGAAGGCAGGTCCTTCGCCGCAATCATAGCATTTTCATGCTATGCTTGCTGCTTTACTAGGGAATTGTAGGTGTGGTAGCTTCCCGTTGCTTTCCACACCGGTGAAGGATGAGGATGATGATAATGATAAGGATGATGATGATGATGGCCATATGATTTCGGGGACCGTTTGGGCCTTAAAGTTTTCCTGACATTTGTCTTACAGGTGAGGAAAAACCACGATAAAAACCTCACCCAGAAAAACTACCCCGACCGGGGATCGAACCCGTGCCCGCTGCGTGACAAGGCAGCAGCTACCTCGAGACCACAGCGGTGGACATACATATATATATATATATATATATATATATATATATATATATGTATATGTATATAAAATGTGTGTGATTTTCTTTAAGCATTTATATGTTCACATCTGCATCTTGTAGGCCTATGTAAGTGTCAAAAGAAAACACAAATGGAACATTTAAAAATTGAGAAACAGTAGCATATTTGTAAGTTACAAGAAATTTTATCTGCTTTATTTCAATGATAATAAAAATAATATATCAATATAATTAATAAACAATAATAGCGAAAGTAATAAAAATCATCATTATCATCAAAATGAAGTACGAGGCCTAGAAGTATGTTACGATCTTCTTCCATCTCTTAAAGTGCAGACTCAAAGATTATTTTTCTTCGTGGTACATACCTAAACATTTTTCGAGGCAATCTAGATCGATCCATTCTGTTAACATGTAAATGCTAATTCTGCCTATAAATGGCGAAGCGTTAATGAATGGGGATTAAGTTTTCTTCTTTAATAATGAAAACTATGATTATGATCATGATGGTAATAAAAAAATAATAATAATAATAATTTGTCTCTCTCTCTCTCTCTCCCTTTCCTTGATTTAATCTCTCTCTTTATAATAAGTGTTTCTCGTCATAAATTTCCAATGTATGATATAAAATAGATTAGTTTTATTTAAACCGAAAAACCGATATTTATGTAAATTTATATCTAGTTATAAATTGTATCTACTTATTCAGACGCTCGAGATATCTAAAAAAACTAAGATATAAATTTATAATCAGTTTTCTTTTTACTTACTCTACTAAAAATGAAAGCGCATATTTCGTTTCTTTAGGCGTAGCAGCGCACGCCGGGCAATAGTCAGTTGTTAAATAAAATAATAGCAACTCTGTGGGTAGCTTTCTGAAACCATGACCGCGGTTTCCCGACTTTTTATTGTTTCCATAACAACCACAAAAATTGAAAATCTACGGCTGTTAATTACAAAAACAAATGTCTGAATCATGTCTATGGTTTCATAACAATTTCTAAGAATTTTCAGTTATTTTTATAAATGTTAAGGAAACAATAAAAAATCGTAAAACCGCGATCGTAGTTTGGACTTCGGTTGAAAAATCCACCGGCATCATGCCTAGGAATGAAGTGTAGCCAGTAAGATATAGCGTATGTCTTATTAGCTGATTTTAATGTTTTTAATTTATAATATTTCCACGTTGTATTTTTGTATTTCTTTTATGTTTCATTTAGTTTATATAAAAAACATTAAAATATCATCAGAAAAACCAAAAAAAGTGGCCTTCAAGGGCACTCATCCAGTTCGGACAAAGATAATATTAGAAAATAAATCAATAGAACAAGTGGTAAGATATAACTTCCTAAGTTGCGAAATATCATACACAGCGGAAACAGATATAAATAACAAACTAAATAAGTTTAATTATATAACAGGAACACTAAATAGAACTTTGAAAAATAAAGCCAGGAAAGACTCTATAATGAAATTACACAATGAAATGGCAGTGCCTATTATTACTTATGGATCCGAAACATGGACAGTGACAACACAACAATCTGCCAGAATACAAGCTGCTGAAATGAAATTCCTCTGACCAATAGCAGGATATCAAAGAACAGACAAAAAACATAACACAGAAATAAGACAACAAATAAGAGTAGAGGAATTAAACACAACAATAGTGAAATGCAGAACAATCTGGAAAGAACACTTGGCAAGGATGACTGAGAATAGAATATCAAAAGCAGCATACAGCTATTCACCACGAGGAAGAAGAAGTTTGGGAATACTAAAGAAAAGATGGAAAGAGCAGCAATTTGGAGCCGGAACAGGGTAGTAAATAAGCCTAAACCGTGAAGGAGAAGAAGAGAATTTATAATATGAAACGAGTTCTGTAATGTCATTTCAATACAACATTTGCCTTGGCGAGTGAGTAAAAACCTCAGCCAGAAGGTCGGCACAGAGATTTGAACCCGGGCTCACTTTCATATGAGTCTTAAACTCTACCGCCTGAGCCCCTTGCTGGGTAATTAACTTTAAGTATCCTTTCTACAAGGGTCTGTAACTTGTGGTGACGCTGGATGCACTATTGATCACGTGCTCGTGTGCAGAAATCCGTTCATGTGTAACAAACGACCTAACTTTATTGTAACCTCGCTCCAGTCATTCAACACCGTGAAATTCCAACGAGTTTACTACATTTTTCAAAGATTCTCGTCTCAAGGTCTTGCATGAAATTGCTTTCCAGGAGAAAAGCCACTTCTCCGTTTGTGTTCATTGATTGAGATGCAGTATATTTTTACTGCCCATTTACTTCCAAACCTAACATTTTAATTAGGGCTGAGAAGTTGAGGAAAAATCCCTTTTTTTATTTTATGTCTGAAGACGAGGTTATTGTAGGCCACAAAGTCTTTTTTCGACTTTTTTTTTGCTTTTTGGTCCATTTTTTTTAGCCTTTTTTAGATCTTAAATTCCATATTTTGAACGCCTGACTAGAGGCTATAAGGTAGCAGCATACAACTAGTCTTGCTCTGTGGAGGCTGGTAACCAACCCAGGGGACTTCCTATTACTCGAAGAAACTTAAGCACCCCAACTGGACATAGGGACCAAGGAAGACCAAAATATCGGTGGAAAGATTAAGACCATCTTCGCTAGGTTTACCGTACAGGCCACATGGCCTAAAACGAATTTGTTCATGATGATGATGATGATGTCCTTTATTTGCAACTTTACCTTTATGATTATTATTATTATTATTATTATTATTATTTTTTGATTGCGGATGAGCCCATGTAGGACTACGCAATGTACTTAGAGGCGTTTCCTTTTAGCTCAATTTTTTTTTATTCTTTTGCTATGAGCTTGTTTTCTATCATCTGTCCAAGTTGTTCCAGTTTTTTTCTTCGGTTTGTCCTCTTGGTCAACTTGCCACTTATTCACCTTAATTCTAAATATATCTCTGTTTGGGATATCTTCTTTAGTAATTCCTGCCAATTTTAAGTCCTTTTTTGACTTCATCAATCCACTTCATAGTATCCACCGGAGCTTTACTTCTGTTTTCGTAGAATTCCATTATCTGTTTTGTAAGCCTATTTGAGTTCATTCATTTAATATGGCCATAAAATTTTAACCTTCGTTTTCTAATATCACTATGAATGTCTGTATATATTTTTTATTCCCTTTTTACTTCTGAGTCTAAATGCTTCACCTATGACTTGTGGACCTAAAACTTTTCTTATAATTTTGCATTCTTTTTTCACTATATTTTCGATATTTTCTGTTCAAAATTAATGTTTCTGCTCTATAGAGGCACTCTGGTTTAATTACAGTGTTATAGTGTCGTAATGTTGTATGTGAAGATATGCATTTTTATTATAAGTGTTGTGAGTAAGCCGAAATGCTGTTTCCTTTTTTTGGCATCTACTTTTATTGGCTTTAGTTTCAATTCAATTTTCCTGAATTATTTCATCAAGATATTTAAATTTGTGAAACTAGTTTAATTTTTCCATATTTGGTTTCCAGGTATTTTGGTGCTTGTTTATTGCATGTAATATATTCCGTTTTTTTCAAAAGAAATCTGCAGACCAACTTTCTCTGCAATGGCATTTAATAATTCAATCTGTTTTTGTGCTGTTACAATGTCACAGGTTAAGATTGCTAGATCATCAGCATATGCTATAGGCAATCAGTCTTCAATTTTCCTCTTCCTAATATGATTTGTTGATTACATTTAAAAATTATTATTATTATTCTTTTGACTACATTTATACCATTTGTATAATTAAAAAATTCGCAGATTCTAGTCTCAAATCCAACTTCTTTTTAAAAATACTATATAGTTTTACTTTCTAAAGACTTTTAACGTTCTAAAATCTTTTGTTTCCCGAGAAACTACTGAACCCTCACAAAATAGTCCGTTATTTTTAACCACTAGCCAACTGACCACCTGAATGAACTATTGTATTTCGACTTGAACTTTTCTAAGAAGTTTCTAATTTGTGAAAATTGCCTCGAGCAGAGGGTGAAGGCAGCGAGGTTGTCTTGATTCGCCTGTTAAGAACTGCAAGACATTTTACGTCTTTTTTTTTTTCTTTTCAGTTTTTAGATATTTTGTAGGACATATTTAGGTATTTTTAAGAAATTTTGTAGGTTCTCAACTTCCTTCTTCTTCTTCTTCACGGTTTAGGCGTATTTACTGGCCTGTTCCGGCTCCAAATTTCTGCTGTTTCCATCTTTTCTTTGGTCTTCCCAAACTTCTTCTTCCTCGTGGTGAATAGCTCTATGGTGCTTTTGATATTCTATTCTCAGTCATCCTTGTCAAGTGTTCTTTCCAGTTTGTTCTGTATTTCTCTATTGTTGTGTTTAATTCCTCTACTTTTAATTGTTGTCTTATTTCTGTGTTGTTTTTTTGTCTGTTCTTTGATATCCCGCTATTGGTCTGAGGAATCTCATTTCAGCAGCTGTATTCTGACAGATTGTTGTGTTGTCACTGTCCATGTTTCGGATCCATAAGTAATAATAGCACTGCCATTGTCTTGTATAATTTCATTATAGAGTCTTTCCTGGCTTTATTTTTCAAAGTTCTTTTTTAATGTTCCTGTTATATAATTAAACTTATTTAGTTTGTTATTTATATCTGTTTCCGCTGTGGATGAAATTTCGCAACCTAGGAAGTTATATCTTACTACTTGTTCTATTGGTTTATTTTCTAATACTATCTTTGCCCGAACTGGATGAGCACCCTTGAAGGCCATTGTTTTTTATTTTTGTGAGGATATTTCCATGTTGTATCTTTTAAGTTACATTGTTTTGGTGCAGGACTTTGTGGACACCCTGTATAACCTCGAGCTTCATGATCTTTATAGGAAATCAGATATGAGCCATTGAGTATTCATATGGACTATGTCCAAATTGTTTTATCTAATGGCACCAGGTTGTCTTTTATGACATTTCTGGCTTTGTCCCCTGGCATTGGCGGAATTGTAATCCATTTCTTAGGTTGGGGCACCTGGAAAGCGGAGTTCCGTTACCCCGTTGATATAATGGGTGATAAATGATAATGTAGCGCCAGGAGAGTTTAACCTAAACTTAACCTAAATTCCAGACCATGGGCAACCACAGGAATAATTCCCTTTAAGGAAAAATTCCTGTGATCTGACCGGGAATCGAACTCGTGACCTCATGAACAGTAACGCCGATCACAGCCCATGAGGCTGATCGTACCAAAACTAATTATGTAATGTGTTATATATATATGTTTCATAAGTAATGCCACGAGTGATTTCCAAATTATCGATAAATTCACAACTCACGAAGTGAGGAGTGAATTTTTCTAGAGAATTTGGAAATCAAGAGTGGCATTTGTTAGGACTATTTAATGAATAAAATTAAGCTGTTTACTCACAGATAATTATTTAACTATAGTTATTTTAAAATATGTATATATTTAATGTAAACGGCGATGTTTGAAAACAAATGAGAAATGATTGGTACGCTTCATTTCCTTCCTTTGTTCATCACTGCAACCAGATCATATTATTTATTGCCAAAAGATCGCAGTGTTGTAAGTAAGAATGCACCCTAGTGGAGAAATTTATAACCAACGTTATAGGTATTAATTAATTTGATGTCCTATGATGTAAATGTGTCAATTATATTTTTCTGCGTCATTTCCTGGAAAATAATTCGTTTAAGAAAGTGCAAACAGTGTTTTCTTCTTTTTGTGGTATAATGAATTGTTATAAATGTTTTTATATTATTTATCGCATGCGCTTTCTGCTGACATTCATGCACTATATATATATATATATATATATATATATATATATATATATAATCTGCTAGCCGTATTTCTTATGGTGTCAGTCACTGCAAAATAATGCTATGACCTATTCAGGATGTTAAAAGGAGGTGCTTTCTTTATTATGATAACTTTAGTTGGTACATTTTAGGCGAAACACGACTGTGATTGGTTGTAAATAAAAAATCATTGAAATGTGATTGGTCATTGACTCCCATTTGGGGCATGAGTTAAATAGTCAAAATAAACGTACTACTTTGAAGTTTATATCCAGAATTTAAAAAAGTGGGTTTCATTACAGCTAAACGGAGAAAAATGGTAATAAAATTAGCCTAAAGCATGGAGTATCGCTACATAAATCTTTCTTCATTATTAACAAATGTTTATTTTGAATAGATTGAATACAGGAGGAAAAAATCTGGAATTCCATGACCATGACTCATTGGAAAAAAGCTACATTGGAAGTGTATCTCTGGCAGAACCGTGAAATTAAGAATTGCAAATTCATGGATTCATCAAGTGGACTTTATCGCTGCAACAGTTTACATCATGGATATTAATCACAGACAGATCATAGTAGTTTTGTGAACTGACAATAAGATACCACATTCTCTAAGACTTATTTAACTCATGCTTCAAATGGGAGTCAATGTCCATTCACATTTCAATGAATTTTGTTTTACAACTAATGACAGCAGTGTTTCACCTCGCTCTTTATCAAATGCTCTTTACCAGCTCCTCCTTTAGTGATTAAGAAAGCTCCTCCTTTTTAATTTTCTGAACAGGTCAGACCATTATTGTGCAGTGATTGATTTTCCAACAAATACATTGAAAGTAGCAAATAATGAACAGATTCTTTCTAACTACACATTTGATAATTGTCTTCTTCTTCTTCTTCTTCTTCTTAAACATAATTTGTAGGGTTTTCATCCTGTTTATTTCCAAAATCACTCCTCCGAGGAAGACGTATTGGATGTGCATGCACTGTCTATCCATCTCTTGGCTGGTCTTCCTCTTGTTCTTCTCCCGTCCATTGGTCTATCTTCTTTGGTTCTTTTTGCAAGTCGGTTTTCTTCCATTCTTTCTATATGACCCTTCCAATATGTTCGTCTATCTGTAATACATTTGGTTATGTCTTGAATATGACATTTTCCCCTAATTTCTGTGTTGTGTATTTTATCAAATAATGTTTTCTCCAGAATAGTCCTTAAGATTTTCATTTCATATGTGCTTATTATTTGTTTAGTTTTTGTTGTATCAACCCTAGTTTCTGCACCATATACGATAACTGGTCGAACTATCGTTTTGTATATGTGGGTTTTGTATTTGATAATTGTGTGTTCAATAATTGTTTTTAAATAATGATTTTACTGAGTTGTTTACTAAAAAATAAATTATTAATATAATGTTGGTTATAATATACAGTTGATGTTTCATTCTTTCTCCAGTAGGTTGCATTCTTACAATAATGCAATCGTATTTAACAAATAATACAATCAAGTTGCAGGGAATAAACAAATGAAACATAACCACACATTTCTGAGTTGTTTTCAAACATCGCCGTTTACTTTAAATATATAAATACTTTAAAATACCAGTAACTATATTTAAGTAATGATTTTTTTAGTAAACAGCTTAATTTTATTCGTTAAATAGTCCCAGCAAATGCCACTCTAGATTTCCATATAATCTATATAAATTCACGAGTCACGAAGTGACTCATGGATTTATCGAAATCACTCCTAACATTGCTTATGATAACCAGTTTCACACTTCAGAGATCTTCTGAAAACAATCACCTCGCAGGATACAGCTATCTTGATATTTCAATTCCAGAACTGTTGTATTTATATTTTAGCCTAGTGGTCCACCACTAGGTAGCGTGCTGCCTTGTCACTCAGCGGGCCCGAGTTCAATCCTCGGTCGGGACAAGTTAGTTAGTTTAGAGCTCATGTTCACGCGGCCATGAACCTACGGGTTCGATAGTTCCAATGAATCACTTATTTATGACTGAGGAATCCGATCAAGTCTTTTATTCGACCTTGACCAACGGAGTTAAGAAGACCATACATTGAACTTGACCTATTGTATATATAACAAGTGACATATGAAAGCCACCACCCAACCCGTCGTGACGTTGGACTCCCTCGCGAATCCCCGCCTTTATCTTAAATTTCATGATGCCCTTTAGACTTGTTACAACCACGCGAAAAACTTGTCGTGACATACATTATGATAAAAACACAATAAAATTATCTGCATTACATGTTCACAAAGTGTTGGATTTATGTGAGTCTCCAGGCATTTTACAAGCATTTTCCTAAGTTACCTGTCTGGGCAACGAGCTCGCCAGGGTATTAAATATCGCATATTCAAGCACATTCCAATTGGTGTTTTATATATATATATATATATATATATATATATATATATTTTCACGAGGTTAAACGAAAATGGAAAAAATCAAGTCCAATAGGAATACAAATTAATAAAGATATGTATATGAATACTTTAATATATTCTGAGGATCTGGTAATTATACAGAAGTCAGAGGATGATTTACAAAGAGCTCATGTTGAATCAATTAGGGCTCTATTAATCTCAAAGTCTCAACTTCAAAAACTAAAATTATGTCTTTTCAGGGCAAACTGCCAGTCAGAACAAAACTAGTAATCAATAATGAAATAATAGAACAGATAGCACACTTTAACTATCTTGGTTCAGATAGGCCTATAACATATAGCTATGATTGGGATATATATAATAAATTAAACCGATATCATATGATGTGTGGTACCAAAAGAAGATCCCTCCGAAAGATTCGAAGAGAAACTCAGCTCAGGTTTTATAAAATTATGGCTATTCCTGTTCGTTTTATATGGATCTGAATCTTGGGTACTTACAAAAAAGATATCTCACACATTCAAGCCGCTGAAATGAAATTTTTAAGATCCGTAAAAGGATGTACACACATGGATAGATTACATAATGAATCAATAAGAAATGAACTGGAGATATTTTCAATACTCGACAAACTAGAAGAGCACAAACATCGATGGGAAGAACATTTAGACAGAATGGACAATACAAGATTATCCAAAACGATCAACACCTACAAACCGCTTGGAAAAAGATCTTTGGGACGGCCATGGAAACGATGGACTTGAGACCGGAACAGGTCGCATTGACCTAATCCTGGAAAGGAAGAAGAAGAATAATAATGTGTATTCTCCTTAAGTGGCACTAATGTGGACCTTCGCCTTCTCCACCGACCTCCTCCAGTCGTCTCTGTCCTTAGATCTTACATTCCACCTTGTGATTTTACATTTCACAATATAATTGCATTACTCGCACAAATTAATTCTGCATGGGTAAAGTGGAGATGTGTTAGCGCTAGTGTCGCCAAAATATTTCTCTATGAAAAGGAGAATCCCTAAATACACGCGAAAAATCAATACATGGTTGTCCAATAGGCATTTAGTCGACATTTAAAATCACAGTGATTGTTATCTCTCTATTACCAGACTCACAACACAACACAGGGGACGGGAATTGGCAAAATGTAATAAGGAAGGCAAAGGAGAGACAGCTCATTCCCCCATGGTTGCCGAATTATTCATTTGGTCAACGAGTGATGCAGGTGATGAGTCATTTATAAAAGCACATTATTTGCCAGAAAGAGAATCGACAATACATTCCTAACACATCTTCCGCGTGCAGATTTAACTTGGAGTAGTAATACATCTCATCCCACTATCTGATTTAGGTCCTCCTCTTTGTCTTTTTCTCTCCTATAGATTAACATTCTATTCACCTGTTCATTCCACTTTAGCCTCACCTTTTTTATAAATGTACGTATATATATATATATATATATATATATATGTACGTATGAATATTTGTACGTATGTATATATGTACGTATGTATGTATTACCATTGTAAGGTATTTAATTTTGAACGGTATGGTGAGATTTTTGGCATGAACACCTTCTTAGAATGCCAAACAATAGACCAACTCTGCAGCTATTGAACTACAGACCCACAGGGCGAAGAGATCCAGGAAGACCTAAGAAGAGATGGAGGGATCAATTTCTATCCTGAAGCGGAACAGGCCAATGGCCTAATCCATGTCTGCAATTGATGATTGATGATGATGAGATTTTCAGCTATTTAGCCCAGGTTGAGAAATATCTTACCGAAATGAAAAAGATGTGAACAAGAAAATCGCGAAATTTACAAAAATCATAGGAATAATAAATAATACATTAAAAACTAAATTAATACAAAAATCCACAATAATAAAAATATAGAATACTTCAGCATTATACTCGCTTTTATATGGAGGTGGGATATGGACATTAAGAAAAAGAGACAGGAACTAAATCAAAACAACGGAAACAAAATTTCTCAGGACAATAGGATGCACTCTTTTTAGATCGAAAAAATAATGAAGACATTTTACAACAATTAAAAGTAGAATCAGTAGAAGAATAACTCAACAGACATAAATTAAACTGGGTAACATTTGAGCATAAGGATATTCATAAATACACCTGGACGTCCCCAGATGGAGAAACTCGGAACCAGATAGACCATGTTATTAGTGGACAAACGCTGGCACAGTAGCACCATCGATATTAGATCAGTTAGAGGGACAGACTGCAATTCGGATCATCATCTGGTCAGAGTGAAAATCAGACAACGGCTATCGCTTATGAGAGGAACAAACGCTAAAGATGATTCTGAAAAATTTGAATTAAAAAACTTGAAAAATGATTAAATTCGGCAAGAATACCAAATCAAAATTGCTAATAGATTTTAAGTACTGAAATCTTCAGATGACAATGTGGCAAACGAAGAAGAAACTGATATAAATAAAGAATGGGAGGCTATAAGAGATAGGCCTACTATTAAATTGTCAGCATCAGAAAGCATTGGGTTATTTAAAAAAGAGAAGAATGAGATGGGAGAATAACATTAACTATGATTTGAGGGAAGTAGATTATCCAGGGATTGATTGGAAAACACTACCTTAGGATAAGGGACGTATGGAGAGCTTATGTCCGCGCGGCCATGAACTACGGGTTCGATAGTGCCAGTGAGTAAGTAAGTAAGTCCGATTGAGGTTCTTCCACTTTTCAGCGTTTGCCCTTTAACCAGCCGGCTGCTGGTCCTTCACATCCACATGTGTCAATCACAGAGGTAGATGATCAACAGCCAGTGTAGGGGTGACATGTGGTCAGCATGTCGAGTCCCCCAGCCGTTATAGCTGGTTCCTCAACCTGGAGCCGCTACTTATTATAGCTACCCAATTGCCTCACAATGCTGGGTGGGCACCGGTCCCATACTGGCGGAAATACCATGAGAAAATTTCTTCCCCCATGGAGACTCGAACCAGCGCAAGTCCCGTAGCTCTGCGCCAAGGCTTCCTACCTTAACCGCTCGGCTACGCCGCGGGACAAGTAAGTAAGTGATACCTTATAAAAAGAATGGCTAATTAAAAAATTCCAAGAATCATGATGAAATATAAACCCAATGGACACAGAAGACCAGAAACACCACTTAATAGACTGCTAGATGGGGCCGAAACAGGTCTACAAAGGCCTAATTCGTGACGGATGATGATGCTCTTGATGCCTCCATATAGGAAATTACACTTTTTTCTTGCTTAATATACTTCACGTAAATCCCCTTTCAAATTCGTGCGTTCTAGGTGTTAGCGCAACAAATCTGAAATAGATCAATTGCTCATAAAGAAAGTTTGGAATAACTGGAACCAAACAGACAAATTATTGCATCTGTCATACAAATTTCACACTCCAGTACCAGAACTTGAACCCACAATTATGCAGATTTTCAACACTCTTGTGAAACTAATTCTAGCCCTTGGCAATGAGGTGTGACCCAAATTCCCTCATGACATAACAATATGAAGACAATTATAGCATTTTCTAATAAGTGAAAAAACGATCTCGGCTGTAATCTGAGTGCTATGATTTAATATTACGTCATCGCAAATAAAACTCTAAGTGGAGCTGTTCCATGTCCATACTTTGCAGAATGACTCAGTAAATTGTGCAAAAATGTTGATAGGGTAGTTAAAAAAGTTTTTATGTACACGAATAAATTTTATATTATACAGGGTGAACGGTAATTACATCGACTATTTAACTCATGCCCCAAATGGCAATCAATGACCAATCACATCTCAATGAATTTTGATTTACAACTAATCACAGTCGTTTTTCACCTCGCTTTTATCACTTTCATGTAATCAAGTGGCTCCCAGATTGTAGACTTATATATAGTGCACGAATGTAACCAGATTCTGCTTGCGAGATATAACAGAAAAAATGTTCGTACCACAAAAAAAACTGTTTACTCTTTCTTAAACGTATCATTTCCCAGGAATTAACGTTGCAGAAAAATATAATTGACATAATTACATCATAGGACATCAGAAATTAATTAATAACCTGCAATTATGTGTTTCATTTTTCTCCACTAGGGTGCAATCTTACAATATTGCGATTCTATTTGGCAATACATATGATCTGGTTGCAGTGATGAACAAATGAAACGTAACGTTTCTCATTTGTTTTCAAACATCGCCGTTTACATTAAATATATAAATATTTTAAAATAATTATATTTAAATGATTTATGAGTAAACGGCTTAATTTTATTCGTTAAATAGTCCTAACAAATGACACTCTTGATTTTCAAATTGTCGTGAGTCGTGAGGAGCGAATTTATCGATAATATGGAAATCACTCGTAGCATTAGTTATGACAAACTTCAGGGGCTGATTCCTGACTGGAAATTAAGGAAAAAGGTCCTATAAACATGTGTCCGGAAATATGTGCGTGCAACGACAACAAATCGTCTCGGCACACAGTACATAGCATAATCGCATCCATGTCACAACAGATATTCAACACAGCCTCCATGGGATGCAATGCACCCGTTTACACGCCTTATCATTGACTGCCTCATTCTTTCGTATGTTTCGGCCTCTCTCCGAATAGCGTCACAGGCGACATGGACACGCTGTTGAATGGTATATACACATCAGGAACTGGTTCAGCCTACACAATACTTTTCAGATGCCCGCAGAGGTAAACATCCAGTGGTTTTAAGTCCGGTGATCTAGCAGGCCATGCAACAGGGCCAAGAAAATAATGTCATTCTTCAGTGCCATCTACCGTGGCAATGATGCATTCATGCACACTTATTCATATGGCATTTTTCCTCCATTTACAGTGAGGAATCATTCCTTGCAGTTTGTCGGTGTAATTAAAACTCACCCTGTATAATTTAATGGATCGGCTGCGGTGTTACTATTTAACAGTCGGCCACGGTGGACTAGTGGTTAAGCTCCTTGCCTCTGGTCCCGAGGGTCGCGGGTTCAAACCCGGCCGGGGTCGATGGATTTTTAGGATGGAAAAATCCAAGGAGCAAGTCCTCCGGAAGGGACTTTAAGCCGTGAGTCCCGAGTCTGAAGATTTTCAGGTTCGTAAAAGATCCTTAAGCCTGAATGAAAAGGCCTCTAAGCAAACTTTACCGAATTTTCCCGTCCTAGTAGACTACCTTGGTTTCCTAGATGTCAGTATGTGACGGAACGCTGACACGGACCACTCAAATGACATCTATACCAAAACAAGTGTAACTAAATTAGTATGGTTCAAATTCAGCTTTCCTTTTTTATTTGCATACAAACCATTTATTTTAATATTGTCTATCATCTGATGTCTTTTTCTGCCTCTAACTTTCTTTCCGTTGACCATTGCTTCTAGTGCATCCTTCAGCAGGCAGTTTCTTCTTAGCAGTGGCCAATCCAATTTCTTTTCCTCTTCTTTATGAGTTCCAGCATTGTTCTTCTTTCACCCACTCTGCCTAGCACATCTTTATTTCTTACTATGTCTGTCCATTTTATACGTTCCATTTTTCTCCATATCCACATCTCAAAAGCTTCCAGTCGCTTTTCCTCATTCCGTCGTAATGTCCAAGTTTCTGCACCATACAATGCTACACTCCACACAAAGCACTTCACTAGCCTCTTCCGTAATTCTTTTGCCAAAGGTCCGCAGAAAATGCTTCTCTTCTTGTTTAAAGCTTCTTTTGCCATTGCTAACCCCTGCTTTACTTCTTGACTACAGTTCATGTTACTACTGATAGTACAACCCACGTATTTGAAGCTCTCTACTTGCTCAGTGGCCTCATCTTTAATCCTCACGTTTATCGTTAACAGTATAAATAAAAATAAACCAAGTTTCATTAAAGGATTTCTATTGATTTCATAGTGATGATGATGACAGTGTTTACAAATGAAATGGTGATATTGCATATACTTTACTCGATACATTGTTCGCTTTATTTATACTTTAGATAAATTCTTAGAAGATCCAATAATACATAGGGTAAAATTTAACTAGATTGAATATTGTAAATCATAGTCTAAGGAACTACCGCCACGAGCCAATAATAGTACTTGTTCAGGCAGGTCTGATTGAGGTAGGTATTGTTATGAAAAATAGATTGGGATATTTTGAATTGGATTTCTCAAGCCAATTAAACCGTCTTATTCATTCTCGTCCAATCAGTCGCTGTTGATTACATCCATTATCTAAGAGGGAAACAAAATTTACAAGTCATTACAACTAATCCTATGGACTATTATGAACTTCTCTATAATAGCCTCTAATGATTATTTATTCTTAATTGTAGGCGCAAACCTTGTTGTACAATTCCCTAATTTATCTTGCTGGCTTATTATTTTTATGACCATGTGATTTTAGATGAGTTATTGTTAAGCCCCAGATTCTTAGATTCGAATCTATTCTGCCCTTTTTCCAGTGCTCTCGAAATATCAGTTTAGTTTTATGATCCAATATCTGGTATGCGAAAATTCTTTAGATCCTAAAACGATATCTAATTCTAAATTGAATTGCCCATCTATTACAGAATATTTATTGAATAAAATTTGCAAATAAAACTAGAATAACCGTTCATTCCAACATATACTGTACCTGGTGTGATCAGGAGCGTTGGTTTACGCATTAAAGAGATGTTACAGGGAAGAGAGGAGTTGGTTTACTCCTGAAATAGTTACGCCTGTTTACATTATAATGATTGAACACGAGGTTTTATATGAATTTCGAAAGAATTCCTAAATATTTTCAGTTCTTTCAAAACATATATTTTCAATTAATAATATTCCAATAGTGTCTCGCGCCGTAGCCGAGTGGTAAAATAAAGAGTCCTTGGAACAGAGCTACGGGAGTTGCACTTGTTCGGGTCTCCATGGGGGAAGAAATTGTTTCAGGGAATTTCAACCAGTATGGGATCGGTGCCCACCCAGCATCGTGAGGAATTTGGGTAGGTACAATAAGTAACTGCTCCAATTTGAGAAAAGTAGGTTTAATGGCTGCGCGACCAGACATGCTGACCATATGTCATCCCTACAATGGCTGGATAATCGTCTACCTCTGCGATTAACACATATGGATGTGAGGCCAGCAGCCGACTTGTATAGGCTAAGGACCTAATAGGGCTGTGACGCCATGGAGTTTAATTTATTATGCCAATAGACATCGTATAACATCGGTTTTAACAATTCAGTCTTTGTGTTGCAATCAATTCAAAACTAAGTATGAAGGAGCCAAAAAGTTTGCTCAGAGGTGTTTTTTTTTTCAGCTTGAATTTTTTTAACATGCCGTAAATATAAGCTGCAGGATCAGATCACCGTCTTTACTTTCCTCCTGAAGGAAGTCTTCATTAATCTACCTCGGTAGTATCTGACCCGCGAAATTTGGAACATGGTAATCACTAGCCCATCACGACTGTCACATTATTTTAATAAAGGAATATTAATATAATATAACTTACTTCTAAAAA
Organism: Diploptera punctata; assembly: GCA_030220185.1. Classification (NCBI taxonomy): domain Eukaryota; kingdom Metazoa; phylum Arthropoda; class Insecta; order Blattodea; family Blaberidae; genus Diploptera; species Diploptera punctata. Next base: position 1,236,566 of record JASPKZ010010256.1, read on the forward strand.
AACTGATATAAGATAGCACTTGTAAAATATGGTCAGAATATTTCAGTATGTCAGAAGGAAGATTTCCAAAATTATTGCTAAATTATAAACCGCACGGAAGGAGAAATGTTGGACGCCCACACAGAAGATGGTCTTAGCAGTTTTAACAATTCTAGCTTTCATGAAACCGGAACGAGTCAACAGGCTTAATCCCTGGATGATGATGATGATGATATTTCAAAATGAATCAGTGAAATGCAATATCTTTATTAAAAACTGTTATAAAGAAGGCGGCTTGGTAATTTTAGAACGAATTGTAGTTTAGTATCGAGATTGAGAAGAAATTGATGTACGTGCTAGTGAAACAAGTTAATATTGTATATTTAGTGTGTGTGTCTACGTGTGTGTCTATGTGTGTGTGTGTGAAAATAAAAGTGACTTAGCTTTTAGGATTTCAGTACATGTAGCCTATCTTTTATTTAATACGAGTCAACAATAGTTTGCAATAATCTATATAATAATAATAATAATAATAATAATAATAATAATAATAATAATAATAATAATAATAATAATAATAATAATAATAATAATAATAATAATAATAATAATACTGTTATTATCAATTTCTCTATAACACAATAGTTCTCCTACAACTCTCATTGTAAATTTTACTCCTCCATATATCCGTATTCTCTGCATCACTATCTATCGATACTCTCGACACCATATTCCTATGAACTCCTTTAACCAACTGTTCTTTTGGTCTCACCATTCTTCTGTTGCTCTCCGCTTCGAAATGTAGGGCCTAATGTCATCGTAGGTATCCTGTCATCTGGTACCCTCTTTACGTGGCCAAACCATAATAATAATAATAATAATAATAATAATAATAATAATAATAATAACAATAATTGTATTTAAACTGACAGAAGCCATATGATCAATACTGAAGTAAAAGTAAAAAGAAATGCACGTATACACTAATTAAACTCTCGAACTAATTTTAAATACCACTACACTAACATAATTTTTTTTTTGTCTAATGCCACCAGGTTGCCTTTTATGACATTTCTAGCTTTTTCCCCTGGCATTGGCAGAATTGTAATCCATTTCCTAGGTTGGGGCACCTGGAAGGCGAAGTTACGTTATCCCGATGGTATGATGGGTGATAAATGATAATGAAGCGCCAGGAGAGTTCTTAACCTAAACTTAACCTAAATTCCAGATCATGGGCAACCACAGGAATGATTCCCTTTAAGGAAAAATTCCTATGGTTTGACCGGAAATCGAACCCGGTACCTCATGAATAGTAGTCAGTAACGCTGACCACTTCCATGAGGCTGGTCAAAAGCATATATATATATATATAGTTTTTGGTTAACAGTAGTTATAAGTACATATATATATATATATATATATATATATATATATATATATTATAATTTATCAATTAACTTATGAAGTTATACTATTGCAATAAAAGGTGAAAATACAAGAGCTCTCAGAAATGATTGACCAGAGAATTTTAATTTCCACTGGTAGAGAATTCCAATATCGAGAAAGTGAGACAGGAGAGAACAATAAAAATGAGATGTTCTGTGATACTGTATATTTAATATTTCATTGACCTGTGATCTAGTTTTGATGTTATGAATAATGGAAAAAACGTGAAAGTGACTTTCTTAGTTGTTACCTTGCTGTCAGGTACATGTCCGGACACACCTGCAGCATTTCCCAACTCTAAATACGGAATAATGTATTTTGTTTAATGGCCTATGTTGATTGGCAAACGCTCTTTAGAAGGATATAAACGTTTTAAATCTTTTCCTTTTAGAGATAGAATTACTTTTTATTAAGTTTCCTATTAAGGGAAGATTTATATTGTAATATTAATAAAATTCCTGAAATCTTTATCCCCGTCTTAAAGATAATATATTTTTCTGACTAGGCCCATCCATCCACCCCTTGGGATACCTCGGTCGTCCTGACCATACTCCCAAGTCCTAGTTCTAGTCCTCCCTATTCTATGTTCACGTCCACGTTCAAGTTCACGGTCCTTAAACCAACGCCCCAGGGAGAGGGTGTTGGAGTTTGCAGTTCTGGGAATTGCTGAGCTACATAGTACATCAGGTCGCTCAATCCTGACGACCCCACAGTTGGTCCACGGGCTCCATGAGCCTAGCCGGGAGGACTGCTGTCGCAGATCCACCGACCATTCCCCTGTTCTGCCTCCAGGGACGTGTCCTGCAGCCGTTGTGAGACCGGCTAGGGCTACAAGCCCAACAGTGTGAGACTTTTAGTACATCCAGGTGCTCATCTCCCGGCGACCCCACAGTTTGTCGACGGGCCCGTAGGCCGAGCCAGGAACCAGTACAGTAGCTCCCCTCTGGACTGGTCCGAGCCGAGCCCTGGTGTGCCCCCAGGGACGCCTTCTGCAGCTGTTGTGGGCCAGCACGGAGCTCGCAAGCTCCAACAGATGAGCAACTAGTAAGACAAGGCGCTCAACTCTTGCCTACCCCACTAATGGTTCACGAGTCCCATGGACTTAACCGGGAGGACTGTCCAGCAGATCCACCGATCTTTCCCCCAGTGCACCAGCTGGGGACGTGTTTGGTTGCTGACGTGAGTCCAGCCTGAGCATTAGTACGTCAGGTCCCTCAACTCCTGACGACCTCACAGATTGTCCTTGGGTCACTCGGTTCCAGAGTCGGCGCTAAATCCCACCAACAAAGACCGCACTTCCTCCTTTCCCGAGCTTATTGACCTGGTGGTAATTCCCAGCATTACGCCCGGTATTGTCCCATCCAGCCCGTTCGCAAGACTAGGCCTAGTCGTGTAGCTGCTGTGAGGCAGCCCACTGAGCAATGTAGGCATCCAGGGAGCTCATCTCCCATGGTGCCCCCACAGATGGTCTCAGGTTCAATGAACCAGGAGATAGGGGGGCACGATCCCCTAGTCTCCCACCGCCACGCCAACAGCGGCACATGCCCCCGCTGTGGGCCGGGATAGTTCTAGGCTTGACAGCAGGCCCCTTTCGCATATGTTTTTCCTGCTGACCCCACTCATGGTCCGCGAGTCCATCGGACTTGGAAGGGAGGACTGACTAGCAGATCCACCGACCTTTTCCCCACTACGCCACCGAGGGGACGCGTTTTGCTGCTGGAGTGGGCGCAGCACGAGCTATATAGTACGTCAGGTCGCTCGAGTCCTGACGACCCCACAAATGGCCCGCGGGTCCGGTCTGGACCTAGCCGGGAGGAATGCAAGCAAACCACCGACCGTTCCCCTATCCGCCACCCGGGGACGCGCCCTGTTGCTGTTGTGAGCACAGCTGGGGCCCGACGGACCCCCAGGGCTATTTTTCTGACTATTTAACTCATGCCCCAAATGGGAGTCAATGACCAATAACGTTACAATTATGTTTTTATTTACAACCAATCACGGTCGTGTTTCGCCTAGTATTTACCAACTAAAGTTTATCATAATAAAGAAAGCACCTCCTTTTTAACATTCTGAATAGGTCATAGCATTATTTTGCAGCGACTGACTCACTAAGAAATACGGCTACCAGATTGTGTATATATGTATATATATATATATATATATATATATAGTGCATGAATATCAACACATACAGCATGCGGGAGTTAATATAAAAACATTTCTAGCAATTGATTATACCACAAAAAAAAAGAAACCACTGTTTGCACTTTCTTAAATATGTTTTTTTTTTTCAGAAAAATATAATTGTCATATTTACATCATAGGCCATCAAAAATTAATTAATATACAGATTGAAGTGTTTCATTTTTTTCTCCACTAGAATGCATTCTTACGATATTGCGTTCCTTTGGCAATAAATAATATGATCTGGTTGCAGTGACGAACAAAAGAAGCAAATGAAGCGTACCAATCGTTTCTGATTTGTTTTCAAACATCGTCGTTTACATTAAATATATAAATATTTTAAAATAACTATATTTAAATAATGATTTGTGAGTAAACAGCTTAATTTTATTCGTTAAATAGTCCTAACAAATGCCACTCTTGATTTCCAAATTCTCATAAGTAATGCCACGAGTGATTTCCAAATTATCGATGGATTCATGACTCACGAAGTGAGGAGTGAATTCATCTAGAGAATTTGGAAATCAAGAGTGGCATTTGTTAGGACTATTTAACGAATAAAATTGAACTCTTTATTAAAAAAATATTTTTTTGAATATAGTTACCGGTGTTTTATAATATGTATATAGTTAATGTAAACGGCGATGTTTGAAAACAAATTAGAAATGTGAGGTTATGTATATTCACTGCAACTCGATCATATTATTTATTGTCAAATAGGATCGCAATATTGTAACAATGCACTCTAGTGGAGAAATATGAAACACATCAAACTATTGTAATCAACGTTATAGGTTAATCATTTATATTTTGAATAAACAACTCAGTAAAATCACTGAATCTATTCATTATTTGTTATATTCAATGTATTCGTTGGAGAAAAATAATGATCTAACCTGTTCAGAATATTAAGAAAGGAGGAGCTTTCTTTATCACAAAAGCAGGAGCTGATAAAGAGAAATCGATAAAGAGCGAGGTGAAACACGACTGTCATTGGTGTAAAACAGAATTCATTGAAACGTGATTGGTCATTGACTACCATTTGTGGCATGAGTTAAATAGTCTAAATAAATTCACTCCTCAGTTCGTGAGTCGTGAATTTATCGAAGATTTGGAAATCACTCGTGGCATTACTTATGATTATTACGTTACAATGTTTATAAAATTGTGTCTTTGACTTAAGCCATTTATACATTGTATCATAGATATGTCCTGTTTATGGAATTTTCCTTCAATATGGTACCAGAGCTTTGATTTCTCTGATACTTCTATAATTGACAGTATCTGAATTTACGATCCCATATCTCGATGTATGCAGCTCCTTGGGCAATGTTCATTACGGATTTATGACAGAGCGTTACTTTATGGAACATTATTATGTTCCCCGCCCTTATGAGCGTGCATGTAAACCACATAGAGTCTCCACCCTTCTTCCTGTCAACACTAACCTTGAAAATTGATGAATGTGTGGACAGTGTCCATTGTCTCAGTTCTACTTTGGGCACGTGTTTCTACACCTTCACACCTTCAACTGTTTCATTATAATATGTTCTTTTTTGTTACTCTAATTCCCAGTCATCAAAATTACAAACTTAAAAATTAATCAAGTAATAGTAATAATACAGTAAAACTTGTTTAATCCGGAACGTGAATAATGCGGAAATTTGTCAAATGTGAACACATTTAATGGTCCCGGCGAAATAATAGTAATTTTACGTGTATTTATTTTGCATAAAACGGAATCTGTCCAACGTGGAAACGGAAGGATATTTCTATAAAAGTCATGAAAAAATTATAAAGCGGAAAGACAGAGAGAGGAATTAGTTTCCATTTCATTGAATTCCCATTAGGCAAAAAAAAAACGGAATGATCCTTCCGCCGGGTAAAGTAAACATTGTACCTGTACCTGAAATTTTATTTCGGCCTCACTGCACACCTGTTATGAAAAACACAGATACCTGTCTTACAAATAACCATTGCCCTGTAAAATCGTAAATTAGTTTAAGTTCTGAGACCGATCTTTCACAGGCAGTGTTCTGAATTTACGGAATAAAGATGGCTAAAACGTATGTATCATTGTCATTAAACGAAAAAGTGAAAGTGATTGAAGATAAATCTTCAAATTTCCGAACCGATGCTCCAAAGGCAAGCTCTAGCTTTTGCTAAATCCCTAGGGAATAACGATTTCAAGGCATCTTCAGGTTGGCTGGACAGTTTTAAATGACGGCACAATCAATGTAGTGTGGAATGAAATTTGCGGGAAATCGAAGGATGTGGACGAAAGTGTAGTTAGTGTGCGGAAACCGAAACTGCATACTTTAATTTAGGATACGCGCCTAAGAGACATTTTAACGGGTGAGAAACGGGACTGTTTTTTTTTTCACGCGTTACGGTCTTAGTCGCTCATACATAGAATACTTCACTTTTCAAAGGCAGCGGAACTACAATTATAATCCAAGATACGTAAAAAGACATATACGGTACTCTATAATCTAAGATTAGTAATAAGTTTTAGCTTTTTTATAATGCGGAATTTTGTCTAATGTGGAAAGAAAATGGTCCCATGCGATTCCGCTTTGAGCAAGTTTTACTGTAGTAGTATTTAGAAGTACATATCGTCATCATCATCATCAACTACACGGATTAGGTCTTTGCCTGTTCCGATATCACATCTGTTCAGCCCAGCGCTTTCCTATCGATATCCGTCCTCCAGGATTATACATCAGTGCCATCTTTTGTATCCCATCATCTGTCTTTCTTTGCAGATGTTCTATCCAGTTGTTCCTGTGTTCTTCTATTTGTTGAAGAAGTGGCTGTACTTTTAGTACATATCAATAAAACTAAATATATGTTCACATTTAGAAATACATTATGTAGTGGAAATGGACAGCTAATGATAAATGATGGAAATTGCGAAACATGGACTCTTACTTTAAGGGAGGAAAGGAGATTACGAGTATTTGAGAATAAAGTTCTTAGGGAAATTTTAGGACCAAAGAGAGATAAACAGACATGTGAATGGAGAAGACTACATAACAATGAACTTCATGGTCTTTATAGGAAGCCAGATATAATAAGAGCAATTAAGTATTGTAGACTGCGATGGGCAGGATATGTGGCACGAATGGTGAATGGAAGACGTGCATGGAAGCTTCTTGTACGAAAACCAGAGGGAAAACGCCCAGTTGGTAGAGCAAGAATGAGATGGGAGAATAACATTAACTGTGATTTGAAGGAAGTAGATTATGCAGGGAATGATTGGAAAACATTATCTCAGCATAGGGGTGTATGGAGAGCTTATGTCCGCGCGGTTATGAACATACGTGTTCGATAGTGCCAGTGAGTTAATGAGTTCCTTTCATGTGATAGACCTGGGGGTCTGTTGCGGTCTCAATCCAACGTTTGAAGTGTCTGCCCAAGGATCTCTTAGCTTGTAGCTGGTAATTTAAGAGTTGACGTGGTATTCTTGTCCGGCTCAGTCTTCTTACGTGAATAGTTAGAAGTAGTAGTAGTAGTAGTAGTAGTAACAGTAGTAGTATTTAAGGACGCACTTTAACATTTCAAGTTATCATCATCATCATATACATTAAGGTTAGGTCACCCGGCGTATTCTGCCCCAATAATTAACTGAGTCTAGAACTTCATCGTAATTCAAGGTTACTCGTGAAAAGGCCGACAAATGTTGCTGAAAACTACTTATTTCAAGCTTAAGGTTCTTTTATGTGTCATAAACTTACGACACGAGATCCAAGGCTTTACCTCATTTTCAAAGGAAGTCATACTCGGAGTTTCTAGGTCCTAAAAATCCATCGATCCAGGCCGGAGTAAGAACTTTGGAACGAAAGGCGAGCAAGGCAACCACGGGTTAATGAATCATCATCATCATCATCATGAACAAATTCGTTTTTTAGGCCATGTGGCCTGTACGGTAAACCTAGCGAAGATGGTCTTGATCTTTCCACCGATGTTTTGGTCTTCCTTCCTTGGTCCCTATGTCCATTTGGGGTATATTGGAATGCCAATTTTGGAAGTCTATTTCTTGCCATTCTCCTCAGATGATTTTTCCATTCTTGTTGGTATCTTTGTAGACTTGGTAAAATCAAAAGTTATATTAATTCTAGCTAGTTATAGTTAGTAATGTTTGAGCCTTTTACTCGGGAATTCTCAAGTCTCTCTTTTCTGACTAACCTGACTAATACTCTTTAGTGGTTTTCCTCAAGGAAAAACTTGTCGCCATAAACAATTCCACCATTAACAATATTTTCATGATATAATTAGTAGGGAAGGGATTTTAAGGTGCAGCACCTTTAAAAAAATATAGCTTTTTCAAACCAATAGTTCAATATATGTATTTGGGGGGATGAAATGAAGCGAAATGAACACAATTTGTTGTACCTTTTGCACCTTTTCATGAGATTACTACATTTCTCCCCTTTTCCATATTTTTTATGCTTTTATATGTTCCATCCTTCTTCATATCCACATATCAAAAGCTTCCAATTGCTTTTCTCATTCCGTCGCCAACGTACAAGTCTCTGCACCATACAATGCTACACTCTACAAGAAGCACTTCACTAGCCTCTTCCGTAATTATTTTGTCAAAGGTCCGCAGAAAATGTTTCTCTTGATAAAAGCTTATTTTGCCATTGCTATCCTCTGTTTTATTTCTTGGCCGCAGTTCATGTTACTACTGATTCCTTTGTGTATATATTATCTTATTACTTTTAATTTTAATTGTCTATAATTGTATTATTAGACATTTTTTATTATTGTTCGGTTTGGCCAGATAATAACTTGTTTAGTATGTAATGACAAATGAGGTAAATTTTGAGGAAATGGCTGAATTCAAATACCTAGGAACAATAATCACAATCAGGAATGAGATGCACAAGGGAATTAAACATAGGCTCAATTCTGGAAATGCATGTTATTATGCATTACAGACACTCTTGACTTCCCAACTCCTTTCAAAAAAACGTTAAACTGAAAATATATAAAACTGTTATTCTACCAGTTATATTATATGTAGTCCACCGCTGTGGTTTCGAGGTAGCGTGCTGCCTTGTCACGCAGCGGGCCCGGGTTCGATCCCCGGTCGGGGCAGTTTTTCTGGGTGAGGTTTTTATCGGTTTTTTCCTCACCTGTAAGACAAATGTCAGGAAAACTTTAAGGCCCAAACGGTCCCCGAATTCATATGGCCATCATCTTTATCATCATCATCATCATTAACATCATCATCAACATCCTTCACCGGTGTGGAAAGCAACGGGAAGGTACCACATCTACACAATTCCCTAGTAAAGCTGCAAGCATAGCATGAAAATGCTATGATTGCAGTGAAGGACCTGCCTTCGGGCAGAATTACTATGGATGGATGGATATTATATGGATGCGAATCATGGACTCTTACTTTAAGGGAGGAAAGGAGATTAAGAGTATTTGAGAATAAAGTTCTTAGGAAAATTTTTGGAACAAAGAGAGATGAACAGACAGGTGAATGGAGAAGACTGCATAACAGTGAATTACATGGTCTTTATAGGAAGCCAGAAATAATGAGAACAGTTAAGTCTCGTAGACTGCGATAGGCAGGACATGTGGCACGAATGGGGAATGAAAGACGTGCATGGAAGCTTCTTGTAGGAAAACCAGAGGGAAAACGCCCAGTTGGTAGACCAAGAATGAGGAGGGAGAATAACATTAACTATAATTTGAGGGAAGTAGATTATACAGGGGATGAATGGGAAACATTTGCTCAGGATAGGGATGTATGGAGAGCTTATGTCCGCGCTGCCCATGAACCTACGGGTTCGATGGTGCCTACGGGTTCGATGGTGCAGGTGAGTTAGTTAGTTAGTATGTAATGTTATTGTATTTTTTTTATTTAAATGCAAAATATGTTTGTCCTGGTGAGTGGAAGAAAAAGCCACTCCACTAGGCTAAGTAAATAAATGGTGATTAAGATGAAAAGTGTAATGATAATGAAATTGCAACTTAACATTTTCCTGAGAAAAATGAGGAAATATCAAATCTCGTTGATCGGCTAAGGGATTTGAAATCGGGACATCCCGAATAAATTCCATGACGAGATAGGCCTATCAGCCTCATTCCCACAAGTGTCACTCATAGAGGTGGACGATCATCCAGCCAATGACATGTGGTCAGTATGACGGTTCGCCAGCCGTTATAGCTGGTTTTCTCAACCTACTTACCATGACTAGTTCCTACAAAAATTCCTCACAATGCAGGATGAAGCAATTACTCCATACAATAACCGAAATTCAATGAGAAATTGTCTTGCCCTTTGAGGACTAGAAGAAATGCGCGTCCCATTGCTGTGTGCCAAGGAATGGTGATACCGTAGATTGCTGGAACACGGTCCGGAACCGGGACATCCTGAATATGTCTCTCACATGCTAAAGCATCATTCGGTGACAAACACACACACATACACTCACGCACATACATAAACACACATAAACAAGAATTTTGATTAAAATACCTAAATATAATGATAATGTTATTATATCCCCTTAATGTAAGTAATAAATAAATAATGTAAATAATCTTCTTCTTCTTCCTTTCCAGGATTAGGTCAATGCGACCTGTTCCGGTCTCAAGTCCAACGTTTCCTTGGCTGTCCCAAAGATCTTTTCTCATGTGATTTGTAGGTGTTGATCTTTTTGGGTAATCTTGTATTGTCCATTCTATCTACATGTTCTTTCCATTGGTATTTGTGCTCTACTAGTTTATCAACTATTGAAAATACCTCCAGTTCATTTCTTATTGATTCATTGTGTAATCTATCCATGTGTGTACATCCTTTTACAGATCTTAAAAATTTAATTTCAGTGGTTTGAATGTGTGAGATATCTTTTTTTGTAAGTACCCAAGATTCAGATCCACATATATAATGTAAATAATAATAAAATGAAATAGAAGACTACATAACAATGAACTACATGGTCTTTATAGGAAGCCATATATAATAAGAACAGTTAAGTATCGTAGACTGAGATGGGCAGGACATGTGGCACGAATGGGGAATGAAAGACGTGCATGGAAGCTTCTTGTAGGAAAACCAGAGGGAAAACGCCCAGTTGGTAGACCAAGAATGAGGTTGGAGAATAACATTAACTATGATTTGAGGGAAGTAGATTATACAGGTGATGATTGGAAAAAATTGGCTCAGGATAGGGATGTATGGAGAGCTTGTGTCCGCGCGGCCATGAACCTACGGGTTCGATAGTGCCAGTGAGTTTATAATAAAACACATTTAAATAACATTTTCGAGACTTTATTCAAGCAGAAGGAAAGTCAAGCTATGCAAAACACGTTATTCATGAAGGACATCGTATGTTAGATATTGAAAACACCCTGACAATAATGCACAGAGAAAATAATCCAGCTAAGATAAACGTACTCGAGGAGATGGAAAATTGGAAGGCAGTTAACAACAAAGACCATCTGACAAATGAAAACACACCCAGTACCTGTAACCCCCTCTACCAGATCTTCAGTGTAACACCAGTATTGAATCCTGCTGATGATGGGACAAGTTCCAAAAAGCGCTTACAGAGAAATAAGCTGAAAGTGGAGGAGGACGGACATGGTAGGTAAAGAGTGCATGAAGGTTATAGTTTAATGGTGAAAGAAAGGCGTGTCAACTCCAAAATTCCGTGATAATTACCGTACTTACTTACTGGCTCTATTGAACCCGTAGGTTCATGGCCGCGCGGACGTAAGCTCCCCACACATCCCTATCCTGAGCTAATGCTTTTCAATCATTCCCTGTATAATCTACTTCCCTCAAATCATAGTTAATGTTGTTCTCCCACCTCATCCAAAATTCAGTATTCAAACGATAATTTATAAATATTCAATTGGTATAGGTACATTAGTGTATAACATGTTTAGTAGATCCATAACTTTGGATTGCATTCATTAAGTTTTATATTTTTTTAAATCTGCTTAAATTCACTAATAAAGATGGTCCTGGCAGAACAAAACAATAGGCCCAATTATTGATTTCTTAGTTCACCGCTGTGGTCTCGAGGTAGCGTGCTGCCTTGTCACGCAGCGGGCCCGGGTTCGATTCTCGGTCGGGAATCCTGGGTGAGGTTTTTTCGGGATTTTTCCTCACCTATAAGACAAATGTCAGGACGCTTAGGGCCCAACGGTCCCCGAAAATCATCCGGCCATCACTATCATCCTTATCATTATCATCATCTTTCTTCACTGGTGTGGAAAACAACGAGAAGCTACCACACCTAATATTCTCTAGTAAAGCTACAAAGCATAGCATGAAAATGCTATGATGGATTGATTTCTTAGGGTGTGAATATAAACTATGACAATCCTAGTACTGTGGTCAGCATCCGTAAGTAGAATCATCATTTTATTGAACCCTAAAACTCTCCATTCTAAAGAAAAATCCAGATAACGAAAACCAGGAATAGAACTTATGACTTGTTACTCATCACTAGGGAGCGGATTTTTATGTAATAAAAGGTAAGGTTGCAATGCAGATAGTATATAATATTCAACTGTTTGTGTGTGAAACAAGATAAAAAACAGTCAAAAGTCTAACTTCGCAATTATACTATTCAACTGTTTGTGTGTGAAACCAAAACAAAAGACAGTCATAAGTCTAACTTCTCAATTATACTATTCAACTGTTTGTGTGTGAAACAAGATAAAAGGCAGTCAGAAGTCTAACTTCTCAATTATACTATTCAACTGTTTGTGTGTGAAACCAAAACAAAAGACAGTCATAAGTCTAACTTCTCAATTATACTATTCAACTGTTTGTGTGTGAAACAAGATAAAAGGCAGTCAGAAGTCTAACTTCTCAATTATACTATTCAACTGTTTGTGTGTGAAACCAAAACAAAAGACAGTCATAAGTCTAACTTCTCAATTATACTATTCAACTGTTTGTGTGTGAAACAAGATAAAAGACAGAAGTTTAACTTCTCAATTATACTATTCAACTGTTTGTGTGTGAAACAAGATAAAAGACAGTCATAAGTCTAACTTCTCAATTATAGTATTCAACTGTTTGTGCGTGAAACCAAAACAAAAGACAGTCATAAGTCTAACTTCTCATTATACTACGTTGTAATCTTACCTTTTAGTACATAAAAATCCTAGCTCTACTCATGAGAAATCAATTGATGTCTGTGAATCGTACAAAGAAGAAATGGTAGAGAAAGACAAACTCAACAGCTGGATAGTTGTGAAGTATAGTGCGTTACAAGATGAAAGAATCATTTCTCGTGCAGTGAAGTTGTTACATTAAAGGTTATAATATCCCTCAGGGTTGGGTGATCAATAAAAACTAATTAAGGTCTGTCATGTATAATAACTCATTTCTCCTTAGGTTTCATTAGCAGATATAGAAACTTTTTCACGAACGAACGAACACCAACTTAAGTCGTGCCAAAATGATCAGTATTAAAGTGAGCATTCTCTTGTTACATTTTAAAACTTTTTTTTTTTATTTCCACTCTTATACGTAAATAGAGGCCGGATTTTTATGTAGTATTAGCCTATGAAATAAACCACAAAATATGTAATATCAAAATTATAAAGAGACGTTAAAAATTATTTATTAATTTATTTATTCTGATGGCGAGAATATGAATCTCATCATGTTCCCAAGCGATTACAAGTTTTCAAAATGTTTTTATGTAACTAAAAACGTGAAAAAAATATTTTACTCAAATTGCACATACACTGCTGAAAACAATTAGAGGAACACTTGTAATAAATTGAATTAGCAATTGTTTTTTAAAGCTGTGATGCTGAAAGTTGGACAATATGTAAATTGAATTATTAATTGTATCATTGGATACAAATTTTAAAGATCCATGGCATGAAGCATGCCACGAAGGTGCCAAAGTGTCATCGAATGTCGTGGAGGCCATACACGATACTAACTATATATAACGAGTGTTTAACTTTGAAAAATAAGCACAAGATTCAATTGCTTACATAGCGGAATTATTTGAAAAGTTAATAGTCAACGTTATTCATTTGTTTTTACTGACATGAGCAATAAATAAATAAATAAATAAATAACCACAAATAATGTACTTTATTAATTTCATGTTTGTACCTTTATCCAATGAAAAAATATTTGCATATTCCATAGTGTTCCTCTAATTGTTTTGAGCAGTGTATAAAAGAGGAAAATCAGCCAAGAGATGGACAGACAGTGGATGCACATCCAATACCGTCTTCCTCCGAGGAGTGATCTTGGAAATAAACAGGATGAAAACCATACAAATATGAATAATAAGAAGAAGCATATATAAATACAGTACGTTCTATCAGATTAGTTACAATCCTAAAGTCTACCATGGCACTAATAACACTCAGTCACAATATATTTTTCGATATTTTCAGGAGTTATTATCAATAAAACTAAATATATGGTCACACGTAGAAATACATTATATAATGGAAATGGACAGCTAATGACAAATGAGGGAAATTTTGAGGAAGTGGCTGAATTCAAATACCTAGGAACAATAATCACAAATAGGAATGAGATGCACAAAGAAATTAAACATAGGCTCAATTCTGGAAATGCATGCTATTATGCATTGCAGAGACTCTTGATGTCCCAAGTCTTTTCAAAAAACGTTAAACTGAAAATATATAAAACTATTATTCTACCAGACTCTTACTTTAAGGGAGGAAAGGAGATTACAGGTATTTGAGAATAAAATACTTAGGAAAAATTTTGGACCAAAGAGAGATGAACAGACAGGAGAATGGAGAAGACTGCTTAACAATGAACTACATGGTCTTTATAGGAAGCCAGATATAATAAGAACAGTCAAGTCTCGTAGACTGCGATGGGCAGGACATGTTGCACGTATGGGGAATGAAAGACTTGCATGGAAGCTTCTTGTAGGAAAGCCAGAGGGAAAACGCCCAGTTGGTAGACCAAGAATGAGGTGGGAGAATAACATTAACTATGATTTGAGGGAAGTAGATTATACAGGGAATGATTGGAAAGGATTAGCTCAGGATAGGGATGTATGGAGAGCTTATGTCCGCGCGGCCATGAACCTACGGGTTCGATAGTGCCAGTGAGTGAGTGAGTGATTTTCAGGAGTTACATTATAGGCCTACTAGCTATAACCGGTCTTGCGCTGCTACACCTAAATAAATGATAATGTGTTTTTGCATTTAGTTGAATAAGTAAAGGCAAAAATAAATATAAATTTATATTGTTATTATTTTTAGATTTAAAATAAATAAAAATGGGAGTTATGAAGAGGAAATAAGAAATAGAAATAATGAAAGAAAATTTGCAATTCCTTGCCTGAATGGAATATTGTGGGATAAAAATATAAGTACTAAAAATAAAATTAATATATATCATACAATTGTTAAAAGCATCATTACCTATGGAGCAGAACTTTGGCATTAACGACAAAAACAAATAAGGGCATTTTGACAACGGAAATGGATTTTATACGAAGGGCCGCAAGAATTTCAAGAAGAGAAAAAACTTAGGAACTCAGTTATAAGAGAGAAAATGAAGATTGAAGACACTATTTTAGATTATATTAAAACTCAGCAATTAAGATGGTACGGACATGTCCAGCGAATGGAAGAGGATCGACTACCAAAATCTGTTTTGGAATGGAAATCTGAGGGAAGACGAAGCAGAGGAAGACATAAAACCTCCTGGAGTCAGGGAATATGTTTATATATGAAGGAGAAACATCTACAACCAGGAGATTGGATGGGCCGACAAAATTGGCTATTAGGAATCGGACGATGTCAAAGACATTAATCAACCGATGATCTATCTATTATTTTTAGATACCCCGTGCTGATTACCCGGCGTTGTCGGGGAATCTACTCATCCCGATCTTCATGGCATAAATGAGCTGGTATGATTATTTATTGGGGTAACTGTTCTAAAACAATTCATGTCTTTGGTAGTAACATAAACTAATAAAAAAAATTATCACCAGGTCAATCTCATTTCTATTAAAATAATATGAAAAGTTATTAACTAAACATACCTTAGTTGGCATTGCAATACACCATCATAATGATCCTTAATGTTGTCAAAAGTGAAGGATCGGCGGTTGTCAGCTAACACTATTTTATATTTGAAGAAACTTCTCTCTACCTCCGCAGATGTAATGGGTGCGTACGTCACTGGCTATTACATATTCGTCAAAAATATGCATTCTGCATTCTTTACCTGGCAAAATACAGGCTGTTTGACGCATTGTCTGAAATCCTTTGTTTTTACCTAACACAAATTTCAATTTCTAAATGCTTCCCCAATCTCTCCATTTGCATTGTTTATATAATTTTCAGCACTCTATTTACTTTTCCAAATAACATTTAACCATAGATTATTTCAAAACTGACGCATAAAAGTATGAAAAGTAAATAAAATGACATAATATTACAAATAAAATTTGTAAAATGACTTTTATCAAAAATATGTGGAAAAAATGCATTTTAATCTAATATATAAAAATTAATGTTTCTTTGTTGGATTGTTTGTTTGTACTTTATGCGCGGCCATACCGTTGATCCAATTGTGATGGAAGTTTTTGCAAAATGTTCAGGAGATTCCAGGGACGAACATAGCTATAAGAGAGTTGTGATACTCAACTCTACACCCGTAAAAATCGCCCTTTGTAGTGGAAAACGTGAAAAATGTAGCTCTTTGGACGCTTAAATGGCTTACGCTGCCCAAACCATAACAAATATACTAAATTAATGTACACAGAATTTAATCTCTCAAAAAGCTCTACAAGAATGTCTGTGACACCATATTTTTATCTCTTATGGATAACTCACAAAAACCATTTTTGTCTTTCATTGATGCCAAGAAAATCGAGACAAGTATGTAGATTCCTGTGCAAGCATGGCGGGTATTCTTTTACAGATAACTCACAATAACGAATTTTGTCTTTTAGCTCATTTATACCAAGAATATCAAGACAAGTAGATTCCCGGGCAACACCGGGTAATGAGCACGGGGAATCTGAAAAAAAATTACGATATACATTTATAATTATTTTTCATTTTACTTATTCAACTAATCATAAGAAGTACACTCATTTTCTCCTTTCAGCTCATTTATGTCAAGAAAATCGAGATAAGTAGATTCCCGGGCAACACCGGGTAATCTTAAAATAATTACGGTATACATTTATAATTATTTTTCATTTCACTAATTTAACTAAAGATAAACCACATTCATTTTCTTATTTCAGCTAATTTATGTTAATAAAATTGAGATAAGTAAATTCCCGGGCAACGCCGGGTAATCAGCACGGAATATCTAAAAAATATAAATTTATAATTATTTTTCCTTTTACTTATTCAACTAAACAAAATCACATTAATTTTCATTTATTTAGGCGTAGCAGCGCACGCCAGGTATTAGCTAGTTACCTATAAAAACCTCATATATCTAACATATTTATTGCACAATGCACTTAATTATTAAGCTGCATCGTCTCTGACAACTCGTAAAAAAATGGCATTTATCAAAATCGGGGCCCTTGTTATAAGTATAGCACAGTGCGCAGGTTGAGAATTTAGATCTGACATATTAGTGAACTAAGCTCGGACTAGAAAGGAGCAAGTAAAAGCAGAGCAGATATATTTTAAACAAGTAGAATATTAATGATAAACATTGTAATTAGTTGTATTTTTATTTTTAAGTGCAGCTACCATTGGCTGATTTCACAAGCTACAGCTGATAAATATAATTCAACAACGTAGAAGAAATTAGGACTGGAAGTAAATATCAGTAAAACTAAATATATGGTCACACGTAGAAATTCAGTATATAATGGAAATGGACAGCTAATGACAAATGAGGGAAATTTTGAGGAAGTGGCTGAATTCAAATACCTAGGAACAATAATCACAAATAGGAATGAGATGCACAAAGAAATTAAACATAGGCTCAATTCTGGAAATGCATGCTATTATGCATTGCAGAGACTTTTGATGTCCCAACTCCTTTCAAAAAACGTTAAGCTGAAAATATATAAAACTATTATTCTACCAGTTATATTATATGGGTGCGAAACATGGACTCTTACTTTAAGGGAGGAAAGGAGATTACGAGTATTTGAGAATAAAGTACTTAGGAAAATTTTTGGACCAAAGAGAGATGAACAGACAGGTGAATGGAGAAGACTGCATAACAATGAACTTCATGGTCTTTATAGGAAGCCAGATATAATAAGAACAGTTAAGTCTCGTAGACTGCGATGGGCAGGACATGTTGCACGTATGGGGAATGAAAGACGTGCATGGAAGCTTCTTGTAGGAAAGCCAGAGAGAAAACGCCCAGTTGGTAGGCCAAGAATGAGGTGGGAGAACAACATTAACTATGATTTGAGGGAAGTAGATTATACAGGGAATGATTGGAAAGCATTAGCTCAGGATAGGGATGTATGGAGAGCTTATGTCCGCGCGGCCATGAACCTTCGGGTTCGATAGTGCCAGTGAGTAAGTAAGTAAGTAAGAATGCTGCGTCCTTAAAATTGCTGTATCAAGACATCTTTATATATTGGCCAAGTCTTTAGAAAATGCAAAAATATTTTATTAAATAACTTTACTTTGGACAATAATAAATTATATACACTCCTTTTTTGCAGATGATCAGGCAATTACAGCAGCGGATGAAGACACCTTATAAAGAGCCATTTTTCAATTGGGAAAAATTGCTTTTGAATATAAGTTACAAATATCCCCAAGTAAAACTAAAGGGGTAACATTTCATGGGAAACATTAAATAAGAGCCAAAGTAATAGTAAATTATTCTGTAATAGAACAAGTAATGCATTTTAATTATTTAGGAGTTTTCATGGGCAATGATCGGACAAGAGATATTAATAGAAAGCTTTAATATGTTTCAACATATTTGTGGTACAATTAGAAAAACATTAGCAAAGAAAGTTCGTAAAGAAACATCCTAAAGTTTTACAAAGTTTTAGCTATTCCTGTCTGTTGTGTGGCTCGGAATGTTGGACTCTCGCTAAAAGTTTAATAAAAAGATTGGAAGCAGCCGAGATGAAATTCCTACGGTATGTAACCGGATGTACTCTTTTAGACAAATGGAGGAATGAAGATATTCGTGAAGAATTACAAATAACTAGCGTGAGAACAAAAATAGAAGAATACAGAAATAAATGGTTTGAACATGTTAGTAGAATGAGTGAAGAGAGGATACCTTGTTTATAGGATGTTAAATTACAATCCACAAGGACACAGACGTTTAAAAGATGGAGCGAGCAACTAAAATATGGAGCCGGAACAGATCAGAAATAATTTAAACTGTGGCGGTGGATGATGATGATGATGATGATGAAGACATCTACGCTACAATCTCCCAAAAAAGACTTTTTGAAAGAAGATAAAATTGGACAAAATTATATAATTCATTGCTTTAAAAAAAAGTAATACGATACTGTTCCTATATTTATGTCACTCCTCCTGGCGCGGCAGGCCTAGAAGGCCCTTAGCCTACCAGCTGGCTGCTGGCCTCACATCCACTGTGTCAATCACAGAGGTAGATGTTCATGCAGCCAGTGTAGGTGTGACATGTGGTCAGCATGTCGAGTCCCCCAGCCATTATAGCTGGTTTTCTCAACCTGGAGTCGTTACTTATTGTAGCTACCCATATGCCTCACGATGCTGGGTGGGCACCGCTCCCATACTGGCCGAAATACCATGAGAAAATTTCTTCCCCCATGGAGACTCGAACCAGCGCAGGTCCCGTAGCTCTGCGCCAAGGCTTCCTGCCTTAACCACTCAGCTACGGCGCCGGACATATTTATGTCACACGATAAAGAATTCTCACATTTCAGTGAAAAGGGAAATAAGGTTTTATTTTTATGATACTGTATGATTTTGTAGCTAAATAAAGCAATATAATTTACATTTATTTATTACTAGCTAATACCCAGCGTGCGCTGCTACACCTAAATAAATGATAATGTGTTTTTGCATTGGTTGAATAAGTAAAAGGAAAAATAAATATAAATGTATATCGTTATTCTTTTTAGATACCCCGTGCTGATTACTCGGCATTGCCCGGGAATCTACGCATCCCGATGTACTTGGCATGAATGAGCTGAAAGACAAAATTCGTTATTTTGTGTAATCCATAAAATAATGCCCGCCGTGCGCTGCTATGCTTGCTCGGGAATCTACTTATCCCGATCTTTTTGGCATCAATGAAAGATGAAAATGGTTATTGTGAGTTATCCTTGCTGTCGCGGACTTTTTTGTAGAGTTTTCTGAGATATTCAATTCTGTGTAAAATAATTGTGTGTATTTGTTATGTTTTAGGCAGCGTAAGCCATTTAAAGGGTGTTTTTAAGGGCGTGGGAGTTGAGTATCTCAACTCTCTTATAGCCTATGTGCATCCCGGGAATATCCTGAATATTTTGCAAAAAATCCCATCACAATCGGATCAACGGTATGGCCGCGCATAAAGTAAAGTAAAAGTAAAGTGATCCCACAACAGGCCTCAGGAGGCCTTTGGAGTAGTAGGAGGTTAAGGCTCCCACTTTTTCTAGATAATCAGCACTTTTTCAGCCCTGCATGTCGGCCGTCTTTACCCCCAGAACAAGCATCTGGTACTCATTTCTATTAGAGGCTGAGTCGACCCCAGGGCCATAGTGCCGCCAGAAGGTTTGGGTCAGTTTAAAAATCCTGACCCCAACGGGACTTGAACCCTCGACCTTCCGGCTTGTAGCGCAATGCTGCGCATAAAGTACGAACAAACAAACAAACCAACAAACATTAATTTTTATATATTAGAATGTATATGTAAGAAATTGTAAAATATAAGTTATAGTATTTCAAAACCTCAAATGTGGTGCTCTTATAGTTGTTTCCACGACTGTACAAGTTTGGTTTTCATGCAGATTTCAGGATGCTCTAATGAGCACCACGAGTAGAAAGCTATAAATAAGACTATTAATTCGTGTGCAGATAACCGGTTATGCTCTGTGTGGCTGATATTTACGTTTGATCAGTAAAAGAAGGGTGTTATAAATAAGTTTTACGATTTCAGTTAATTATTTTATTAGAACATAATTTTATATTCACATTACTGTAGAATTTATTGTTTTAATTAGTTTTACAGGGTTGTTACTTTAAACAATTAATTATAACCCATATCAACTTTAACGTGTTCTTGAGATTCTTTAAAGTACTTATTCTGCTTCTGAGGTTGAGTCAAGCAAACATTATTATTTCGTTAAAATGCAGTATCTAGCTACTAACACGCACAAGTTACGCTCCAGGTTTTAAGTTATTTTTCAGCAGGTGCCTTCGTTATTTCATAGCTAAAGTTGTATATTCGTAGTGAGTTTAAGTTTAAATTTATACTAGTTAGTGTCAAAAGTGTGTACATTTAACAACATGGGTAAAAACACACGTAATTCTAACAACGATTCGACAAGTTCTACGGAGGAAGCAGTGAAACGTGTGGTGAAAGAGGCGCTACAGGATCCCGGCACTCTGCAGGTGTTTGTGTCCATGTTGCGGGACCAGGTAGTGGCGGAACTGCAGAAGACCATCCAGGACAACACTAAGGTAATTGAGGATCTGAAAAAGACCCTCGATGAAAAAGACAGAAAGATTGAGGTGTTGGAAAATAAAATAGACGACTTAGAACAATACCAGAGACGTCAATGCCTCAGGATTTTTGGTGTAAAAGAAGAGGCCGGAGAGGACACTGACCAGAAAGCCATCGAGGTGGCCAAAAAAATCGGTGTCGATTTATCAGTGACTGACATTGACAGAAGTCACCGTGTTGGTGTTAGTAATGCTGAAAGACCGCGGGCTATAATAGTGAAATTTGTTAGTTACCGCAAGCGCAGTGAAGTTTTTCTAAGCAAGAAAAAGTTGAAAGGAAGTGGGGTCACTGTTCGCGAGGACCTAACGAAGTGTCGCTATCGCCTGCTACAAGAGAGTATACAGAAATACGGTATTCAAAATGTATGGACAATGGACGGTGCCGTCATAGCTAAAGTAAATGGCGAAAAACGCAAAATTAGATCTTCTACGGATATCAACTAGATAGGACCTGAGTGTAAAATATGTTTACTTTGTCTTTTCTTTGCTAACAATTATATTGTTAATTTATTTCTAATTTAGGTAAGTTTTAAGTTTATTATTTTTTATTTAGGACAACTTACTTGTTTTATTTTAATTTTTTAAGTTCTTTGTTTAGCTAAATTATTTTAATTTTATTAGAGTTATTACAGTACATAGTTTATTTTTACTTTCTGCTATTGGCAACATTGAGCTGACAAATGAAGACTTGTTTGTAACCTCTGACTCACTCACCTTCTCCAATCACCCTCTTATTGTGCAGACAACTTTTAACGCAGGTAGCAACATTCCTCAATCCCAACCATCCCCTCCAACAACAAATACTACTAGTCTACTTAAGAATGCATTTTCTATTGATAAATCATCACTTAAAATCGCTCACGTAAATTCACAAAGCATTCTGTCCCACTTTGATGAGTTTGAAACCATATTTTCATCTCTTGGACTGAGCGCCATTTTAATTTCGGAAACCTGGCTGACCCCTTCCATACCTTCGTCCCTTGTTCACCTAGACGGATATACATTGCTCAGAAATGACAGAATAGATAAAAGAGGTGGAGGAGTTTGTGCCTTTATATCAAATGAGCTTAATCCAAGAATTGTCCACAAGTCCCCTTCTGTATATTCCGCTCGCCCCGAGTTCTTATTCGTAGAAATTCAAGCCAGTCTAAAAAAATGTCTCTTATGCATTGTATACAAACCTCCAAAAATAAGGCACCTTTCGGATCTAGAAAACGCTCTGAACGATTCATTACCTCATTATGAACACGTTATTGTCGCAGGCGATTTTAATACAAATCTTCTTCAGACTGACTCACCAGCCATACAACTTAAAAATATGTTCCAAAGCTTAAATATGACAATTGTTCCTTTCTCTGCCACACATCATACTGCTAATACCGACACTCTACTGGACTTAATAGTGACTACACATCCACAGAAAGTACTGTCATATGGACAAATTCCTGCTCCCGGCATATCTGCTCATGACATTGTATTCGTAGAATACTCACTCCAATGTCCTAAAAGACGCTCTAAATTGATTACGTACAGAAATTTACAAAACATAGACGATACTAAACTAAAATCAGACGCTTTAGAACTACCTTGGTACACAATATGGAATCTTAGATCAGTTGATGAAAAAGTAGACACATTTAATACACTGATATTACAACTATATGATAGACATGCACCAGTAAAAACCCGACGATTTTCCCGCCCCCCTGCACCCTGGATGAATGACTCAATACGTGAACTTATGTCAAAACGAGACAAAGCATACCGAACATACAGACGACATAAAAATGACGAGAACTGGCAACTGTACAAACAACTTAGAAACACAACTACACAAACTATACGCAATGCCAAACTACGACACGCCCACAGTATAATCGGACCTGAAATAAGTGCACGGGACACTTGGCGAAATCTCCGTGCAATGGGACTTAGACAGTTGAATCCCTCAACTGACTCTATAGACATTTCTGTAGATGACTTAAATGAACATTTTACCTCAATACCCATGACACCTCCAGACAACAAGACTAAAATAGACATTCTTAAAGACTTATCCCCATCCCCCCATATAGGAAGAGATAAATTTTACTTTAACGACATTTCGCCTATAGACGTTAAAAAAGCACTCAAGCGGATTAAATCCAATGCACAAGGAACAGATAACATCAGCATTTTAATGCTAAATAAAATCATTGACATTATACTACCCACAGTGACTCATATTTTTAATGCTTCCCTTATAACTTCTATCTTCCCTACTGTATGGAAACAGTCTAGAGTTCGGCCTATACCAAAAATAAGTACACCTACTAACTGTAATGACTACCGACCGATTAGCATCCTTCCGACATTATCTAAAGCCCTGGAACATATTGTACATAAGCAAATGACTGAATATCTCCAAGAAAATCACCTCCTTGATCCTTATCAATCCGGCTTTAGATATGGTCATAGCACAACCACAGCTTTGCTAAAAATTACTGAAGATATTCGTGAAGCCGTGGACAGACGTCAATTGACTCCTTTAACCTTACTTGACTTCAGCAAAGCTTTTGACACAGTAGACCACGACTTACTTATGATAAAGCTCAAGCACCTACACTTGTCTGACAGCGCTGTATCCTGGTTCGACTCATACCTGCACGGTCGTCAACAATACGTTTCATTAAACTCTAGATCTTCGTCTTGGCGCAACGTGCCGGCTGGAGTCCCCCAGGGCAGTGTTCTCGGACCTCTTCTTTTCTCAATCTACATAAATGACTTGCCAACTGTACTAAAGCACTGCCGTTATCACCTCTACGCTGATGATCTCCAAATTTACCTACATTCACCTCCTCATTCTCTCTATAACAGCTTGACAAAAATGAATGACGATCTCATATCCATCTTTAACTGGTCTTCAAGTATCGGTCTAAATCTAAATCCTAACAAGTCACAAGTAATTCTAATGGGACAACAAAGACTGCTTACAACCTTTGACATATCTACACTACCAAACATTACTATAAATAATATAATTATCCCTTATTCTTCTTCAGTAATAGATCTTGGACTACATCTAGACGCAAATTTAACCTGGCAAACACAAGTGAAACACATATGTAAAAAGACTTTCTCCATCTTACATTATCTTAGACGTTTAAAGAATTTTCTCCCAGTTTCGTTAAAACAAATCCTTGTGCAGAATCTTGTGTTACCACACTTCGATTATTGTGACATTATATATAATGATCTAAACTATGACTTGTCGCAGAGACTGCAGCGTGTTCATAATGCTTGCGTTCGATTCATTTTCAATATCCGCCGTTATGACCATATTTCCGAACACTTTAATAACCTCTCTTGGCTCCGTCTTACTGACAGACGTAAATTGCACTCTCTTTCACTACTTTTCAAGCTTCTGAATTCCTACATCCCTACTTACCTGGCGTCTAGATTTGAGAAGTTATCCTCTTACCACAATATTGACACTAGATCACAAGATAGCAGTCTGCTAACAATTCCTCTTCATAGCACTTCCTCCTATTCTACTTCCTTCACAGTAGCCTCTGCCCGCTCCTGGAATCTCCTTCCTCAAGATATCAGGGGTTGCCGCACACTTGGTACCTTTAAGTCACGCTTATACAGTTACCTGTTGTCTAATAATTAATTTTTCTCTATTTATTTAATTTTATACTATGTCATTAATCTTTTCCTGTTTTTTTTTTTATATATATATTGTACACATATATTTAATTCGTTAAATTTAGAGTAAATCAAAATACATTATAAATATTAATTGTATTGTATTCATAACTTGTAATCGTTTATATATATATATATATATATTGTAATTTAGATTTAAGACTATTTTTTGTTTGTATTTTTTTAAACCTGGTTGAGTGGTAGACAAGGCCTTAAGGCCTTAACTCTGCCAGGTAAAATAAAGCTATTATTATTATTATTATTATTATTATTATTATTATATCAAGCTACATAAACTAATTAATCTGATCTGGGAAGAGGAAAAGATTCTGAAAGAATGGGGAAAAAAGTGATAATTTGCCCGATTCTAACATAAAATATACCTTCTGAAATAGGAAAATTGTTATGGAATCACACTGCTAAATGTCGCATATTAATTACTATAAATATAATATAATATAATATAATATTCATTCATAGTGTTCTGCTCAAAAGCAGGTCTTTCACTGCAAACTCAGCTTTCCTTTTTTGTATCTGCATACAAACCTTTATTTTAATATTGTCTATCATCTGATGTCTCTTTCTGCCTCTAACTTTCTTTCCGTTGACCATTCCTTCTAGGGTTCAGCAGGCAGTTTCTTCTTAGCCAGTGGCCAATCCAATTTATTTTCTTCTTCTTTATGAGTTCCAGCATTGTTCTTCTTTCACCCACTCTGTAATATAATATAATATCCATCCATAGTAATTCTGCCCGAAGGCAGGTCCTTCACTGTAATCATAGCACTTTCATGCTATGCTTGCAGCTTTACTAGGGAATTGTAGGTGTGGTAGCTTCCCGTTGCTTTCCACACCGGTGAAGGATGATGATGATAATGATAATGATTAGGATGATGATGGCCATATGATTGCGGGGTCAATTTGGCCCTTAAAGTTTTCCTGACATTTGTCTTACAGGTGAGGAAAAATCCCGATAAAAACCTCACCCAGAAAAACTGCCCCGACCAGGGATCGAACCCGGGCCCGCTGAGTGACAAGGCAGCACGCTACCTCGAGACCACAGCGGTGGACTATAATGTAAGATGATACGATACAATACAATATATATATATATATATATCTATATATATATATATATATATATATATAAAGTATAAATATGAAAGTTTATTTTGGGTTTTCCGCGTCTTGGATTCAAGTTGGCCTTTGGCCATTGATTGCGACGTTTCGGCATGTGGATATCATGCCGAAACGTCGGAATCAGTGGCCAGAGGCCGAACTTGAATCCAAGACGCGGGAAACAAAAAAAAAAACTTTCATATTCATAATATATATATATATCGTAGGTCTGAATAAAAATTGATACCTTATGTAGAGAGAGAAATTGGTCTCTATCAAAAGGCTTTAGAGAAGGAATGTTAAATATAGACCAGATATTTACTTTAAGGGAGGTCCTTGAAAAAAGTAACGAAATTGACACTAATACCAACTATCAGTTATTGTAAAATTCATTTTTAAGCATCGTTGAAGTGACTAGGGAGCACGCTACCTCGAGATCACAGCGACGGACAATCAACATAATATATTTAATTTTTTTCGCACTTCTGCAAGTATTGGAGGAATTGATATAAATTTAATAAAAATAATACAATTTAACAGGATGCAGTGTGAAGAATTAAGCAGTTTTCTTTTGGTGGGGTGATCCTTTATTTATTTAATTACTGTTCTCTTAAGTAGTACATTAATTAAATATTTAAAATAAAAAAATGCATTTTTCTTCGGATCGTAATGTAGTTAATTTCTGTCTCCATTTGGATCACTAGTAAACTACTGCTTACAGATTTTATCCTAACGCCTAAACATCCCATCTACCCCATATACTATTTTGTCCCAACAGATAACAATTTTACGTTATATAGACTACATTTCGAAATTATTGGGGAGAAAGTAATAAACAAAGATTGCTGAAAATCAGTATTTTCCCAGCATATGATAATACATTATTATTATTATTATTATTATTATTATTATTATTATTATTATTATTATTATTATTATTATTATTATTATTATTAAATCAGCAAAGAAATGCATACAGTACTTTTAAAGATTTAAACATATTTATCAATTTTCTAATTTATCTTCTTAAGTAATTTCTTACATTTGCATGGTCGTTTATATTGTAAATAGTGTTATCTTACATATCATGTAGTTTGTGATATGACCTTACATGTTATTTAACATTTTCCAATACTGTTATTTCTCAAACATAGATACTTCTTAATGAAGCCGGCCATTGGCGTTGGTAGAGACACCTATCTGGCAACGGACGAAACGAGAATTATAAATTTGTATATGTGGAAAGAATTTTTAATGTTGGTACCATGTCTACAATGGTGTAATGGGCTGCACACTCGTACGGAGAACGAGAGGTCCACGGTTCAATTCCTGGTTCAGACATTTTTCTTTTCACAATATCATTATAATATTATAATATGATTCATTATTTTGTTAAACTCGTACGGAGAACGAGAGGTCCACGGTTCGATTCCTGGTTCAGACATTAATTTTTCTTTTCACAATATCGTTATAATGTTATGACCTTAGATGTTAAAGTGTCTATAAAATAATTATGATAATGTCATCTCTTCTTTAATTATACTGGTCAACATGATTTTTGTCTCATGAGTACCAATAGTTCTACTTAATGCAGTTTTTTTTATCGTGTTTTCAAATATGTTTTCGGAATTTCTCCATCATCCATAGTTTTTTTTTATTTCAATTTAAATTAAAGAATTTAAATATTTTTTTTAATAAATGTTTTTTCGTCCATTTGTCCATTGTAAAATAAAACCAAATGAGCCAACTCGGGAGATTTCAGCTCTGGAAAAGAGATATCAAGGCTAATGGAATCCTAATATGCTGGCCGATTATTGTTGGACCATCAAGAGGGATGTTCCACAGGCGAAATATAACAGAAAATCGTCATTTCTTACTTTCTAGGTGAGTCCGAATGTTCGAATATTG
This sequence comes from Diploptera punctata, assembly GCA_030220185.1. Classification (NCBI taxonomy): domain Eukaryota; kingdom Metazoa; phylum Arthropoda; class Insecta; order Blattodea; family Blaberidae; genus Diploptera; species Diploptera punctata. The sequence goes on from JASPKZ010010256.1 coordinate 1,264,541, forward strand.
TGTAGTTACGAATGTAGAAAATATTAAAGAGTTTGAAATTATAAATTCCTGTCTCTCGGAAACCTTGCGTGGTGGAAAAAAACCGATATCTTATTTGAATTCAGGAGAACAAATACTATCAGAATCACATATTTTTCTTTGTGAGACAAAAAAAAAGTTTTCTTTTTTGTTGCTCAGTGTTATATGATGGTTTTATTTAAATTTATTTTTGGAGGTACATTTACGATCATTTTGGCTTAGTACATGTAATAATAACTCATGGTCTACGATCTTTATGTGTAGGCCTATCCAGTGATTCTGTACGTCTATTGTAACCTGTAGTCATTATCATCAACATTGGCACTACAACCCTAAGTGGGTCTCGGTCTACTCCAGAAAATGTCTCCATCTGCTTCTGTTCTAGGTTTTCAACAGTTCTTAAATCCCAACTTCCTCAGGTCATTCACTACTCCATCCACACATTCATCTAAACTTAGGTCTGTCATGTCCTCGCCGTTCACCAGATTTTGAATGTTATGCCCTCTTAGGGCATTCTTTGTCATTATATCTAACAAACTGACTGGCACTATCGAACCCGTAGGTTCAAGGCCTCGCAGACGTAAGCTCTCCACTCCACGCATCCCTATCCTGAGCTAATGTTTTCCATTCATCCCCCTATAATCAACTTCCCTCAAATCGTGCTTAGTGTTATTTTCCCACCTCATTCTTGGTCTGCCAACTGGCCGCTTTTCCTCTGGTTTTCCTACAAGAAGATTCCATGCACCTATTTAATTCCCCATTCGTGTATAAATGTCTACGAGACTTACTGCTCTTATTATTTCCATCCATCCATAGTCATTCTGCCCGAGGGCATGCCTTTCACTGCAATCATAGCATTTTCATGCTATGCTTTGCAGCTTTATTAGGAAATTATAGGTGTGGTAGCTTCCCATTGCTTTCCAAACCGGTGAAGGATGGTGGTGATGATGATGATGATAATAATAAGGATGATGATGATGGCCGGATGATTTTCGGCGACCGTTGGGCCCCAAGCTTCCTGACATTTGTCTTACGAGGTGAAGGAAAACCCCGAAAAAATCCTCATCCAGGAGCCTGTCCCGACCGGGAATCGAACCCGGGCCCGCTGCATGACAAGGCAGCACGCTCTCGAGACCACAGCGGTGGAAGACATATCTGGTTTCCTATAAAGAACATGTAGCTCACTGTTAAGCAGTCTTCTCCATTCCCTTATCTGTTCATCTCTCTTTGGCCCAAAAATTTTCCTATGAACTTTAATCTCAAATGCTCGTAATGTTTTTTTCTTCCCCTTAAAGTAAGAGCCCATGTTTCGCATTCATATATTGTAACTGGGAGAATAACACTTTTATATATTTTCAGTTTAAGGTTTTTTTTTTTAGAGAAGTTGGGACGACAAGAGTCCCTGTAATGTATAATAGCTCGCATTTATAAAAAGAATGAATGAGGCAACGAAAAAAACTTCTGTAAATTCAATTAATAGGTCCCGCTCCGTAGCCGAGCGGTTAAGGTAGGAAGCCTTGGCGCAGAGCTACGAGACTTGCACTGGTTCGAGTCTCCATGGGGGAAGAAATTTTCTCATGGTATTTCGGCCAGTATGGGACCGGTGCCCACCCAGCATCGTGAGGCAATTGGGTAGCTACAATAAGTAGCGGCTCCAGGTTGAGGAACCAGCTATAACGGCTGGGGGACTCGACATGCTAACCACATGTCACTCCTACACTGGCTGTTCATCATCTACCTCTGTGATTGACACATGTGGATGTGAAGGGCTGGTAAAAGGGTAACCACTGAAAAGTGGAAAAACCCTCAATCGGAAAATTAAATTAATAGACCTACATTTTAAAGTTTAATCAATCATGAAGTGATGGTTGATGGAATGGATCATGGTATAGTAGCCTCACTATGATGGTTGTCCAGCGACTTGCTTTGTTTCCCCGCAGCTGTTTTAAATTACACTGGTCAACATGATTTTCGTCTCATAAGTACCAATAGTTGTACTTAATGCAGTTTTCTATGGTATTTTCAAATATGTATTCGGAATTTTTCCATCACCCACAGTTTTTTTATTTAAATTTCAATTAATGGATTTAAATAATTATGTTTTAAATAAACGTTTTTACGTCCATTTGTCCATTGTTAAATAAAACGGGGAACACTTTCATCAGGAGATTTCAGCTATGGAAAAGAGATATTAAGGCAAATATAATCCTAATATGCTGGCCGATTATTGTTGGACCATCAAGAGGGATGCTCCCCAGGCGAAATATAGCAGAAAATCGTCATTCTACGTGAGCCCGGATGTTCGAATATTGTGTAGTTACGAATGTATACATTATTAAAGTCTTTGGAATTATAAATGCCTGTGTCTCGGAAACCTTGCATGATGGAGAAAAACGGATATCATATTTGAATTCAGGAGAAAAAAATACTACCAGAATCGCATATTTTTCTTTCTGAGACAAAAAAAAAGTTTATTTTTTTATAACTAACTAACTAATTAACTAACTCACTGGCACTATTGAACCCATAGGTTCATGGCCGCGCGGACATAAGCTCTCCATTTATCCCTATCCTGAGCCAATGTTTTCCAATCATCCCCTGTAAAATCTATTTCCCTCAAATCATAGTTAATGTTATTCTCCCACCTCATTCTTGGTCTACCAACTGGGCGTTTTCCTTCAGGTTTTCCTACAAGAATCTTCCATGCACGTCTTTCATTCCCCATTCGTGCCACATGTCCTGCCCATCGCAGTCTACGAGACTTAACTGTTCTCATTATATCTGGCTTCCTATAAAGACCATGCTTTTTGTTGCTCAGTGTAATTAAATACAAAGATGCCGACTACCGCCTCTATAATAATTCCGCATGTTAATCATTGTAAAGCATTGTCGCGGCACCCGCTTTTATGTAAACGGACAACCATCATAGTGAGCTGATAATAGATTTGCTTTTGATCACTGTGTAAAATTACAAAATAAACGAGTAGTTGGCATCGCGATCTCCCGAATTAGAGTCTCTGACCAACGAGACTATAAGCCAACTCCTTCAGTATTAAAAAAAAGAAGCTGTTAATTATTCCGTTGAAGAAAATTAAGAATACATGCGTACACTCTACTGACAAAGATGCCGCACAGTGGATTGTAACTGCATTGCAAGATTTACCTTAAAAAAGCAAAACAAAATAAAAAATTGGGTAAGTGATCTAGCATCTGCCGAGACATGTTCTAAACTTGCATCTAAAAGAAAATACAACTAAAACGTTGAAAAACTTCACAGCCTTAATAAGAGAAATAAAACAAGTTAAATTCCCCATGAAGTCTGGTTCTTGTGGACTCTTGTAACATGATTAAAAAACGGATGGGATTGTCGTAATGAGAATTTTTATAGTTTTGTAGACTAATTGCTGAAGTACACATTAAGTTTAATGTGATTTTTATGAATACGGTTGACAGGACAGCAAATCTCAATTCTTTGTTATAACTAGGGCTGAAAAAAGTATGAGTTACAGGCTAGGCTGCACCGTACTTGGACCGCTGTGTTGACACGCGCTAGTGGGGACAGACTTCTAGTACAGTCCGCTTTGTGTAAGAATGGACGCACCTTTGCACAATTTTAGTTTGGGCAATCTGATTCAAGAATGAGGTGGAGAATAACATTAACTATGATTTGAGGGAAGTAGATTATACAGGGGTTGATTGGAAAACGTTGACTCAGGATAGGGATATATGGAGAGCTTATGCTTGCGCGGCCATGAACCTACGGGTTCGATAGTGCCAGTGAGTTAGGTTAATTATTCTGATACAACCACACTTCATGTAAACAGGTATTTTACTGAGGAGAGTCGAACATACACAATCTCTGCTGCGAGCAGGCAGTGGAGATGCTCGATTAAAACACGCATTTTGTAAACAATATGTATAGAAATTAGTTACTACACTGATACCGATACCTTTTTTCAGCCCTAGTTATAACAATGTAAATCAAAATAAACGATAACTAGAAATGTATTTTTCTTCTTCTTCATTTCACGGGTGCATGTTCCGCCTCACAGTTGTTCTGTCCATCTTTGCACTGGCCTTCCTACATTCCTTGATTCCATGGCTTATAGATAAATACTGTTTTCGATAATCTTGTTACATTCATTCTTTCTACGTGCCTAAACAATCTATCTCTGTATGCTTTGATTTTTTCATTCAGTGGATATATATTTAACTCTTTTCTTATAGCTAATTCTTTATCCGATCCAATCTTGTGCAACCTTTTGTTCTTCTAAGGAAGTTCATTTCTACGCTTTGTATTCTACTTTATAATTTTTTAGTCATTACCCAAGCTTAAAATGTAATTAATACTTACTTACTTACTTACTTACTCACTGGCACTATCGAACCCGTAGGTTCATGGCCGCACGAACATAAGCTCTCCATACATCCCTATCCTGAGCTAATGATTTCCAATCATTCCCTGTATAATCTACTTCCCTCAAATCATAGTTAATGTTATTCAACCTCCTCATTCTTGGTCTACCAACTGGGCGTTTTCCTTCTGGCTTTCCTACAAGAAGCTTCCATGCAAGTCTTTCATTCCCCATACGTGCAACATGTCCTGCCCATCGCAGTCTACGAGACTTAACTATTCTTATTATATTCCTGTAAAGACCATGTAGTTCATTGTTATGTAGTCTTCTCCATTCACCTGTCTGTTCATCTCTCTTTGGTCCAAAAATTTTCCTAAGTACTTTATTCTCAAATACTTGTAATCTCCTTTCCTCTCTTAAAGTAAGAGTCCATGTTTCGCACCCATATAATATGACTGGTAGAATAATTGTTTTATATATTTTCAGTTTAACGTTTTTTGAAAGGAGTTGGGACATCAAGAGCCTCTGCAATGCATAATAGCATGCATTTCCAGAATTGAGCCTATGTTTAATTTCTTTGTGCATCTCATTCCTATTTGTGATTATTGTTCCTAGGTATTTGAATTCAGCCACTTCCTCAAAATTTCCCTCATTTGTCATTAGCTGTCCATTTCCATTATTTAATGGATTTCTATGTGTGACCATATATTTAGTTTTATTGATATTTACTTCCAGTCATAATTTCTTAGCGTTACTCAATAGTGTGTGCGTGTTGTCCTTTAGTATAATAATAATAATAATAATAATAATAATAATAATAATAATAATAATAGCTTTATTTTACCTGGCAGAGTTAAGGCCTTAAGGCCTTGTCTACCACTCAACCAGGTTTAAAAAAAATACAAACAAAAAAAAATAGTCTTAAATCTAAATTACAATATATATATATAAACGATTACAAGTTATGAATACAATACAATTAATATTTATAATGTATTTTGATTTACTCTAAATTTAACGAATTAAATATATAATATGTACAATATGTATAAAAAAACGAGGAAAAGATTAATGACATAGTATAAAATTATATAAATAGAGAAAAAATTAATTATTAGACAACAGGTAACTGTATAAGCGTGACTTAAAGGTTCCAAGTGTGCGGCAACCCCTGATATCTTGAGGAAGGAGATTCCAGGAGCGGGCAGAGGCTACTGTGAAGGAAGTAGAATAGGAGGAAGTGCTATGAAGAGGAATTGTTAGCAGACTGCTATCTTGTGATCTAGTGTCAATATTGTGGTAAGAGGATAACTTCTCAAATCTGGACGCCAGGTAAGTAGGGATGTAGGAATTCAGAAGCTTGAAAAGTAGTGAAAGGGAGTGCAATTTACGTCTGTCAGTAAGACGGAGCCAAGAGAGGTTATTAAAGTGTTCGGAAACTCGCTATAGCCCAATAATACTACATCATCAGCATAAACTAACAGCTTATTAATACCATTGAGTTGTAAGCCATCCTCATTCTCTAAAGATTTAATGGCATGCTCTAGTACAAAATTAAATAGTAGAGGAGATAGTGCATCTCCTTGCTTCAAATGTAATTAATGCAAATACAAAATTAAATAAAGATGGGAAATTTTTAGTGTTGTTCTACAAAGTTCAAAGCTACCCGCTAAACGTTCTTTGCGTCTTAATTCACTTATCCATGGGAAAAACCAGATAAGTAATTTTTTTCTATTTTTTATTTATTTTCTTAATGGATACTGTTATTTATGCTACTTCATATAGCAATAACAAGATAGGCCTAAGGCAATTCTTCATTCTATTAGCTATAATAGGCGTTTTTGTTTTAGGGAAGTCTAAATGGGAGGAACTTCAATGGAATATATATCTAACACCATCATCCTAAGGCGCAACATCTTCAAAAGTGATAGTTTTGGCCTTCTCAACAATCCTCCTCCATGCCACTCTGTCTTTACCATATTCAAAGTAGTCACTTTCATCTTTTTTAGATCATCCATTGTGTCATCCTCCCATCTGATCTTCGGTCTTCCAACTGTTCTGCTTCCTATATGTTTCCATTTATAGAGCTTCTTGACCAGTCTCTGATCATCCATTCTTATCAAATGTCCAAGCCAACCAATTCTGAGAGATCTCATATGGTTCACCATATTCTGATGTTTTATCAATTTGTTTACTTCGTTATTTGTTTTGATTCTCCAACAGTTATCAGTTCCTCTATTTGATCCAAATATTCTTCCTAAAATTTTCCTTTCAAAAATTAATACTTTTTGTTTTATTGTTTCTTTTAGGACCCAAGTTTCACAAGCATATGTAGCTACTGGTCTAACGAGTGTCTTGTATAATCTTATTTTTGCTGTTTTTGATATTAATTTGATTTTAAATAAGATTCGATTTGCAAAATAAGCTTTATTCCCGTTTACCAACCTTTCCTTAATTTCCTCTTCTAAAGAATTATGTCCGTTTACTTTGATATCTAGCTATGTAAATGATTCTACTGTGTTAATTTATATATATATATATATATATATATATATAAGCTTGCATTGCTCAATGTCAAACATTTAATTATAACATCGATAAAACGTCACTGCTATATAATTTGCTTAATTGTTGTAGTTAGCTACCAGATGACAGTGAAGACCGAGTTCTCGCTATATCTAGTAATAATGGAGAATATATATATATAAGAAAAATTGTTTGTATTGGATTTGCCATTTGGTGTAATGGATAGCATGCTGGGGTACCAACCCAGAGGTCCGGGTTCAAATCCCGTCCAGGCATTTATTTTTTTATGTATATATATTGACCTATTTTGGATTCGTCTGTTTTTTTCCTAGGGTTGAGTGAATTTTCGGTCGCATTATCAGCGATAATGAGTTGGCGACTACAGATAACTCTACTAATAAAAAATAAGATAGGTTTAGCAATGTAAGGTCAAGGGTCGGGATTGGTATCCTGATCTAATAAATACATACATATATGGGGCCTACGTAACCATGAACACGCAAATTACATTTCATTTAGAATATGTTTATATATGTACAACGGTTAAAAAAATATCGTAATTAAATTAAATAAGAAGCCAGAATGAAACTTCTGACATGTGTTAAAAGGATTGGCACGCGTAACGTTTCGTCAGTGCGTGCGTTAACTGTTTATACATTCAGGCACGTGCTCTCTTTTTTTTGTACATATGAATTTCTGTTAAAACATTACAACCACAACAAAAAACAAGGCCACTTTATATGTATCCAACTTCCTAATGGAAATAACATTCGGGCATTATAACCTTATCTTTCAATCATCATAAGCTAGACTCGTGCACTGTGATATTAAATAGTATGTGAAAAACTCTCTCTCAGAATTATTTATTCTCTTTAGCAGGTTTCACGATTTATTATTAAGGTTTTACAATGTTTCACAATATTTCCCTGCGCCCTATTAATCTACTGTCATTCTCCTCCACTTCTCTTTGTCATTCCAATCCCCATCGTCCAATCCTTTTTCCCTCATGCTGCTCAAACCACCATCAATCCATGTTATTTTTAGTCGTCCTCTTCTTCTTCTACCAAGTGGTACCCTGTCTAGTATTATTCTTGGGAATCAGTCTTCTGTCATTCTTTTTTACATGACCATACCATTTCAATTATTTGTTTTTTATGAAATCCACAATTGGACTTTGAACATTCATATTTTGTTTAATTACGCTGTTTCTTATGTCTTCTATGAATTCTAGCTGAACGCCTCCAAAAATCCATTTCTGCAGAATTTAATTTACTTAATCTTCTAGATTTTAATCCCCTTGTTTCTGCGCCGTATGCCACTGTACTCATAATTATATGAAAAATGTCTGGTTTGTTTTAGAACTTATATTCTGATCCCATAAAACACCATTTAATTTTGATATTGCAGATTTGTCCTTATTTATTCTCTCATTTATTCTACCATTATTTAAATACAAATTAACTGATATCTTAAGTTCGACACAATGAAGACATTAACTGCATAACAACTTTATACAGCATACTTAAATACGAGGGCGGGTCGGAAAGTAACGCACAATAATTGTTTTCTGCCTTGGTATTGCAGCTAGAATGTTGAAATTTCACAGAGATATAGTTTGAAGTTTTCACTACAGATGGTATTTTTTCTCAGGTGCACCTCTTGCGAGAGAAGCTTGAACTATGCAACAAAGATGGCGCGCATGCTACAGTCGTCCACCTGTGAGGGACGGATCGGATCAGAAAGTAACGCACAATATTTTTTTTAAAAAAGTTTAATAGTAAAAAAAAGGAAAAAAATCACAAATGAACTTACATCTTTGACCTACTTTTCGACATAGTCACCAACTTTCTCGACACATTTTTCCCATCGTGTTACCAGTTTCAATATGCCCTGTTCGTAGAAGTCCGTTTGGTTGGAGTGTAGCCATCTGCGCACTGCTGATGCCTGCTTTGTTTCGGGCGTGTAGTGGTACGCCCACGACTCATCACCTGTGACGATTCCTTCCAGAAAGTCATGTCCTTGTGCGGTGTACAGCGTTAAATGGTCCAAGCTTGCCATCATTCGCTGGCCCTTGTGGTCGTCTGTCAGGTTCTTAGGCACCCAGCGAGGACTAACTTTACGGAAGACATTGCTACGGTCCATACAATCATCCCCATACACGCCACGCATGTCCCTGTGAATTTCACTGGGTTTATGCCCTTTGGCCCACAAAAATCGAACAACACTTCTCTGTTCCTCACAGGTGGACGACTGTAGCATGCGCGCCATCTTTGTTGCATAGTTCAAGCTTCTCTCGCAAGAGGTGCACCTGAGAAAAAAATACCATCTGCAGTGATGTGAAATTTCAACATTCTAGCTGCAATACCAAGGCAGAAAAAAATTATTGTGCGTTACTTTCCGATCCGCCCTCGTAACACTGAGCAACAAAAAAATAAACTTTTTTTTTGTCTCAGAAAGAAAAATATGTGATTCTGAGTATTTTTCTCCTGAATTCAAATAATTATTATGTTGGTTTTTCTCCATCGCGCAAGGTTTTCGGAGAGACAGGAATTTATAATTGCAAACACTTTAGTATTTTCTACATTCGTAACTACATAATATTCGAACATTCGGACTCACCTAGAATGACGATTTTCTGCTATATTCCGCCTGTGGAGCATCCCTCTTGATTGTCCAACAATAATCGGCCAGTATATTAGGATTCCATTTGCCTTGATATCTCTTTTCCATAGCTGAAACCATTTGAGTTAGCTCATTTGGTTTTATTTTACAATGGATAAATGTACGAAAAAACGTTTATTAAAAAAATAATTATTTAAATCCATTAATTGAAAATGAAATAAAAAAACTGTGGGTGATGGAGACATTCCGAATACATGTTTGAAAACATGATAAACAACTGCATTAAGTACAAGTATTGGTACTCATGAGACAAAACTCATGTTGACCAGTGTAATCATCTAGGAAGATACTTATTTACTTTATATCATTTTAATTTTATTATATACCATGTTTTTGTTAGTATTAGCTAGTATTAGATCACATCGTCATTGTATTTTGTTTAGTCTGTATTTTAATAATATCTTAGAATTGTAATAAGTATGTAATTTTATGTATAATTGTACTATTCGCTGGTTGAGTGGAAGAGAAGGCCTTATGGTCTTAACTTTGCCGGCTAAAATAAAGCATTATTATTATTTTATTATTATTAACATCATTATTATTATTATTATATTATTATTATTATTATTATTATTATTATTATTATTATTATTATTGTTATTATTATTATTATTAACCGCCTGGACTCAGGGAATATGTTTATACATGAAGGAGAAACATCTACAACCAGGAGATTGGATGGACCGACAAAATTGGCTATTAGGAATTGGACGATGTCAAATACAGTAATCAACTGATGACCTATCTATTATTATTATTATTATTATTATTATTATTATTATTATATTATTATTATTATTATTATTATTATTATTATTATTAATTTCAACATCGTGACAAAATTGTAACAAGAAAATATAGCGTTGGAAATGTCATAACTGATTTTAAAAAAATCTCAGGGACTCCATTACAGATATTTTCCATACACAAAAAATTAAGAGATGTATGCGAAACTAATTTCGACAATAATTCCTTTCTGGTCATATTTATCCGAGTTTGAATTTATAATTTACGATCAAAAGACGTATTTTAAATAAAATGAAATAAAGTACAGAACCCATGGCATGGTGGCTTCGAAGAGCCAAGGCCGACCGAAATATTTGCTGCAATTGATGAGCAGGTGACATTATAGGGAATCATGCGGTTTCTGCGACACACTCTTAACGACTTTACTACAAGTTTTCTTAACCCGATTTCGCTATGGTTTGACAAAAGTCTTGCAAAATAGTGAATAATTTTCTTTCAGAAAACAAATAAATACACCTAAATTTAGAGCTTATAAAAATTCTCATTTTTATCTAAATATATCTTCTGGATAACATTGTTATCAGATTAATGGGGGAAATATGCCTACATAAAGGTGGGACACATTAATTTATTTTGTTTACACGTGTGTGTCTAATTAACTCATCTGAGAAATAATCAACAATGAGTAGTTCCTTGACTGTGCTATAACTGTAGGTTACATGATCACTCTATTTGGTGACATACCGTACTGTCTATAAAAATCCAAATAAAGAGGAACGTAAATTGAAATCGTATAAACATAAAAGTTGTCTTTGACATTCTCCACGGCATTCGGCTGTAAGCTTGTCGTTTCAGGTGTCTGGGTTCCGCAGGAGTCGAATGCTACAGTCAGTCTTAATTTATCTTTCTCTTTCCCTGTCTTTAAGATTAGTAAACAAATTCGATACTGTACTTTAAATTCTGGCGGACCTCGTTCACCGGGAACGACAGTCACTGACGCCTTGCCCGCCTGCCACTAGTGTTACAGGAAATGACATAAACCGTTATGTACTATTCCAGTATTATTTCTAAGAAATTTTCCATATTGCAGTTCAAAATATATGCTTAAACTAAAAATCAAGTGAACATATAGTTGCTGCATTTCTGATATTTTCCAACACTCTATGAAACCATAATTTAGATTATAGTTATATTTTATAAAATTAAAAATACAATATATAAAATTATAAAAATGTTACCTAATAGGTCGATCTCCTCAATTGTGTAAACTATTAATTCTCTGTAGGCCTTCCGGGACTAGTCCCATCATCAGCAGAATGAGCACGAGATAGGTCTGTATCTACTGACCCTGAATGCAAAACTCTTACTATTAATTCTCTGTAGGCCTTTTGGAACTAGTTCCATCATCAGCAAAATGAGCAGGAGATAGGTCTGTATCTACTGATCCTGAATGCAATACTCTTACTTGTGAATAATATCCCAACGGAATTTTATCATGAATTTTATTATTGGTTATACAGGGTGTTCCAAAATGGTGGACGGGGTTTCAAAGGTATTTAATTTCCCTTACATAATATATATAAGAGAAAAGTTGCATGGGATTAAAGAGAAACTCTTCGAGTTTTCATAACATACTTTATAAGTGTTCGATGTGAGCACCTTTCGTCACAAGGCACACATCTAGTCGATAGTCGAATTCCTCCCAAACATTGGTCAGTATATTTGGATTAATTGATTCAACAGCAGCAACGATCCTTCTCAAGTCTGGAAGGTCTACTGAAAGTGGAGGTACGTACACATGGTCCTTCACATAGCTCCACAGGAAAAATTCACAAGGTGTGAGATAATCGGGGGACCGTGGAGAATATGGGAATGAATCATGTCATCCGGACCGACGCGTCATTTGGTGTTCGTGGACGTACTGGACTTTTACATATACATCTAGTTGTTTCTTTTTGTATTGTAAGCCCATGTTTTCCCTTTATAGAGATTTAAGGCGCTCTCCCCCTACAGGGAAGAATTTAAACCATACTAATTTAGTTACCCTTGTTTTCGTATAGATGTCATTTTGAGTGGTCCGTGGTCAACGTTCCGCCTCATACTGACATCTATGAAACCAAGGTATTGCTAGGACGGGAAAATTCGGTAAATTTTGTTTAGAGGACTTCTCATTCAGGCTTAAGGATTTTTTACGAGCCTGAAAATCTTCAGACTCGGGACCCACGGCCTAAAGTACCTCCCGGAGGACTTTCTCCTTGTATTTTTCCGTCCTAAAAAATCCATTGACCCCGGCCGGGTTTGAACCCGCGACCCTCGGGACCAGAGGCAAGGAGCATAACCACTAGTCCACCGCTACCGATTCTAGTTGTTTCTAATTGTTTATACCGATGGATTATTTTTTTCTGTCGGAGGATCAATTCCAAATTGCCGTCGGAATGCTCGCTGCACTGCAACAATGGAACCAAACCTCGCAAATTACAACACACAGAATGACTTCTGTACAGGAATCGCCTTTTTCACAAATTGAACGCTGACGACGTAACAATGACAAGAAACAAATTCCTGCATACAGGATATGAAGCGTGTACAGTTTTTCTTTCGTTATAGCAAATAATCACGCATCCAATTTCGTTTGTAAAGCTATACCAACTACTTAAAACTCCGTCCATTATTTTGGAACACTGTGTATTTGATGTAAATTAAGGTTTTATATAACCTCGTACTGGACACTAGTAATTTTAAGTTGAGGAAACCAGTAAAATAAATAAGAGTTCTAATTTTACTGGAAGACGTAATAAATGTGTCTCAACATGTCCATTAAATTTAATATTTTACCAACGTAAAACAATAGAAACGCGACATACACAAACAATTGAAATCAACTCCCAATATGGCTGCTGAAACTATCTTATTGCATAGAAAAAATATTTTTAACTTGGTAAAAAGCCATCGCGCATTCTTTTATAAACTTGTTAAAGACATCTGGGCACAGACAAATTCTCTTACCATTTAAGATCATGAAAGTTTACTTTTGACAAGAGACCATTGGAGTATAAAAAATCGATGCTGTTTGCAATTCACGTAGTATGAAATTACGCCGTCCGTTGTGAGAGTCACATTCTTAACTGACGCCATTTTAAGTTGAGCATTCCATCATGTGTTTGGTTTTAAGTTTATGGCAGTAGACGTATCAAGTTGTATGGTGTATGAAACACGAGTCCGTGATAATAAAATTCACTCCGTTTTTCTTTGTTTATTTATTTATTTATTTTTCTTTTGTCTCCAAAGAAGCCAATAACATTCAGCATTTTGAAACAATGAATGAGCGCTTTACATCAATGAAATAATATTTACGGCAATTGAGATTCGTACGACCGAGAAATTAATGGAAGAGTGTGATAATTGGAGTTAAAAAATTGATCTAAATAAAACTCAATATACGGTAATTGGCAATAGTGGAGAAAATTTTATATTAGGAGATTCCAAACGTATCATTAATATTTGTAATAAAATTATATATTTGTGAGATGAAATAAATGAAGATGGAAACAGTGATTTGAAAATAAAAAGAATAGGCAAACAGTTTTCGGATACTTTTGAAATCCAGAATGGGTTGAAGCAAGGAGACGCACTATCTCCTCTACTATTTAATTTTGTACTAGAGCATGCCATTAAATCTTTAGAGAATGAGGAAGGCTTACAACTCAATGGTATTAATAAGCTGTTAGTTTATGCTGATGATGTAGTATTATTGGGCGATAGCGAAGAGATACTAAAGGACAACACGCACACACTATTGAGTAACACTAAGAAATTAGGACTGGAAGTAAATATCAATAAAACTAAATATATGGTCACACGTAGAAATTCATTATATAATGGAAATGGACAGCTAATGGCAAATGAGGGAAATGTTGAGGAAGTGGCTGAATTCAAATACCTAGGAACAATAATCACAAATAGGAATGAGATGCACAAAGAAATTAAACATAGGCTCAATTCTGGAAATGCGTGTTATTATTCATTGCAGAGACTTTTGTTGTCCCAACTCCTTTCAAAAAACGTTAAACTGAAAATATATAAAACTATTATTCTACCAGTTTATTATATGATGCGAAACATGGACTCTTACTTTAAGGGAGGAAAGGAGATTACAAGTATTTGAGAATAAAGTACTTAGGAAAATTTTTGGACCAAAGAGAGATGAACAAACAGGTGAATGGAGAAGACTGCATAACAATGAACTACATGGTCTTTATAGGAAGCCAGATATAATAAGAACGGTTAGGTCTCGTGGACTGCGATGGGCAGGTCATGTTGCACGTATGGGGAATAAAAGACTTGCATGGAAGCTTCTTGTAGGAAAGCCAGAGGGAAAACGCCCAGTTGGTAGACCAAGAATGAGGTGGGAGAATAACATTAACTATGATTTGAGGGAAGTAGATGATACAGGGAATGTTTGGAAAGCATTAGCTCAGGATAGGGATGTATGGAGAGCTTATGTCCGCGTGGCTATGAACCTACGAGTTCGATAGTGCCAGTGAGTAAGTAAGTAAGATAAAGGTCGGTCTGCAATAATAGTGTAGAATTTAATGTTGTGGGACTACAGTAAAACTTGTTCAAAGCGGAATCACTTGTGACCATTTTTTGTCCGCATTACAAAATATTCCACATTATAAAAAAAATATTAACCAATCTTAGATTATATGTCTTTTTATTTACCTTGGATTAATTGTAGTTCCTCTGTCGTTGGAAAGTGAACTATAGTATGTACGAGCGACTTCGACGGTAACGCGCGAAAAAACAGTCCCGTTTCGTCTCTAAGGCGCGTATCCTGAAATTAAGTATGCAGTTTCGGTTTCAACTCACTAACTATACTTTCGTCCACATCCTTTGACTTCCTGCAAATTTCATTCCTCACTACGCCGTGTCGTCTTTTAAAACTGTCCACAACCAACCTGAAGATGCATTGAAATCGTTATTGCATAGGGATATCGATAACTCTATGTCAGTACTATACAGAATACAATAACAACAGCTATCGATAACTCTATGTCAGTACTATACAGTATACAATAACAACAGCTATCGATAACTCTATGTCAGTACTATACAGTATACAATAACAACAGAATCAGCATCCTTGAAAACATAGAGATTCTAAAAGATGCAGGGAATAAAAACCTACTCAACGAGAACAATTTCTTATGAGGTAAGATTAGCATTAATTATACTGTCTTTTATTTTTTTAGTCATAATCACTCCAGGGATTAGGTAATTGCCCTTTCCGACTTCATAATGCATCAGCCCAACGTCTTATAGGTCTTCCAACATCACGTCTTCCTCATGCTTGATAATTTCTTGCTAACAATGAATATCTCTCCTTACTCATTCCATCCATGTAATCAATCCATTTCTGTCTGTAATTCGTGACTTTATCCAATAAAGGCTGTACTTTCAAAGTTTTTTAGTAGAAAGTTATAATTTAATAATGTTTAATATATATCAAGCTTATTTATGATTTATTGTTTTAACTATGCCTTTAGCTTTAGTATGATTTACTTCTTGTTTAGCTGAAACTAATCGTACTCCCTTTGATTTTGCTGAAGGACAGACATAAATACGTTATACAACCTATATAACACCATCAGTTCCAGTTAAAACGCAGAAGATGAACATTGTTTTTGAAAGGCCTCCATATTAGAATAACTTGAAGAAGTTTAATAATTTAGTTGAGGACGACTGACTTACCAGGTAAAAATTATATAATTAACATCTTATCTTACAGGCCGAAAAATACGGAAACCGACGTGTTAGTCATACGTTTGGTGTTGCAGAAAGAAATGTCCGACGATGGAGACTTACCATAACCTAAAATTTTATAATTTGTATGCGAATATAAAGCGCACCACAATTTTGAGGACACAATAATTCGGTTAAAAGTTCGCCTTTCTTTCGGAAATATACTAAGTACATTTATAAAGAAAAGATCCAACTAAGAGCGATATTGATCAAAGATAAATACTTAAAATCATCATCATCTGCATTCATGGATTAGGTCTGTTGACCCGTTCCGACTTCAGCCCATCTCTTTCTAGGTCTGCCCACATCTCGGGTGCCTTTAGGTTTGTATTTTGTTATTTGTTTTGGATATCTATCTTCATTCATTCTGTCTATGTGTTGCTTCCATTTTTGTCTATATGTATCTATTTTATCAGTTATTGCAAATATTTCAAGTTCCTGTCTTATTTCTGTGTTCTTGATTCTGTCTTCCTTAGTGCACCCTTTAACATATCTCAAAAATTTCATTTCTGCCGCCGTTATCCTACTTAGATCTTGTTTTTTATGTATCCAGGCTTCTGAACCATAGAGCAGTACCGGTGCTGCCAACGTTTTATAAAATTTCAATTGGGTCTCTCTTGTTTTGTTATTTAGTGACCGTTTTATCGTACCACATATTCCTTTTAAAATGGAATTAAAAAATATACACTGTGTATCAGGCTATCAGTACAGAAGATGGATATAAAAATTGTAAACTGCCATTATTTATGACAGGATGGTAACAAATATGAAAAACGTATCAGTGTGTTAAATAAGAATTGAAGTGGTAAGCCTGCATTCCACATTTGGCGCTGTGTAGCTTCTCTTTTGTTTTGTATGATGTTATTTTGTTCTGCGGCATTAAAGTGAACCAAATTTGGCAACAAGACATCGCTTGAAGGAGAAAATGACTGCGGTTATTGATTAACTATTCATTGATGTCATCATGGAATAATTTTATAGCCCTAGTACTCTCATTAGAAGAACATCAACTCTCTCTGATATTTATGGTTCATTTCAAGACCGGTTTACCTCTTCTTTTTCGTGTCTGCGCTTTATGATAGATGTCAGACAAGTTAAATCCTATGTTATTTTTCTTTGTACCTCTATAATTTATTCGTATTTTTATCTTATTAGACACAATTAATAGTTCATTTTAATAATTATTGTTATTGTTATCATTATTATTATTATTATTATTATTATTATTATTATTATTATTATTATTATTATTATTATTATTAGCGTTAACTGAAGGCCAACACGCACACACTATTGAGTAACACTAAGAAATTAGGACTGGAGATAAATATTGGTGGGACTACGTATATGGTCACACATAGAAATTCAGTATATAATGCAAATGGACAGCTAATGACAAATGAGGGAAATTTTGAGGAAGTGGCTGAATTCAATTACCTAGGAACAATAATCACAAATAGGAATGAGATGCACAAAGAAATTAAACATAGGCTCAATTCTGGAAATGCGTGTTATTATGCATTGCAGAGACTTTTGATGTCCCAACTCCTTTCAAAAAACGTTATAAAACTATTATTCTACCAGTTATATTATATGGACTCTTACTTTAAGGGAGGAAAGGAGATTACGAGTATTTGAGAATAAAGTTCTTAGGAAAATTTTTGGACCAAACAGAGATGAACAGACAGGTGAATGGAGAAGACTACATAACAATGAACTACATGGTCTTTATAGGAAGCCAGATATAATAAGAACAGTTAAGTCTCATAGACTGCGATGGGCAGGACATGTTGCGCGTATGGGGAATGAAAGACGTGCATGGAAACTTCTTGTAGGAAAGCCAGAAGGAAAACGCCCAGTTGGTAGACCAAGAATGAGGTGGGAGAACAACATTAACTATGATTTGAGGGAAGTAGATTATACAGGGAATGATTGGAAAGCATTGGCTCAGGATAGGGATGTATGGAGAGCTTATGTCCGCGCGGCCATGAACCTACGGGTTCGATAGTGCCAGTGAGTAAGTAAGTAAGTAAGTAGTAGCAATATGTACACTCTATTGAGTAACGGTAAAAAATTGAGACTGCCTCAAGAGGCGAGAAACAAACACAGTACGAAATTTACAGAACTTTTCACAAGAAAAACTTCTAGAAATGATACAAACCGAGATTTACTCAATAGATTATTAATATATTCAGACCCCATTATTACTGGTTTATGTGCAGCTCCAAAAACAAAAACGTGGTAAAATTAAACCTGAGGTATACGGGCTATTAGAATAGAAGTAGCAACTCTCTGTTGAACGTGAGATACCAATAGACGAAACACATAGAGATTCTGAAGAAGCTGATACAGGACAGGAAGACTCGGATCAAAGTATTGAAGAAACTGATGCTGATTTTAACTAATCTTAATTGTACTAAATTTCGTATTGCCCTTTTGTTTTATTTATATTATATGAATTTAAAGTACATTATTAGTTGTAAAAATATGTTTCATTTTTAAATTACACGTCTAAAACTTTCAGAATATTTTTTTATTTATTAATTTATATTTCACTACCTACTAATAACACATAAATATAGGACAAAATAATTTTGTCCAGATAGATTTTCAAAATACCACACTGTGCGACGGTACCAATATCTCGTTTCTGATGCGAAGAATTCGCTATGTCTCACTTCCATAGCTTAATTATTTTCGAAATCTCATGCAAGATATGTGCAATTGCTCGAAACAGATGATAATCTGAAGACGCAAGATCTGCTAGATGTTGATAGCAATTCGATTCCTTCCATTTCCTGAATTTTTTGTCGTGGTTGTTCGTGAAATGTGGGGTCCGGTCGGGTTTGAACCCTGAATATTTCATGAACTAATTCCAGATGTTGAGAATAAAGATTTGAGACAAATTTCCAGTGAATCACAGCTTCAAAATGTCACCATACACACAATATTACATTAAAAACCGACTTTAGGCCTATTTATGAGATTATCTAAATAAATGACACGATAAATAGAACATGTGAGAAATACAAGCATAGTAACTCTTAGCCTACTGGAGATAACTGAAGATTCTAAACGTCATATATATATATATATATATATATATATATATATATATATATTAATCATGCCCTGTTCCTGTATTGATGTATGGATCAGAATGTTGAACGATCACTAAAAGATAAGAACAAACATTGGAAGCAGCTGAGATGAGATTTTTAAGAAATATAGCGGGATATACTCTGCTGGATAAGAAAAGAAATGAAGATATAAGAAAGGAATTAAATATTTTCAAACTTACAGACCGAATAATTAAATATAGGAACGACTGGAAAGAACATATTGATAGAATGCCAGAAGGAAGATTTCCAAAATTATTGCTAAATTATAAACCGCACGCAAAGAGAAATGTTGGACATCCACACAGAGGATGGTCTGAACAATTTTAACAATTCCAGCTTTTATGAAACCGGAACGAGCCAACAGGTTTAATCCCTGGATGATGATGATGATGATGATGATGATGATGATGATTAATCATGATCTGAGGAAGGTGAATTATACAGGAAATGATTGGAAAACATTTGCTCTAGATAGGAATGTATGGAGAGTATATTTTCTCGCAGCCATGAACCTCCATGTTCGATACTGCAAATGTGTTAGTTATAATTAGAGATAAAATAATAAATAACCAAGTATCAAGAAATTGACCAGAAATATAGAGTAGCCATCATGCTGCAGATTGTTTTAACAGTGAAATGCTGTACAACCTTTCTTTAGTCGTCCTTGTGGCTTAATGGCTAGACTCTTTCTCTCTCTTTTCATCTCACCTGAGGCAGCAACTTAATTTTAAACCGATGTCAAGCATGCTCTTCAAGAACCTCCCTCTTAATATTACTTGCTATACTTATGCTACTACTTTCCTGCATTATTGAACAATTGCGAATCAGCATGCATGTTGCCACATTATCTATACATAAATACAAGTTCTTAAATACAATATGGTAATTAAAACAAGACTAAATGCTTAACAATATCAGAAGAACCAGTAAGTTGTAAATTATAACTGGAAAGAAAAATGATAGAACAAGTATCAGAATTTAATTATTTAGGTGCATTAATAATTGCAGAGACTCTTGATGTCCCAACTCCTTTCAAAAAACATTAAACTGAAAATATATAAAACAGTTATTCTACCAGTTATATTATATGGGTGTGAAACATGGACTCTTACTTTAAGAGAGGAAAGGAGATTACAAGTATTTGAGAATAAAGTACTTAGGAAAATTTTTGGACCAAAGATAGATGAACAGACAGGTGAATGGAGAAGACTACATAACAATGAACTACATGGTCTTTACAGGAAACCAGATATAATAAGAACAGTTAAGTCTCTTAGACTGCGATGGGCAGGACATGTTGCACGTATGGGGAATGAGAGACTTGCATGGAAGCTTCTTGTAGGAAAGCCAGAGGGAAAACGCCCAGTTGGTAGACCAAGAATGAGGTGGGAGAATAACATTAACTATGATTTGAGGGAAGTAGATTATACAGGGAATGATTGGAAAGCATTAGCTCAGGATAGGGATGTATGGAGAGCTTATGTCCGTGCGGCCATGAACCTACGGGTTCGATAGTGCCAGTGAGTAAGTAAGTAAGTAAGGTGCATTAATAACAAACATATACTCAGCAGGATATAGCAGGATAACTTATAATCTGCTGGATAAGAAAAGAAATGAAGATATAAGAAAGGAACTAAATATTTTCAAACTTACAGACCGAATAATTAAATATATGAACGCCTGGAAAGAACATGTTGATAGAATGCTAGAAGAAAGATTTCCAAAATTATTGCTAAATTATAAACCACACGGAAGGTGAAATGTTGGACGCCCATACAGAAGATAGTCTGAACAATTTTAACAATTCTAGCTTTCATGAAACCGGAACGAGCCAACAGGCTTAATCCCTGAATGGTGATGATGAATAACAAAACACTAAAATCTAATAAAAGAAGTAAAGAAACAAGCTGTTAAAGCAGCACAAATATCAGGAAATATGTGAGATTTAATTTGGCGCAACACACATAGGTATGTCAATAGAAAGCAAAATCCGCATATACAAAGCGATAGTTCGACCCAGTTATCGTATATGGAGCAGAAACTAGGGCTGATAAAACAAAAACTAAACAAATAATAAGCACATGTGAAATTACTATCTTAAGAACTATTAAGGGGAAAACATTATTTGACAGTCCGGCTGATTTCCATGAAGCTTCTCAGTAAGATAAATGTCTCCTGGAAGCGTTACGAGCGCTTCGCAGGACAAGGATGGTGGAAGGGCTGCTTCCTCTGAGCCTCCAAACATGCTCCTCTGGGTATCCACCCCCCAAGAGAGGGCTGCTTCTTCCGCTCTTCAAGCCCTACAAGGATTTATAGATTTGGATAAGGCCTTCGATCGAGTAAACAGACAAAAATTATGGGAAATATTACGAATGAAAGGATACCCGCTGTGCCTTGTTGAAACAATAAAGAAATTATATGAAGACACAAATATAATTATAGATACTGGATTCAAAAGAACAGATGCAATCAAAACAAATACTGGATTACGACAAGGATGTAGTTTATCACCCACTTTGTTTAATATATATATAGACGATATTTTAAATAAAGGGAAAGTTTTAGTAAATCCAGGAATAAGAATAGATAATAAAGTGTGCATAAATAATCTTCTATTTGCTGACGATGTAATCATAATACAGAAAAATGAAGACGACTTACAGAAATCAATGCATGCATTAAATGAAATATGTAAGTTATACGATCAAAAGATTTCTGTAAGGAAAACGAAGACCATGGCTTTTAGAGGAAGAGATCCAGTGAGAACCAAAATTATTTTAGAAAATCAAAGTATAGAACAGGTGTCTAGTTTCAAATATTTGGGCTGTGATGTTGGCTACAATGTGGAAAGAGATATTGACTCCAAAATAATAAATTTCAGATGGTGTGTGGAACAATACAGAGAACATTCAAAAATAAAATTAGAAAAGAAACCAAGATAAAAATGTATAATGTTATGGCGGTTCCCACAATATTGTATGGATGTGAAACTTGGGCTCCAGTGAAAAGACAGAAGGATAGAATACAGACGGCAGAGATGCGGTTCCTAAGACAAGTAAAAGGATGTACAAGACTTGATAGAATAAGAAATGAGGATATAAGAGAAGAATTGAAAGTACAGCCTTTATTGGATAAAGTCACGAATTACAGACAGAAATGGATTGATCACATGGATGGAATGAGTAAGGAGAGATATCCATTGTTAGCCAGGAACTATCAAGCAAGAGGAAGGCGTGATGTTGGAAGACCTAGAAGACGTTGGGCTGATGCAATATGAAGTCGGAACGGGCAATTGCCTAATCCCTGGAGTGATGATGATGATGATGACATTATTTGACAGAATACTCAATATAGAAATTAGAGGCAAATGCCAAATGATGGTTGTCCAGTGGCTCGGTTTGTTTCGCCGCAGCTGTTATATATAATTCAATACAAAGATGACAACTAACGCCACTATAGTAATTCCGCATATTAATCATTGTCAAGCATTGTCGCACGGCACCCGCTTTAATATAAACGGACAACCATCATAGTGAGGCCATAATAAGTAGGGACTGTGTAAATCGAAAATGAACTTAGGTAATTCAACATTAACAAAGCTTTACCTTAACAAAACTAAATTCATATCAATTATTTTAATAAGTTGAACAATGTCGAATTACTGTAACGTACAGTTTTTATATATCATTCACCATGCATTAATATTTAATTATTTATATTGGGTTTCCTGTAGCGTTCATAAAGTGCAGACGAAATAAAATATACACTATAAATAGCTGTATAGAAATAGTTATAACTCTTCAGACCAGATATCATACTATTAGAAGTCCTCCTCATATTGTACAGAACTAGATGATTTGAAACAAAACTAATTAAAATTCCGTCGTTAAATTTGTTGAAGTTACAAAATAAGCGCTGTTTCGCCAACATTTTGTCATAAAATCGTTTGTTTTTGTAATTACACCAATAAGAAGTGCGGGTAATAGCTTCTGTATTCTTTGGAAACGCCGGCAAATTACGTCCGGAATTCAAATAGTCAAAATACACGACGCATCTTGTCAGCGCTCAGCGTTGTAGAGAAACCACATAGGCTACATTCAAAAACAAGGGTAGCGATTACAACGACGGTTATCGCTGGCGATTTGCGTCGTAGATAAACTATAGCGTACGTATTGAGTTTGTATCCATATTTTTTTCTCTTATATCTACATTGACCCTATATACTAAAACTAGAAACTAAACTCCATGCTGTGACAGATCTAGAAGGCCTTGGCCTACCAGCCGGCTTCTGGCCTTATAAACAACGTACAGTATGTTAATTTAAGTGATGTACGATAATCCAGTCGTATAGGAGTGACATTTGGTCAATATGTCCGGTTCACCAGCCGTTATAGTTGGTTTTCTCAACCTGAATCCGCTACTTATTACAGCTATCTAAATTCCTCACGATTCTCAGTGGGCACCGGTCCTATACTGGGCGAAAAAATATGAGAGAATGTCTTCTCCCATGGATACTCGAATTAGCACAAGTGTCGTAGCTCTGCATCAAGGCATGATGCCCTAAAGACGTCGACTATGGCGCCAGACTATCCTACATACTGGGACAAAAAAAGACGATTAAAAAGTGTTTGTATATAATATATACTGTAGGCCTATATAATTCTTTTGCACCTGTGTTTGTCACTTTACTCCTCCTGAACGACTGAATTGATTTTGATTACATTGTGTGTGTGTGTGTGCGTGCGTGCGTGTGTGCGTGTGTGGTCGTGCGTGTGTGTGTGTGTGTGTGTGTGTGTGTGTGTGTGTGTGTGGTGTGTGTGTGTGTGTGTGTCTGATTGGGTCCCTCGTTGGTTTAGATTGACAATTGAACTCTCTAAAACCATTAGGTGTAGGAGTTTGACTTAAGTGAAAATTTAAAAATCGCTCTAGCGGTCATATTTTTCGATTTTTACAAGGAACTCACTATATCCCATAAAATAAACCGAGGTAGTTATTATCAAAACATGAGCGAAATGCGACAATTAGAAGTTGAGGTTTACTTGGAATACGAAATTAAAAACTTACTAGCAACCGCCATATTTGATTCATCTCAACGTATACTATACAATTTAATCAACCTTTAACATTCATTTATTTAGGCGTATTAGCTAGTATATAAATAAATAAATATATATATTTTGTGGAAAGCAACGGGAAGCTACCACACCTATAATTCCTTGTAAAGCTGCAAAGCATAGCATGAAAACGCTATGATTGCAGAGAAAGGCCTGCCCTCGGGCAGAATAATACCAAAATATATATATATATATATATATAAGTAAAACTAAACATCCACAAACACACACACATTATATATTATGTGTGTGTGTTGGGGGGGGCTCACTTTTTTATCCCAACTACAATCACCAAGTAACAATCAATAAAAAAAAGGAAGATCAAGTTCGTTAATCAACAAAATGAGATCATTAGGAATGCGATTAACCTGACTTCAAATTTTAAAAATCGCTCTAACGTTCTCAATATATTTTTTTTCACAACGTAACGCGATATGTACAACTGATATAAAATAAATTCATTCTCCGAAAATAAGGGAGGGTCTGAAAATCAAAATTTTTAAATCGGTATAAGGCCCTCATTTTTATTTTTTCATAAGCAAACTCCGCTCTGACGTTAGCGTTTGAGAATCCTATTCGGGAAGTCTGATCCAAACCCCCAGTGCTGACCAACCAGACAAATTTTTCCTGGTTTTCATGAGTCATCATAAGAAATTGTGGATTGGAATTTCATAATCATGACCAATTTCATCGTCATCTTCATTTCATAATATCAGTGAAATCATTGATCTTCTAAGGCAACTCAAGACAAATGCAATAGAAATTCAGAAATGCAGCCAAAGATTCTAGACTATAAGTGATCTTAAATATTACAATGGTTATAAATATTAATTATTAAATAAATAAAACTGTCAGAGTATTGAAACAGCTGTTACAAATATTTAAAAAAATAGATTTATGAAAATCATATAATATTTTGATAATTTTATTAATTAAATACATAATGAATGTCCATCCAGTAAACACCAAATCAGTGATTACTTAAATATTAATTAATTAAAAAAATAAATCACATTGCCATGATTAATTGCTGCAGTTTTATGGTAAGGAAAAACAATTGGAACCTTTATCTACAAGCATTTAATGTAAATTTA